>CM060952.1:35843035-36011168 GCA_030765055.1 Mantis religiosa | reverse complement strand
AACGGTTCTCATTCTCTAAAATTAGCCTCTCATCGCCCACTGTATGTTTGTCCAGCAGCTCATGGCCCCCTGGCAGGAATGCCCTGTGTTATAAACAATTTTATTACTCGAAGGGGGCGCCGCCTTTTAAGACGGTCCCTTCCGACTCTTACCATGCCAGGACAATGTCCTTCACTGCTTCACAGAGCTTGGTAAAACGGTTAAATAAGAAAATGAAATTATATATATTATTTTTAAAATATAGGAGCAAAAGAAAATTGACTTATAAGACCTGAAACTTTCCTAGCGACAAATATGTTCGAGAATTTCTCGGGAAACAAGTCAACTGAAAAGACGATTAGAAATCGAAGTTTTGGGAGCGTATCATCAGGATATTTTAGGAATTGTTATAACCACAACAGTTACCGGGAGCGGAGTCTTAAGGAGGCTTTGGCCATTTCCTCCGAGAGGAGCACGCTTAGTTGTGATGCTGGACTTTAGTTCACCTCTTCTTGGAAACCAGCCTTAAAATGGAAATCCGTCGACTAAATCATCAAGTTAAGTAGTTACGTTTCTTTGACACAATTAATTTTCTATAATCACGCCATCTCCTGACCTGGCATTTAATTTACTGAGAACAGTCTTTTGTTCAGTGATGCGAATATTGATAGTGTTTTGTCATTTTGTGTTAAATCCAGTGATACATCCTCAGCTAAAGGATATGAATAAAATGTTCACGAAATCACGATCCTAATCAATTTATAAGAAAACATTTATCATTTCTTATAAGACAAGTGAAGTTTTGAGTTACAAATTGTTATATATGTATATATATGTCTGCTTCACTGTTAATAACTTCATATTTTACATATCTGAAATTACTTTGCAAAACGAACTTCATCTCCATGGAAAATTTCGAACAACAAGCAGCGATTTATTTAGAGTAGGGCAATACAAAAGTCATACATTATTTTCCGAATCACACATCTATGAAAATCGTCAACATTCACTACAGAGTGTCAGGTTTATGTATCTCGGCGTTTCCCTTGTTCTTTCAGAAACTCTTGTATAACGGCAGCTCTTGCTTGTTTGACTCACTGGAAGTTTTATATTCCTTGTTTCATTTATACCCCGCCATTAACTGCAATGGTCATATCGGCGGCCGTTCTCCTATGGAACATACCGAAGCTGTTAACTCATATTTGCTGGTTTTTAATCATTAGATCACGCACACATTCACACTCTCATTCATACTTCCAGACTCTGGGGAAGATGGGGAATTATCCTGGTAGGCGAAAAGTCACCACCCCCACCGCCGGGAATCGACCCCTAGCACGGCAGGCAGGTGCTCTACCGACTGAGCTACGGGGCCAGCCGTTTTATAAACTTGATCCTAGCTTCCTCATTACATCCCTCAATCACTCCCTGACCTCTCAATGTATCTTTCTTCTTTATTTTCGTGACTCGTACGATTTCTAATTGAAACTAAGAGTGAGTAAACATTGTAAGAGTAGGTTGTGTAGTAAATTTCTAGATTGAATATTGTGTACCACTTTTTCAATACAATCTTTTCCCATCTCGTGCCAGTTTCTGCGGCTATCGGTCACCAATTGTATCGTCTAGATTTTAAAACGGGCTTTATTTTCTCGTCACAAATACAGACGTGTGCAAATTATTAGCAATTTTCAGTTTTATGCTGGTAGTTTTATTTAAATTCCATCTGGTACAGCTATTAACAAAATAATACTCATTTTTATAATGTTAATGATTTATTTTATCATTCTAGTATTTAGTATGTCCCCCCTTAGCTTTTATTAGGGCAGAAATTCTTGCAGGCATGCCCTCTATTGAAGTCTTACACATTTTGTGAATTTCTTCATCATTTTGCCACACTGACAAAGTTGTATTCAGCATTGATTCCTTTGTTGTTGGGTGAAAGCTTTTAACTTTTTTTTTTCAAGACACTCCACACAGACTCAATGGAGTTCATATCTGGGCTATTACCAGGCCATTCCAAAACAGATATGCCATGTTCATTAAAAATATTCATTACACACTTTGCTTTGTGGCATGGGGCACCATCTTGCATGAATATTCCATTTCCTAATGGAAACCACTAATTCATCATAGGCCTAATGCACCTTTTTACCATTTCTGAATATTGCTTAGCATTCATGTTTCCCTCTACAATGTGAATTTTCCCCACCCCATAAGTAGAAATTCCAATCATCACTTTTGTTGGATGCTTCACATTCTGCACCACACATTCCCTTTTAAATGCTTCTCCTGGCCTCCTTCTGACGTACTGTGGGCTTTCTTCAACTATTGAAACCATTGTTTCATCACTGAACACAATCTGGAAACAAAATGTTTGGCTACAATCCTTGGAACAACAAATAAAAATCATTCGGAGAAAAAGATAGCAAAAGCATTTTGAATGTCCAAAATGAATTTCTGAAAATAAATCAATCTATGAACTATTTTTATAAATTTGAATACTTTGCATACCTTTGCCCAGTCTTCAGATGTCTTGCCCAAGCAAGACGTTTTTTCATCATCATGGGCGTTAGTTTTTGTTTTTTGCGAGGCCTTCTTGCTTTCAAACCGGCTTCAAAAAGACTTCGTCGCACTGTGCTTGATGAAACTGCACACCCATGTTCTAGTGTAACGGCCTGAAGTTGTATAGAAGTCATGCTTCGATTTTTAAGCTGTTCTCTGACCAATACACGTTTCATACTTGAAGTTAACACTCGTTTTCTGCCACATTTGCCCACTATTTGTGGTGAAGTCGCTTTGTTTTCATTCAGCTTACGTGCAAACCTTGTCACATAACTTGCACTTACGCCTACTATTTTGCTTATTTCCTTCTTTGTTTTATCTCCAGCACTTAATAACAATTAAATTTGAGCTCTTTTGCGTGGTGTAATATCTTGGACCTTACCCATCTTCCTAACAGCAAGGTTTCGTAGCAAATGTGAGAGTAACCTTTGCTGTCCTCATCCCTCACCCTCAAAGTGCCCAGGAAAGGATCTACCTGCCAGGGGATGACTTACCTGGAGTGCCATTAGGTACCAAAGAACAATACAGAAGCAGTGGTAATGAGCTACTGGGCAGAAGAAAAGAATTTACCTTTCACTGTGCAGTGAAGGAAATGGGAAAAAATGAGCATAAACATTCTAAAGATGAAAAATAAACCAAGATAGCCAGAAATATCTGCAAAATAGCATGTCAGATTTTAGAAGTAATATATATTAGCCACAGGAACATTTAAAATAATTATATAAAGTCATGTGAGGGATGTAAAGCCTATTGAACTAGAATTGGAAGCATTCAAAACAAAATTGATAATAATTTGCACACGTCTGTATGTACAATGTATATAAAGAATTAATAATAATTACTCAGAAATATCAGATAAGCTAATGCAATTGCGATAAATATATATTTTGATTGTTGAATCTGGATTACATTTTACTCGAACTTTCTTTCCTAGTCAATCATTGCAGGTTACCTTCAGCATATCCACAAATCCTTACTTCCTTAATAAATAGTTTCTGTTAATTACATAAAATTGCTCACTCCTGCATGTCCACTCGTCACTATTAAAACTTTTTATCTTGCCCACATCGTCTTTCCACTGTCAAGATTACCCAACATATCTCTTTTTGAAGATTACTGATTTCCGTTACTATTCAAAACTTTTATATTCACTCCATCATCATGAAACAAGATTACAGAACATATATCTATGAAGATTATTGACTTTCTCCCTCTAGCAACGGTTCATCATTTGTTTATATTGTCATTACATGGCCCACTAATAGTCAGAAAAGAAAACAAAACACATTTCAAACAAAAACTGCCGTTACAGTTGGCAACACCTGAAGCCAAACGTTTGGGGTGGATATGTCCTGCTCTCAGATCGCGGACAAAGAGCCATGTTTCTTGTCTTCCTTCTCATCACAACTACACGTTCACACAATATACAAACATTTTAACACAATCCACATTTGATATGGCACCAAACATAAAGGCTTCTAATGTAAAGCCCGCCTCGGTATCGTGTCTGCCTCACGTTCAAGAAGTCCTGAGTTCGAATCTCGGTCAGGGTGAGTTACCTGATAAGGTTTTCCCGGGGTTTTCCCTTATGTTTCAAGACGAATGTTGGGTAACAGTAAGCTCCATGGACCCTGGGCTCATTTGAGCATCGTTTCACCCAATTCATTCACCGTCCGACATGACTTAACGTTGCAGGACGTACATTACAAAAAACATATATTCAATGTAAACCCAGCCGCAATCTAAGCAGTTAAATTGATAAATACCAGATTCTCTTTATAGGAAATTTCATATTTTCTATAAAACTTTTTATGTTATATTACTTTCAGTAACCAAAACTATACTATGAGGGCTGTTCAATAAAGAATGATAATAATTTTTTACGGTCATAACTTCACGCACTAAAATTCAATCTCATTATATTCTGTAAGTTTAATGTGAAACAAATACGCCCTAGTAGTTTCATTGTTGGTACTCCTTGTTCCCGCCTGTGAGAACCAGGTAAGTTCAGACATGTTCAGTATCGCCTACCGCTGTAATGGAGGTAACACGCGAGGAACAATATGTGGCTTTGAAATTCTTCTTTCGTCTCAACAAATCTTCAGTTGAGGCCTATACAATGTTACAGGAGGCCTATGGAGAGTCTGTTCTTCCCTGCAGCACAGCTCGAAGTTGGTTTAAAATGTTTAAAGAGGGAAGACAATCAATTTCAAAGGAAGGTGGACCCGGTGCTCCAGTTACTGCTCTTACGGAAGAAAACATCAACACTGCTGCTGCCATTGTGAGAGAGAATTACCTTAAGATCACTTTCTGAAATACTGAACATTTCATTGGGTGCCATCCACACGTTGGTGACAGAAACATTACACATGAGACGTGTTTGTGCGTGAGGGGTTCCAAGACTGTTGATTCCCGAACAAAAGGACATTCGCGTGCAGATCTGCATTCAGTTAAAGTTGGTGTTAGAGGAAGATCCGGAGTTTCTTTCAAACGTAATCACTGCTGATGTAACTTGGCTACATCATTTTGATCCTGAGAGCAAACAGCAAAGCTCAGTGTGGAAATCTCCTCCATCACCAACCCCCAAAAAAGCAAAAGTGGTTGCTTCTGCTCGGAAAGTTATGGTCATCTCATTCTTTGATATTCATGGAATGGTTTATCAGCATATTGTACCTGCACACACATCAGTAACTGGACAATACTACAGGGATGTCCTGAAAACATTGCAAGTCCATATCAGGCGCAAAAGACCACATTTCCGTGAAGCAGGCTGGATGCTGCACCACGATAATGCGCGGCCGCATATTGCCAATATTGTTGCTAAATATCTTGTAAAAATCAACGTGAAGTGCATCCCTCACCCTCCCTATAGTCCGGATTTAGCTCCATGTGACTTTTTTCTATTCTCTAGCTAGAAGAAACGCCTTCGTGGAAGACATTATTCATCATCAGAAGCAGTGGTGAAGGCTGAGGAGGCGATTTTGAAGGATCTCTCAAAAATGGTTTCCAGCATGTCTTTGAAGACTGGCAGAAACGCTGGGACAAATGCATCGCATTCAGGGGAGACTATTTTGAGAAAGACCATCAAAATTATGAGGATGAGCAAAGGTACGTTAAAAAAGTTATCTTTCTTTATTGAACATCCCTCGTAAGCTGTTTAATTTTTTGTCTTAGAAGATTGACGTACCCTGTTGGCTTCTATGTACTCCCCGTACTCGATGGACCTGACAGCGTCCTCCTCGTACGACCTCATCACAGCTCTCATGTTGTTGTCGATGAAGCCGAGTTGGTACAGGAACGAACTGATTTCCATCATGTTGATAGGATCCGTCCAGCCATTTCCAACAGCAAGACCTGCAACAGTTGCTCTGTCTTAGCAACACCTTAGTCAAATCGTGCTATTACTTCTTGTAAGTGATACTTTCTCCATAATAAATTATGGTTAAAACTAAACCAATAATTAAAGTCAGACTGAAAAATTCAATACCACAGCCAGGATTTGAACTACGAATCTCCCGCTCTCCGTGCGGTTACTCTAAACCACTGAGCTACTATGGCCAACATGCCGACATGACATTAAATTCTCCAACAGACTCGTGTGTTTCCCGGTGGACCACTAGAGGTTCTCATATGCTATGAGACACGCAGCTTTTGTGGCGACTTACTATGCTGTAAGTACTTAAGTCCCAGGCTTCATAGTTAAACCACTATGTTATTTAGGTAAATTGATGGAAATAATCATTTCTTTCACACTAGCCGTGTGTAGGCGAAGGTTTGAATGAGTAGATCCAGACTGAAAAATTCAATGTACTTACAGCATAGTAAGTCGCCACAAAAGGTGCGTGTCTCATAGCATATGAGAACTCCTAGTGGTCTACCGGGAAACATATGAGTCAGTTGGAGAATTTAATGTCATGTCGGCATGTTGGCCATAGTAGCTCAGTGGTTTAACTATGAAGCCTGGGACTTAAGTACTTATAGCATAGTAAGTCGCCACAAAAGGTGTGTGTCTTATAGCATATGAGAACCCCTGGTGGTCTACCGGGAAATATACGAGTCAGTTGGAGAATTTAATGTCATGTCGGCATGTTGGTCATAGTAGCTCAGTGGTTTAACTATGAAGCCTGGGACTTAAGTACTTATAGCATAGTAAGTCGCTACAAAAGCTGCGTGTCTCATAGCATATGAGAACCTCTGGTGGTCTACCGGGAAATATACGAGTCAGTTGGAGAATTTAATGTCATGTCGGCATGTTGGCCATAGTAGCTCAGTGGTATAACTATGAAGCCTGGGACTTAAGTACTTATAGCATAGTAAGTCGCTACAAAAGCTGCGTGTCTCATAGCATATGAGAACCTCTGGTGGTCTACCGGGAAACATACGAGTCAGTTGGAGAATTTAATGTCATGTCGGCATGTTGGCCATAGTAGCTCAGTGGTATAACTATGAAGCCTGGGACTTAAGTACTTACAGCATAGTAAGTCGCTACAAAAGCTGCGTGTCTCATAGCGTATGAGAACCCCTGGTGGTCTACCGGGAAATATACGAGTCAGTTGGAGAATTTAATGTCATGTCGGCATGTTGGTCATAGTAGCTCAGTGGTTTAACTATGAAGCCTGGGACTTAAGTACTTATAGCATAGTAAGTCGCTACAAAAGCTGCGTGTCTCATAGCATATGAGAACCTCTAGTGGTCCACCGGGAAATATATGAGTCAGTTGGAGAATTTAATGTCATGTTGGCATGTTGGCCATAGTAGCTCAGTGGTATAACTATGAAGCCTGGGACTTAAGTACTTATAGCATAGTAAGTCGCTACAAAAGTTACGTATCTCATGATATGATATATTTATTGTACATATTCCGAAATTTTAGGATTTACAACTTTTGGCTTCATTTATTTGTCTTGACTTTGTTGCTACCTTGACTTACAGGACACCCTGGTCTTCTGCTCTTAACCTCCATGCTTCCTTGTTACTTAATTAGCCCTTTTCTTCCATCTCATCTTCCTTTCTTATATTCTTTATATTTCTAGCCCTTTTTTTCTTTTACTTTCTGCAAGAACTCACCAATACTTCTTACCATTTTTTCCTCCCTGCCCGTTAACATTTTATACGTACTATCTTCTCCTGTATTTTCTCCCATTTTTCTTCTCAAACCTTTTTTCTTCATATTGCAACCTCCTCGCATTCTGTTACATAGTGTTCTATGCTTTCTTCCCCCCCCCCACACACAATTCACAAATTCCCTTCTCCCTAACTCTTATCCCTCTGTTCTCGTCCAAGGTAGCCCTTCTCTCTCTTGCCTATTGCAGTAATCTACATATGCTTTTCGTCCCCAATTTATTTTTATTTGCTTGTAAAATTGTAATGATTTCGTATTTTCTAGATTTCCCCATATTTCCTGTCTTTTTATATCTTCTATTTTGCATTTTACTAATTCAGGTGCGTGTCTGATAGCATAAGAGCCCCCTTAGTGGTCTACCGGGAGACATACGAGTCAGTTGGAGAATTTAATGTCATGTCGACATGTTGGCCATAGTAGCTCAGTGGTTTAGAGCAACCGCACGGAGAGCGGGAAATCCGTGGTTCAAATCCTGGATATGGCATTGAATTTTTCAATCTGACTCTACTCATTCAAACTTGAGCCTACACACGGCTAGTGTGGAAGAAATAATTATTTGTAAACCCGTAAATTTCAATTTAAGAAATTCCCTTCTTATATTTACCAGAAGCAAGCACTACTTAAATTCTAATAATCATTTAGACAATGTTTCGTGAGTTACGGGGAATTCCATAAGTGATTTAGGTGTTACCATGACCCAAACTTATCTTTTAGTCAACTCATTGTAATTACAAGGGTGGTCTGAAAGCTTCTCGGCCTGACCCAGAGATCGCAGCACTACCTGCATGATTTTTACCCTTTCATTGGTACACATGTTAATATACTCTATGTAAAATTACAAGTCATTCCAGGCAATAGTTGACTCTAGGCAGTTGTTTGAAACAGTAGACGTACGCATTGCTTCGAAAATGGAGAAATTCGAGTATCTGCTATGATAAAATACTTCGTAAAAGAAGATTTAACGTCTACAGAAATTCATTTCCGATTGTAAATGTGTATAGTGACCCTTTATCTTCAGTTTCCACTATGAAGAAATTAGCAACCGATTATAAACGTGGCCAAGACGATCCACGCGAAGAACGTCTAGAAACTGTAACTACACCGGAGATTATTGAAAAAGTTCATGACCTGATTTTGAAAGATTGGCGTTCAAAGGTGTTTGAAATGGCTAATTCTCTTAGAATTTCAAAGGAACGTATCGGTCACATCTTGTATTAGGAATTAAACATGAAAAAGCTCTGCCGCGTATCCTCACTGTGGATATAACAAACGCATTCACACGACACTTTCCTAAAAGTGCTTGGCGCGTTTTCCAGAAGGTCAGAAGTGACTTTTTGTGTCGATACGTCACAATGAATGTAACATGGACTCACCACTTCAGACACGAATCCAAGCAACAGTCAAAGAAGCTGGTTCTTCAGCTCCAAAGAAGGCGACGATGATGACATCGGCGGGAAAGATCGTGGCGTCCCGTGTTTTGGGATTTTGTTGATTTACTATCTCGATAAAGGTAAAACCATTACGGGAGAATACTACTGTCAACTTATAACCTCCCGTAGGGGAAGGGATCCGTCCCTTTCAGCTGCCAAAGTTCGGGCGCTGCGGACCCTTAGCATTAGTGGTACCTCTGACGTTACTAGAGGAACCTCGGGCAAAACAGCCGAGCCCCTCCCTGAATGGGAGTTGTTCGGATTGTGTTGGACTCGAGGGGGCAGTGGTTCCGATACCCGCGGGAGATCGGGTACTTTCGGCCAGGCCTCGGCCGCCCGGAGGGGGTACACGGATGCCTCATAAGTCCCTTGTACTAGCCTGCAGAGCTAGTAGAAGATGTACTAGATCAACAGGCGGGTCTACCGGCGTTTTTCGGTAGTCTTCCCTGCGGGGTTGACGCGCATAAGTAGCGTATCCACTTCCACCCGTCTTCAGATGGTGAAGAGGGGCTTTTTAGACTCGAGGTATTGCCCCAAGGAAAGAACCTCGGAGTTTTCCATCTCTGCCGGATATGTAGAGGCAGGAATCTTCGGTCTTTTGGGTAGACCTCGGTTCAACATCTGTCAACTTGTAACCAAACATTCGTGAAAACAGACCTGGGTTAAAAAAACTGTTTTCCATTAGGACAATGCACCTGCACACAAAAGTGTTTTGTCAATGGGAAATTGAGAGATCTACACTATGAAGTGCTGGAACCCCAGATTTGGCTCCCTCTGGTCCTATGGTCCTTCAGTTTTCCAAAACTGAAGAAAATCCTTACTGGTAAGTACTTTACGTCCAATGAAGAAGCAATTGCGACTGTAAATGGCTTCTTTGTAGCACTTTCAGAGGAACACCACAGCGAGGGGAACACAGATAGAGAAAATGTTTTGTTATTAGAGGAGACCATGATGAAAACTAAAACTACTTTGAAAGCATCAATTATCGTTTATCATAATCAGGCCGAGAACTTTTCAGACCACCCTCGCTTAACAAATAACTATTTTCCATTATTTTATTCAGAATCTCAGGTCTTAACATATACTGCAGTTTATTATTATTATTATTATTATTATTATTATTATTATTATTATTATTATTATTATTATTATTATTATTATTATTATTATTATTATTATTATTATTATTATTATTATTATTATTATTATTATTATTATTATTATTATTATTATTATTATTATTATTATTATTATTATTATTATTATTATTATTATTATTATTATTATTATTATTATTATTATTATTATTATTATTATTATTATTATTATTATTATTATTATTATTATTATTATTATTATTATTATTATTATTATTATTATTATTATTATTATTATTATTATTATTATTATTATTATTATTATTATTATTATTATTATTATTATTATTATTATTATTATTATTATTATTATTATTATTATTATTATTATTATTATTATTATTATTATTATTATTATTATTATTATTATTATTATTATTATTATTATTATTATTATTATTATTATTATTATTATTATTATTATTATTATTATTATTATTATTATTATTATTATTATTATTATTATTATTATTATTATTATTATTATTATTATTATTATTATTATTATTATTATTATTATTATTATTATTATTATTATTATTATTATTATTATTATTATTATTATTATTATTATTATTATTATTATTATTATTATTATTATTATTATTATTATTATTATTATTATTATTATTATTATTATTATTATTATTATTATTATTATTATTATTATTATTATTATTATTATTATTATTATTATTATTATTATTATTATTATTATTATTATTATTATTATTATTATTATTATTATTATTATTATTATTATTATTATTATTGTTATTGTTATTATTATTATTATTATTATTGTTATTGTTATTGTTATTGTTATTATTATTATGATTGTTATTGTTATTGTTATTGTTATTGTTATTGTTATTGTTATTGTTATTGTTATTATTATTATTATTATTATTATTATTATTATTATTATTATTATTATTATTATTATTATTATTATTATTATTATTATTATTATTATTATTATTATTATTATTATTATTATTATTATTATTATTATTATTATTATTATTATTATTATTATTATTATTATTATTATTATTATTATTATTATTATTATTATTATTATTATTATTATTATTATTATTATTATTATTATTATTATTATTATTATTATTATTATTATTATTATTATTATTATTATTATTATTATTATTATTATTATTATTATTATTATTATTATTATTATTATTATTATTATTATTATTATTATTATTATTATTATTATTATTATTATTATTATTATTATTATTATTATTATTATTATTATTATTATTATTATTATTATTATTATTATTATTATTATTATTATTATTATTATTATTATTATTATTATTATTATTATTATTATTATTATTATTATTATTATTATTATTATTATTATTATTATTATTATTATTATTATTATTATTATTATTATTATTATTATTATTATTATTATTATTATTATTATCATAATTTACACCGTTATGCAAGATTCTGGAGTTTCCTCCAAAATAGATCTACTTCACTAAATGTGATGTGCTGATTCCGAAATTGCAATTAGTTTTTTTTTTCTACTACGTAACATTTTTGCACAATTAGTAGTTGTACCTAAAATGTTTTAATGTAGTTCTGTTTATAAATATATTGTATGGAACTGAAAAGAAACCAGTAAACGAAGAAACAATACTGATTTCATTGTTGAAATTAAAGTGCTTTAAAACAATATAACAATGTAACAGACAAATAGACAAGAACAAATTGGCAGCAGAGAGACAGTCTCGTGCCAGGAATGTAAAATGTAATACGTGAGTGTCTTGTGGACCCCAGAAATGTTCTTTGCACATAAAGTTAGGCTTAATGAAGCAATGTGTGAAGGCTTTGAATAAGGATGGCAACTGCTACAAATATATGTGCAAGAAGTTCCCTGGAATATCTGATGCTAAAATTAAAGACGGAGTATTTGTTGGTCCACAAATTAGGAAGTTGATTTCTGATACCTTATTTGAAGAAACAATGACAGATACTCAAAAAACGTGCATGGGATGGTTTTAAGAGTGTCATCAAAAACTTTCTGGGAAATTACAAAGATCCAAAATACATACTGTGATTTTGTGGGTTCGTAGAATTGAAAGGCCGAGTTGCAGAAATTACAAATCTTCTTTATTTACGTAGAAATACTCTTATAGATTACAGCAGCATTACGTTACATACACCATCAGTCTACCAAGGTCGATCACAATAACAAACAGTGTCAGCAGATTACATCCTTAGCTCTCGTTACAACAACACAGCTGGCTGTCTCTCATTTCACAACACTGTTTCACACTCACTCTGCTTTACAACTACTCACTTTGCGAGCCATCACGTCCTTTAATACCTAATTCGTAATTCGACACTCTTCCAGAAGAATAAAGAAACCAAATAATCAAGATATTACCAGAAATTTCCATTTATCTCAGTTTGTTTGTTTCGGTAAGTCTTTTATCTCAAGCGCTGTGTTTATCTGCTTATGCAAGCTCGTTATCTACGTGACACCTATCCGTTCCTTTGTGTGCCAAGCCTCTTTATCGCGATCGGGTTCGCACGTCCCCATCGTCGCGACTGGAGGCGATGCGCGCAAAAGGTTCGGCGCGGAAAGATAAGGGACGGATAGTGTATCACGGAGATAAATAACTTACTGAAACAGATAGAGACAGCGTGGAGAAATAAATAAGGTTAATTAAATGGAAAATTCTAGTGGCGTTTTAATTGATAGAGAACATTCTAGAACAGTCGAGAATTATCAATGGATATATAAAGAGATCGCGTCGGCCGCGCCGTGGCTCAGTGATTAGACCGCTTGGCTCTCACCTAGGCGGCCTGGGTTCCATCCCAGGCGACCGCAAAGTGAGATTTGTGGTAGACAACATTGCGCTGGGGCGGGATTTCTCCGGGATCTCCGGTTTCCCCCGCCATCTCATTCCACCGGTGCTCCATCTTCATCTCATGTATCATCAGTGTCATCGCCTGCGGTGTTAAACACTACACATTTCATTTCATTAAGAGATCGTGTCACGCCAGCGGCGCAATACGAGGGCTGTTCAGTAAAGAATGATCATAATTTTTTACAGTCATTATTTTTCGCACTAAAATTCAATCTTATTATATTCTGTTAGCTTAATGTGAAACAAACACGCCGTAGTAGTTTCATTATTGGTACTCCTGGTTCCCGCCTGTGATAACCAGGAAAGTGCAGACATGCTCAGTATCGCTTACCGCTACAATGGAGGTAACACGCGAGGAACAATATGCGGCTTTGAAATTCTGCTTTCGTCTCAACAAATCTTCAGTTGAGGCCTATACAATGTTATAGGAGGCCTATGGAGAGTTGTTCTTCCCTACAGCACAGCTTGAAGATGGTTTAAAATGTATAAAGAGCGGAGACAATCAATTTCAAAGGAAGGTGGACCCAGTGCTCCAGTTACTGCTCTTATGGAAGAAAACATCAACACTGCTGCTGTCATTGTGAGAGAGGATCGACGAATTACCTTAAGATCACTTTCTGAAATACTGAACATTTCATTGGGTGCCACCCACACGTTGGTGACAGAAACATTACACATGAGACGTGTTTGTGCGCGATGGTTTCCAAGACTGTTGATTACCGAACAAAAGGACATTCGCATGCAGATCTACATGCAGTTAAAGTTGATGTTAGTGGAAGATCCGGAGTTTCTTTCAAACGTAATCACTGCTGATGAAACTTGGCTACATCATTTTGATCCTGAGAGCAAACAGCAAACTTCAGTGTGGAAATCTCCTTCATCACCAACCCCCCAAAAAGCAAAAGTGGTTGCTTCTGCTGGGAAAGTTATGTCATCTCATTCTTTGATATCCATGGAATGGTTTATCAGCATGTTGTACCTGCACACACATCAGTAATTGGACAATACTACAGGGATGTGCTGAAAACATTGCAAGTCCATATCAGACGCAAAGGACCACATTTCTGTGAAGCAGGCTGGATGCTGCACCACGATAATGCACGGCCGCATATTGCCAGTGTTGTTGCGTGAAGTACATCCCTCACCCTCCCTATAGTCCGGATTTAGCCCCATGTGACTTTTCTATTCCCTAACTTGAAGAAACGCCTTCGTGGGAGACATCATCCTTCATCAGAAGCACTGGTGAAGGCTGCGGAGGCGATTTTGAAGGATCTCTCAAAAATGGTTTCCAGCATGTCTTTGAAGACTGTCAGAAACTTTGGGACAAGTACATGGCATTCAGGGGAGACTATTTTGAGAAGAAACATCAAAAGTATGAGTATGAGTAAAGGTACGTTGTCAAAAAATAATTGTGAACATTGTTTATTGAACAGCCCCCGTACACTTCCTGCACTCTCATTTGGACTTTTCCCCATAAAATCTCGGCTGTATCAGAGAGGAGCAGGGTGAAGATATCACCAGAACATAAAGGAAATATAAAGACGCTACCAGG
This sequence comes from Mantis religiosa, assembly GCA_030765055.1. Classification (NCBI taxonomy): domain Eukaryota; kingdom Metazoa; phylum Arthropoda; class Insecta; order Mantodea; family Mantidae; genus Mantis; species Mantis religiosa. The sequence continues at coordinate 35,996,445 of CM060952.1, read as the reverse complement.
GAAAGTGGAATGTGAATATGGTAACTGATTATTGCTGGTCGCTGAGAGGAGATATATCAAATTCTTTCCATAGTAGGAACTCTACAAAACATTCATTTCATTTCAAGTCAATATGTTAAAAACTAGTTAAACGTTCAAATATAAATGATGATGTGAAAGATTGGTTAATTCTGAAAAGTGTTTTGCTCACAGTTATGGATTTATTAACTTATATTTAATAATATAACATAAATTCGATAGAGGCTAGCATAAAAGTACATATTTGAATATTTCGTATATTGTCCAAAATTGGTATGCGATGGAGAAAAGCTAAGTTCATATTTTAATTCAGCACACTCAAATTAGGGATAATGACATATTAAAATAAATATCCCAGACAAAAAGTTAAATTTTGCATATCAGTATTATTAATTATTGCAGACACTGCTCCTTGCTGTGAACCATCCATGGTGAGATGCTACTTGCTGCCTTTCTCTCCCATCCCTCTCATATCACCTGCCCACCTGTCTTCCTCCCCCCAGGTTGCCTAGGTAGCAGGCTACTGCTTACGTCAGGGCAGAGATTCATCTTATTTCAAAAATAAACTCAGAGTTGCCATGACAACGGCTTATTATTTCCAATAAAGCAACTGGATTCGTCCCTTTGTACGGTTCCTGCTAACACACACAGGTAGGTGTGTGGGAGGAGTGCTCTGTCCTTGTTATTGGACCAAGCAGTGGAGTATATTAATGCTTGTAATATCATATATATGAGGAGGTCACAAAGAAGATCTAAGGTACACATACTGAGGTTATATTCATTTCGTACGAGGACCGATCAACAAAGACTGAGACTGATGTTTATTACTGTTCAATGTTTACATGATCTTTTTCAAAGTACTTCACTCCTACTTCAATGCACTTTTTATAGCGTCTCTGTCAGTTCTTGAACATGTGCTGCAGACCATTCTTTGTCAGGTCCTTGAGGATCGCCTCACTTTTCTTGAGCACTGCTTCAGAGTTCTCAAATCAAATACCCCTAAGCTTCGATTATCACCAGTGATGAGTCATGGCTGCATCATTATGATCCTAAAGGAAAACAAGTCAGCACAGTCTGGAAATCACCAGGTTTTCCAACACCAAAAAAGGCAAAAGTTGTTCCATCTGCAGGGAAAGTGATGGTGATCACATTTTTTACTGTAATGCAGTTCCCCCTCACACCACTGTTACAGCAGCATACTACACGTCAGTATTGGCTACACTGAGGAAGCACATTGCAAAGAAACGACCAGAGCTTTCTCGGACTGGGCAGCGAATTCATCATGACGTCACAAATCAAGTCATGCAGTTTCTGGCTCGATTCAACATTACCTATGTACCGCATCCATCTTATAGCCGCGATCTTGCACCCTGTGACTTTTTTATTTCCATCACTATTATTTGGAGATTCCCTCACTTTGAAAGTCACGTCTCGCTACTGGACCTACGTGTGACTGTACAATAGAAACAGCACTAAAGAGTAGCCTTAGTTCTTTGAGTGATTATTCTCTCTTATTTTAATGAAAATTATTATTTGGAGCTTCCCTCGCTTTGAAAGTTACGCCTCACTACTGGACCTACGTGTGACTGTACAATAGAAAGAGTACTAAAGAGTAGCCTTAGTTCTTTGAGTCGTTATTCACTCTTATTTTAATGACAATTATTATTTGGAGCTTCCCTCACTTTGAAAGTCACGCCTCACTACTGGACCTACGTGTGACTGTACAATAGAAAGAGTACTAAAGAGTAGTCTTAGTTCTTTGAGTCATTATTCTCTCTTATTTTAATGAAAATTATTATTTGGAGTTTCCCTCGCTTTGAAAGTCACACTTCGCTACTGGACCTACGTGTGACTGTACAATAGAAAGAGTACTAAAGAGTAGCCTTAGTTCTTTGAGTCATTATCCTCTCTTATTTTAATGAAAATTATTATTTGGAGTTTCCCTCGCTTTGAAAGTCACACTTCGCTACTGGACCTACGTGTGACTGTACAATAGAAAGAGTACTAAAGAGTAGCCTTAGTTCTTTGAGTCCTTATTCACTCTTATTTTAATGACAATTATTATTTGGAGCTTCCCTCACTTTGAAAGTCACGCCTCGCTACTGGACCTATGTGTGACTGTACAATAGAAAGAGTACTAAAGAGTAGCATTGGTTCTTTGAGTCATTATTCTCTCTTATTTTAATGACAATTATTATTTGGAGCTTTCCTCCGTTTGAAAGTCACGCCTCGCTACTGGACCTATGTGTGACTGTGCAATAGAAAGAGTACTAAAGAGTAGCTTTAGTTCTTTGAGTCATTATTCTCTTTTATTCTAATGAAACTTATTATATGGAGCTTCCCTCACTTTGAAAGCCACGCCTCACCGCTGTCCCTGAGGTCTGGTGCGGAACAAGTGGCTGGAATGATGGACTTACCTTGTAGATTGATCTTTTTATCCGCAGTTGGATTCATCTTGTGAACTGTGTATCCCAGGGCTGGAATATACTTCCCTGTGAAAACAAAAATCACATTAGTGAAATGCGACGTCACCTCGATCCATTAGAACAGGTTAGGCATGCAGTGTAATCGTCATATCTTACAAGTAACCTTCGTGGCAGGGACTAAAAGAACAGTTTGTGTTTACCTGCGTAAGACTCTCCAGCAATGAAGAGAGGCAATCTTCTCAACTCAGGAAACAATGTAAGGAACTGATCCAAGGCTGAGTACAACTCTAAACCAATCTGTGTCTGGTTGGTGGCATAACCTCCCTCGAAGTCTGTGAAACTGAACCCTGAAATCACACAGAAAATACTCAGTCGCTTTACAGTTCGTTGATCAGGTGAGTAAAGCACACACAAACAAGTCACTTGGCGGTCACATATGTACAGAACAGTTATCACGTGCTTTACCATTAAAAGGACATAAGTATTCGATATGGCTATACATAACATATAGTGACATCGCTCTAATCTGAGCTGGTCTGTTCTTGCTATATGAAAGGCTTTGATAACTTTCGGGAGACGACCATCTTGGCAAAATGCAACAGTTACTGGGAGCGGAGAGTTAAGGAGACTTTGGTCATTTCCTCTCAGAGGAGCACGTGGATACCTATGACTGAAAATTTGAAATTATGACTAATAACACTAGATTTTTAACATTTATACCAGAGATGTAGCTTAGTGCAAATATGATACAGCCCAAATGTCAATTTCACTTTTATAGTTTGGAAAATACGGTCAAATTTATTTATTTTTGGTTACGTCAACTAAAAAGTCCCTTCCAACAAAATAATTTAAATTTTAGTCTAATATTTTAACAACATGTTCCCAACATATCCATTTTGTTGTTGTTGTAATTTGCGTCCTCCAACGTTAAGTTATATCGGACGATGAATGGAATGGGTGAAATGATGGATAAGGGAAAGCCCCGGATAAAACCTTATCCAGGTAACTCACCCTGGCCGAGATTCGAACTCGAGGCAGACATGCTACCATCTACGCTACCGAGGCGGGCTATTGTTTTTTAATTTGTCTGAGTTTCTCTGTCTCTCAATAACTTTAGATTCCGGAAATTTTTAAAGCTACGAGTATGGCTTTTTTGCCCCAAATTTGCTATTTTTGTGTTTTGAAGTAAAGAAAGTGTACTTAAATGCATCTCACAATAAAACCCAGGGCAATTTCTATTCACTGTCTCTCTATGAACGTGTGTAACAATTTTCATTAGTCTAACACTAAAACTGCGACGTAAGGAGCATCTTAAATGATGAAATGTTCAATAGCCAGAAAACAAGGAGGAAGAATTAGAATTCATATCTAACACTCACATTTACATAACATTATAACTAGATTAGAGCATTTAAAAATGGCTTGCGGATGCTGTCTAAGCCTTATTTGGATTCAGGAAGGCTTATACTATTTTATAGACTAAAAAGATCCTGATGCTGGTTTTCAGTTGAGTTTCTTTCGGAAACCGAACTTAAAAATAAAAATCAATCCGCTGAAGGAGGACATATTTATACAAATTGAAAGTCAAATTAAATAAAGACGTTTTATACAACCTAACCTGCATTTTCTACACTCACGCCATCTCCTGACCTAGTATTTAATTACTATTAAACGTCGTTTGTTTTATTAGAGGGATTAGCGTATAGGTAGTGTTTTGTCTTTGCTAATTTTTCTTATCACATTTTAGTGTTTAACAACACTTCTTTATTAATTCACCTTCCTGATGATGGGAGAGATATACGCTCCAGAACAGTCACTGTCTCATCGTCTTATCATCTCGCTTGAAGCCCGAGATTATCTTGAATACATTCGTCGCCAGGAAAGGTCTTGTTCAATGCCAAATAAATGTCATCTATGTGTAGTGAATCATTGACGAGATATGTCTTGTTATTTATTTGTTGTTTCAATACTTATGCTTTTCTCAAATGAGATGTCCAGCCAAGAATCGAACCAGCTATCCTCTATTTTGAAGCTAGCTGCTAGCCATCAGATTACTGAGGGAGTTAAACCTAAGATGTTTGTTTTACAGAAATGGATTGAGATTTTATGTTCATCCTGTATGAATAGACTTTAAGTGCAAAAGTTAAAGTACAAAGGCTGAGCTTGTAGAGGCAAATGAAGCTATTATGACACTAATTCGAAAATAATACACCGCGACTAAGCCAAGTTTACACACTTACAAATTCAGGCCATGAGCTTTCGCAACTGGAACCTTGATACTATCACAATTATATCATTTAGGCAGCGAGCACTTCAAGGTTATGTGGTACATTGCTGCAGATATGTTGAACTTTCTGTTTTACTAAAGGTAATTCTCGTACACGACGGCGATAGTCAACTTTCTTGTAATACCATGTTTGTAAATGCAAGTGCAATATGTTTATATTGCTTGCTACTTTCTAATGTTTTAGATTTGATCATTACGCGATATTATTGCTACTGAAAAGTAAACTTAAAAACTCAAGAAAGTTTCTTACCAAAGTCAAAGAAATGAAACAAAAATTAAACCTCCGTTTCTCAAAAGAAAACTTACAAACAAGTATCAATATTTGATATAGAAGGCTATCTACACTTAGCCGTACAAGTTACCTCTTCATGTGTTCTGTAACAAATGACAGTAAGATATCCTATCAATGAATGGCTACACGGTTACAGCTTACCAAATAATGTTCCACTCTTCTCTTTCTACAAAACATTAACTTTAAATTCTACAAATTTAAATTTTAATAGAGACATTTCTGCGATCCTTCAGAGTTTACAGAATCTTCTATATCATAATTAAATTTGTAAAAGGTAGTATAATCTGACTCTAAAGCAGATATAATTTCCATAACATCTGATATAACATCTAAAATATTGCAGAATGTCATTGTGGCAATTGTTCTAAGGTTGGCCAACTTGGAGATATATACAAATTTGATATGACCCTTTTTATTTGTTCTGACTGTTGTATTAACATATGGAATAAATAGTTGAATAATGTCACCCAATTATCGGAACGCCGGACGGACGACAGCTGAGAGGGGACCAGAGGCAGCCGAGCCACACCCCCTCATTAATGTCTGTCACTGGCTGAGGGGAGGATTAGGGGAGTGTCACTTGTCGCTGGCTGCCTCTTCCCCCTTCGTCTGCCATCTGGAATTTTCGCGGTGATTCACGGAAACCAGAGACTTCTAGAAGACAATGATATTCCTATAAAAAGGGCTGGAATGAGTGGAGTCAGTCAGTCAGTCAGTGCTTGACGAGCTAGCGAACGGACGAGAAGACTGGGTACGTGCGTCGGAGGAGTTTACGTAATCGCGAGTGCAGTGGAATTGTAACGGACGAACTGGTGAATCGTAATTGTGTGCATTACGTAATCCTGTGTAATTGGCAAGTGTTCAACTGTAAGTCGCTGGAAATAAAGAACATTTTTGAGTGTTGCAATTGGACTTTTCATTTCACGAACCCACAAAGTCACAATAACAACACAATATATGCTATAATTTAGATCTTAAGAGAACGCCAGACTCTCACATCATAAAACTGTTTGAATTCTTTGATTTAAATAAGTCTTTCTACAGAAGATTCTGTTTAAATTCTACAAATTTTGATGGAGAAATTTCGGTTATCTTTCAGAGCTTACAAAATGTTCTATATCATATAAATAAATTTGAAAAAGTTGTATTATTATCTGAGTCTAAAGCAGCTATAATATCATAACATCTGATATAACATCTAAAACCCAAAATATTTCAGAATGATGTGAAATAGTTAATTCATTTAAATAAAAGATAATTACTTCAATGGATACCAGCACATTGCAAAATACATGGTAATGAAACAACAGACTATCTAGACAAAAAACAGTAAAATTACGTCATACTCATTTGAGCCACTAAGTTATCACTCTTTCAAAGGAATAATTATATCAACATACAATCAAAAAATTAAAGAAGATAATATAATGCAAACAAAAGGAAAACAATGTAACAGCATGACTAGAATCAATACTCTACCAAGAAAATGCTCTGTAGCAACTTTTAGGCTGGTAACAGACCATTACTTTCTCAATGAACATTTATTCAGAATTGATATAGTGAGATCTCCTTTCTGTAGACCTAAACAAGATATGGATGCAGCTGTACAGCCTTTAGTCGACATAACCTCAAAAATACTGTAGTACAAGAGAGCGAATGGCTTCCTTGCCAACTGCTTAATATTAGATACCAATCAGAGATGCAGGCCTTTTACTGTTAGATATAAATAATCTCTACCAGAGTCAATATACCAGGTCAAACAGAACAATAAAGTTAACATTTGCGAGACAAAAACACAACGCCTTCTCTAATATAGCGCCCAAGACATTATGTTATATTCTCTCTGACTTTGCTATCGATGGCTTAGTCGATGCTCAATTTTTCTTTAGTTATCTGTAAAACAAGAGTTTCCGTACCTTCGAATAGCAACAGGTGCCTAATGACAACATTCATTCAGACCTATCGTTTCCCAAATTAAATGACTATATCCTCAAGTTCTCTCACAAATTTTATTCCCGTCTTCCCTACAGCTTCAATCAACTTATGAGAGGCCTCGGGGAATATGAATTGACTCCGGGGAAATCTACAAACGTCCCAGACTCACCTTAGACCTATCATAAGCTCAATAGTCTCTTATAATTAACAATATATCCTCTCTTTCATCCTACAGCTGGGGACACTTCTCTACTCACCGTCTATTATTACAAATCTATCATAACGCCAGTAAGGGACAGAGTCCTGAAATGGCAAAACGCCGAGGACTGCTTGTCCTCTTCAATGACAGCTCTATGCTGTGATAAGAATTTCCTTTCGAATTTCTTGAGATATAAAACTTTGGTCGGCTGAATCACTCACAGTTTAGCTGTACAAAACCTTCAATATCATCTTACACCTAATAAAAACATCGATTCTAAGTCTAATGTAAAACAATTTCTAATATATTTATAATTCATAATCCAAAATCGATTTTTCTTAGATAACAGATAAAATTACGTACCCGCCTTGGTAGCGTAGATGGTAGCATGTCTGCCTCACGTTCAAGAGGTTCCGAGTTCGAATCGCGGTCAGGATGAATTACCTAGATAAGGGTTTTTCCGGGGTTTTCCCTTATCCTTCAAGGCGAATGTCGGGTAACTCTAAGCTCCATGGAGCCTGGACTCATTTGAACATCATTTCAACCAATTCATTCACCGTCCGATATAACTTAACATTGGGACGGACGTAAATTAAAAAAAAAAAAAATTGTTCACTCGCTAATAAAGACGAATTCACCTCGCAAGTCTTATAAATAACTATTCTTCAACCAAAAATTAATTTGATTTGAATACATTTATCAGGCTATTATTTATTCAGAATATTAAATTGTCATTAACGTTTACTCGAATTAAATTTAGATAAGAAATTTCGATCTCAGGCAACAATACATAAATACAGTAATGTTTATACCTCCGCGATAAAAGTAGATGAATGATTCTTAAGGAAAAAGATGTGTCGACTTTGACAGTTGCCAGAGAAGTCTATAGCGTGTGGCGTTCCTCTTAATCATTGCATGTTAAATTGCACTTCTTGATGATTGAATTTGACTAACTATATAATTTGATTGTATAATCTAACGTCCACTCGTTACTATTACGAATACCGAATAACTCTTTTTGAAGGTTATTAACTTTCCGTTACAATTATATTCACTGCAGCATTTTTCATCGTCATGAAACAAGACTGAAGAACATATATCTCAAGATTATTGATTTTCCGTAACTATCGTTACTCCTCTATTAATTTTGTGATTGGCCGATGTACTGCTACGTCACCCCCTTACGTAATACAATTATTACTACGGCCAATCACAAAATTACACATATATTTGTTTTAATATGTCATTACATGGCCTACTAAGTTATATCAGAAAACAATATTAATATAAAAAGTTCTAACTAAAACATATCGTTACAAATGCCCTCTTCAAAATATATGGAAAATAATTTTAACTTAAATACTTCAACAATGGGTTTCCATATATTTTGAAGAATACCCCAAATTTAACAATTTTGTTTACAACAATGAACTATAACATAAATATAACATACACAAACATTTAACAATAAACATACATTAAATGAAATATAATAATAAATGAACATTTAACAACAACTTAGCATTACTACAACACTCTTTTTTAAATATATATCTTTGTCTTTATGAGGGGGTGCGCCCCACCCCAAATTTGCGTTAAGTATTTTTATAATTAACATTTTTAAATTGTCTACATTGAACAAACATGCTATAACAATATAACAAATATTTTTTTTACTAACATAACAATTGGTAAACGAATATATAATTAAAATGAAATAACTGAAATTTTAACAAAATTATATATACAATGTATATACAAAAGAATTCTCTGTTTTGCTGTTCATGTTGGGTGATTTGCCCACATAATTAATTTTTTTAGCTGTCCTGTAACTAAGACAAAGTTCATAGTCATAACTTTTGAACAGTTAGTGTGATACATTTTCCTCAGTTGGCTAACCTGATCTTTGCAAGCTTCCAGAACTTGGTAAATACATCTTTTGTTTTTATGTATCTTATAACGCTGTTTGAAGGTTAGGTTAGTTGTGTGTTCAAATCTTTTACAAAACTTTAACAACTTTATTTTGTGTGGTGTATCATACGTGTGACCACTATGACCTTCATTGTCTATTTGTGTGTGTGTGTGTGGGAAAATTTCGTGTACATATACATTACAGTTCACATCAAAATACTTAGAATTTACAACATACATCTTCTGATTACCATCTGTATTATAACATTCATTGTTTGGTAAGTCAATGTTTGTCTGTAAATTTCTTATTTCTTGGCTAACTAGTTCACTTAGTTCATTAGATTGGCTATTCTGTACAAATTCTAACCTATCTTGTTGTTCACTTAGGTTAGTTATATCTTTCTCTTGTGAGCCTAATTGATTCACATTATCTATCTTAGCATCTAATTTGCTACTGAGTTCTGCATTCTGATGTTCTATGTTATCTCCTAACTTGCTACTGAGTTCTGCTATCATCTTCACTATCTGGTCTAAGGTACTTTACATCTGGTGATTCGCTAACATGTCCCTCACCCTGTGCAAGCAGACCAGCAGCAGACCAGCAGAAGAATCGAGTCGTCCAGGTTAACCTGGACGGAATGGTTTCGCCCAGCACCTAGCCGCTTACTGCGGCTTTATCTGGGTAGTGTAGTAGTCTGTCTTTTGTCTCAAGCGTTTATGTCGGGGCATAGTTATCTCTGATCTGTTGGGCTAAGCCGCTCAGGCTGCCGCCTGGGGTATATATTCCCAAGGCCGTCTTCACCCGAACTCAACGCTTGAAGAAGGTCGGAGTGAAGATAGCACGATCAGAGGGGATAGGAAGCTATGTGGGGAAACTATCTAAACCCATTTCTGGTTCTGGTGTTTTCTGTGTGATGGAGAGAACCCCTACTGGCTAATAGCCCATGGCGTCCTTGGGGAGTTTGTACCTTCTCCTCCTGGGAGGAGCTCTGTGGTCATACCGACCCAGGGTGTTGACCAACTGGTTGGAATGGGTAGACAATTTTTGGTGGAGGGTTCGATATCTCTCTCTTACCATATCCTCTATGTAAGGGATTTGGGAGTATTCATGTAAGATGTGCGTAGGGAATCTACGCCCAGTACCGTAGATCATCCTTAATGCCCGATTCTGCACGATTTGCAGTCTGCGGATGGTGGTCGGAGCCGCCAATCCCCAGACCTCGCACCCATACAGAATCATGGGTGGAATAATCGCCAGGTACAGACGTAGTTTGAGGTGTGCAGGCATGTTGGATCTGAAAATGGGGTACAACTGCCTGAGTGCAACATGGCCTCTGTGCAAGCACGTTTGCTTCATGCAACTGTACCCTAAACTGCTGGCGATGATCCATCCTTTCTGGCAATTTACGTCCGCTTCGGAGTCTCATATATTGAAGTATTTTAACTTGCAGTTGGTCGTCTTGATTCTCTAACGATGTGTAGATAATAGTTGGAAGTTTCCTTTGGCCGTTGTGTAAATAATCTTGCCACCAATTCGAAGCCCAACGACGCCATATTTGTGGCGTTATTTTCCAGCTTAATCTCTCTCCATCTTAATCGAGCCACACGTTCGGGAGCCAAATTTGTAGCGTTAATCCTCCACCCGCAGCAGATATAATGCACGTTGGTTCTCCAGCTTAATCAACCCCAAAGTTGGGAGCCATATTTGTGACCGTCCATCTTAATTATTGCAGGTTAAATTGTTTCTTGATGATTTAGTTTGATTAACTATATAATTTGATTATATAATCTGACGTCCACTCGTCACTATTACGAATACCAAGATTTGTGGCGGACAACACGGCGCTGGGGCGGGTTTTCTCCGGGACCACCGGTTTCCCCCGCAATCTCATTCCACCGGTGCTCCATCTTCATCTCATGTATCATCAGTGTCACCGCCTGCGGTGCCGTATGTAGTAAAAGCGGGCGTTAAACACTACACATTTCATTGTTTTTTGAATAACTCTTTTTGAAGGTTATTAACTTTCCGTTACAAAACTTTTAGATTCACCGCGACTTTTTTCATCGTCATGAAACCAGATTGAAGAACATATATCTCAAGATTATTGATTTTCAGTAACTATCGTTACTCCTCTATTAATTTTGTGATTAGCCGATCCACTGCTACGTCATCACAATACGTAACACAATTATTATTACTACGGGCAATCAAAAAATTACACATATATAATTTTTTATATTCTCATTTCATGGACTACTAAGTCATATCAGAAAACAATATTCATATAAAAAATTCTAACTGACACATATCGTTACACCTTATACCTTGTTGTTTATATTTCTCCATAATTATAGTGGAAACCTTTCCTGCTGCCGTGTCAAGTATTTTGAAGTCATTTGTGTTTCTACGTCCCAAACATATTTACTTTCTAGCTGTTTCCTTTCCTCACGTAAAATTTCGTCATATTTATGACATTCAAATAGGGCGTGTTCTGGAGTGTCTTCTAAATTACATCGATCACAATTACTGGTGTCAGACCTTCCAATTTTCTTAAAATACCCGTTATATGGTCCATGTACCGTTAAGTATTGGATACCTAATCTTGTTGGTACTATATCTTTTAATTTTAATCTTTCATTTATATTGGGATATAAACTATAAGTTCTTCTTCCTTGAAGTGATGTATCCTATTCATGTTGCCAACCTCTTAAAAGCTTCCTATTGATTTCTGCTTTATTCCTACAATATTCACCTATAACTTGTTCAATGTTTAAGAAATCTTTTCTTTTGAGTCAATAATTTGCTGCTCTCTGTTTTATTACTAAGTCTATAGGCCAAATTGCCAAACATACTAGAAGAGCTTAAGTTGGCGTTGTTGTTACAACTCCCAAGCATCTTATTAAAGCTTGTCTTTGAACACTTTTAATTATTTTAATATATTTCTGATATTTTAATCTATTTTCCCATATTGCAGCTCCATAGCCAAGTATGCCTATCATAAAGCTCATGAGTAAATTAAATGCCAAGTCAGGAGATGGCGTAAGTGTAGAAAACTAATTAGGTCAAAGAAACGTAACTACTTAACTTGATGATCAAGCTGTATAGATCTGTGCTTCTTAAGCCGACGTATTTCCATTTTTAAGGCCGGTAACGAAGAGGAGCTTAACTGAAATACAGCATCACGATTAAGCGTGCTCCTCTTCGAGGAAATGACCAAAGCCTCCTTAACTCTCCGCTCTCAGTAACCGCTGTATTTTGCCAAGATAGTCATCTCCCGAAAGTGGGCTCTATGGTCGTTAGAGCGTATGTCTCTAGCGCTCCATCGCGAAGAGGGTCGCGAGTTGAAGTCCGGCCTTGGACTTGGGTGTTTTCTGTGTATGTGTCTTGTGTATATGTGTACCACTAGTGAAAAACATATCCCTTCGATGGCCAAATGAGTTCTTCCTCAAAAGAAAAAATAATAGATGGTCGTCTCCCGAGCATTATTTTGATGACATAAAAAACATAAAATAACCATAAAAGCGAAATATTCATTTACAGTCTGATTTTTAAAAGAAAATGCGTGAAGGTCATCTGTTTCTCCGCGTGGGTAGTGCAATGTCGCCCACCAGATCCCCTTTCTTTATCCCCTCAACACTCGAAACATAAACAAGGGTTCGAGTTATCTCACCTCAACGAAAATATGCACAGTTAATCTGTATTAGCCTACTTTAAAAGCAGAAATAAGTTGTTCACGCATTCACTGAGTTGTAGGGTCTTCACATGTGTGAGTTTTTTTAAATAATTATTTGCACTATGTAACTAATATTCCATACTCACCGTTATTATTGCTATCCATCGTAAGTTGATATTCCTGCACTAGTGCGATAAGTATTTCGCCATAGAAACACATATACACGATGCACTTTCTAAAATCTAACATTATTTTCAATTATATTTATTAATATTTCAGATAATATCTTAACCACTAAAATTCAGATTCATATAAATACACATAGTGTAAAAAATAATGTGAAACACACTTGTGGTAAGCACATAATGGAATCTCGAGAGTTGAAAAAAGTCGCAAGCGCCTCGTATTTTCAAACCTTTCCTCGTTCCGTATACCTTAGTATCGCAATATAATATTATTAACGACTTTGTTAATTGACATGTTCATATCAACGCCGACGATATACCACAGGAATTCTTATAAGTGCAAGCATATCTACTGACATGGGGCTGTCGCTTTCGGATAACAGGAATAAGCTGTTCATTGATACGGAGGAAACTCTCGTCTTCCTGTTGGAAGAATTCTCTAAGAGAACAGACAAATTTTCTAGCTCGGCTATGCAATGTAACAACCCAACCGTAAGCTGATCTTTGCCTTGGACCATGAATCCTCGGTCCACCTCTAATGCTACCGCCACTACGTCTTGCTTCCATAAAAACGTATTTTAATTGTGTTTTAACAAAGTAGGCTAACAATACACAACGCAACTAGGCAAACTCTTGTTTCCGGCATACAACTAGCGATAACTGAGCTGAGGAGTATGTAATTCACCCACTTCACCAGTGTATCCAATCTGGCAACCTTTGTTTACTTTACCCGAGCAACGACCTTCCCTTCTTACCCTTCGCGTCCCTTCACGTATCTTCTTTTAAAAATCAGAATGTAGTTTTGTTATGTCGATTGGCTACGCTGTGCACTTGAATCAGAGTCGAATGGTTCCGGCAATTCTGGAGCCCTTTCGATACGACACGAAAGCTGCAACGTGTTTGGCGATGTTGCCACATTTGTGTTTGTTTCATTTTTAATCTTCGATTATGAATAAACTACAGTTGGCGATCTTTATGCCACCGGGCCAATGTACGACTATCGGTTGTTGCCTTTCCTCCCGGTTGCTGATGATGCTCACCCGCCTAGTGTAGCGGCCGCTCTTGATGAGGTCTCATCAGTTTGGGTCGCGATGGTCTGGTCGATGTTGACCATTTCTTTGCCCTGGCAAGTCATTAGAGCTGAGACTGCGCTATATGCAGGGTATGCGTGAGATAGGATGACGAAATAAAACAACACAGTTCCTTGTAATCGCTTTACTATTCAGCTTAGTTTCATGTTCACAGTTCACCATGAGTTGCTTAATTGCTGAAGTTTATCACGACGGAATAATTCGCGAACACTATTTAAAAATATACTCCGCCGCTTAACTCACTGCTGAGAGAGATGGTTACTTTATAAGATTCGCGCTACTGACTGTTGCTTCTCCAGATGTCCAGAGGTAGTCCTAGTCGGGCGGGGCTTTCCCCGTCCGGGTGTCATATGCCGCAGTACCTAGCCGCTTTGCGGCTTAACCTGCGAAATGAACTAGTAGATCCATGTTCTGCTGGGTGTTTGGAAGTTTGACTGTTGAAAAATTTTTAAGAGGGTTTGGAATGGGTTGCCCCTCTTTGTCGTGGGCAGCTGTACTTAATCGTTCTCCCTTTTTGGGAGACACGAATTAGTTTTTTGCCCCGTTTCGGATACGGGTTGTGTAGCGCTTGGTCCTTTGGCGTAGAAGTTGTTCCCAGAGACATCTGGGGTTTTCCTTGGGTTACCCAAGGGGTCCCAGGACGTCTCTCGGCAGTCTGAAGGACGGCAAGCGCCTTTGATCTCTCGGGTCATACCTTCCCAGGTAGTTCACTAAAGGGTTGGGATGAATTTGGATTTTCTCGTACATTGATCGTGCCCTCTCGCGAATGACATCGACAATGTACGGGATCTGGGAGTGCTCATGTAGGATATGAGCCGGGAATCTCCAGCCTGTATCGTAGATGATGCGTAGTGCCTTGTTCTGCAGCGTCTGGAGTCTGACGAAAGTGGTATTAGCCACTGTTCCCCAGATCTCACAGCCGTACAGAATCATAGGCGGAATGATCGCCCGATACAGTTGGAGTTTGAGACGGATCGGCATGGTTGATCTGAAGATAGGGTATAGGCTCCGGAGTGCGACGTGCCCCAGCTGGACCTTGCCCTTGACGTGTGGAACGTAAGTTAACTTACGGTCCAGCGTCACCCCGAGATACTTCGCCGTTTGCACCCAAGGGATTCGACGGCGCCATAAAACGAAGTTCTGCTGCAACCGGTTGGCTATGGTTTTCGCCAGGAGAATAGCAGAGCTCTTCTCCGGGTTAATTGCCATTCGCCATTTTGCGCTCCATTCGCCAATGGCCCGGAGCTGGGTTTGGATTTGCCGGTAGCTGTACCGTGTGTTCCTATTGACTGCGAAGATCATGAGATCGTCCGCATACTGACAGGTCTGGGTGTTGTGGTGAGTTGGGATGTCGGCCATGTAAGCTGCGAAGAGCGCCGGCGACAGCACGCTGCCTTCCGGTACTCCAGCGCCAATGGGCCGCTCGGTGGACAGCTTCCCCTCCATCTTTACTCGGAAGCTTCGGTTTCCGAGGAAACCGGCCACCAAGGAAATGTATGGACGGGGAATTTCATGCTCCAGGAGTTTGTAGATGAGTCCTTCATGCCAGGTAGTGGCGAAAGCCTTCTCCACGTCGAGCAGCACTGCTACCGTTTTAGACCTTTCCTGGAAACCCAGGGAGGCCTTCTCGGCAACCCGCAGTAGCTGCTCGGTCGTGGAGTGGCCAGAACGGAAGCCAAACTGGTGTTCCGGGATCAGGCCCCTTTCCTCCAGATGAGGAAGGAGCCGGGAGAGGAGCAGTTTTTCGAATACCTTCGATAAAACTGGGAGAAGGCTGATTGATCGGTAACTGGAAGGAAAAACCGGATTTTTCCCCGGCTTTAAAACGCACACCACGCGCGCCTCCTTCCAGATAGCTGGAAAGTGGCGCATGTATAGGCACGCGTTATAAATCCGGGTTAAGTGAATCACGGCTCTTCGTGGAAGGTGCTTGAGCATTTCCGCTGTCACACGGTCCTGCCCAGGTGCTTTGTTGGTTCTTAGAGAATTAAGCGTGGTCGCTAACTCTCTAGGGGTGACGATGGGAATGTGGAACTCCTCGTGGTCAGGGGGCGGATCTTCTAGGAAGTCCTCCACCACCTGTTCCACGAGGTCAGCATGGTCATCGTCCATTGGCTCTACCCTTGACTGTTGCTTCTCGGCGCAATCCGAAGTTTTTGTCACCGGCAGGCAAACACATCTGTATCGTACCACGTCTTGGACCAGAAGAAAGACGCTAAACCTCATCTTCTTGTACCAACAGCAGATATAGCCTCGCTTCAGGCTAGTTTCTCAGAAATACTCTAGTTAGCGAAACACCAACTTCTGGCTATTTCCTCGAAAAACTGGTCTGGACAGCGATTTATCCAGTATGTACCGGTTGCTAATGACTCAGGTAGAGACCCAAGGCACGCAAAAACCCTTACAAGTAACATTTTAATCACATACACCAACAACCTTATATTACGTAAGCTCTGAATTAAAATATTTGCTCGCATCCTGGTTATTTAATTTAAATACTATGGCTTCATTTCATGTGCTTATCCATCCTTAATAATCAATATGTTCATTATTAAATTGTATTTAACCATACGGCTAATAAATACGGCATCACGGTTTGATATAATTTAACAAACTATTTATATGAAAGTTATATCATAGAGCAGACAAAGGTTTATCGTGAGTCATTGGGGAAATAGACGTAAATATGCACAACTGGACTCTAGGCGCCTCTGTTGACGAAAGAACCCTTACATGCAAACACGTTTTTATGTCGCATCAGCGGAGAAAGCTTACGTGCGGAGCAATCAGTAGCCTTAAAAAAGTACGCAAACGTCACTTGCTATTTGGAATTGGCACCCATCACATCGCAGTCCAGGCGCGGCTCTGGGCGAATTAATTAGGTGACTCGGAAAATTGGCTAATCTAAATTGGCAAAATCAGCATCGCAAAAACGGATTTTATACTGGAATAGTGGTTTTGAATTGCAATGAATCCAAAAGTTCCTAAAAAGTACCTTTATTTAAAGAGTCCTTGCTTTCATTAAGTCCATGAAATGTCATTTCCTGTCTACTTCCCCAATGGTACATTGCATGAAAAGCCTGTTAAGCTTAACGTTCTCATTGTATTTTACGACATATAGACGTGAGCTTTCCCGAAGAGCATCTGCGTCAGCTCCTTCAATCCGACACAGTTATGTTCCTCATACCAAAGAGTCTTAATGTCCTGGGGTATTTTGGAAATGCTCCACCGTAAAGTTTTTCTTAACATAGCACTGATGTTGGCCTACCGACATTTACCACTTTGCTTTTGTCATCATTTTTCCATAAAGAAAAGGGTGTTTGGAGAATGGGACACAGCAAGTCGTGTGTTGGATTGATTGTAAATCCCTTAAATGTGAAAAATTAAGCACTTCACATATAACACAAAAAATTACGTTTTTACTCAGGATACAAAGTGATAATAAACAGTAGCACATGCCACACGGGGCTCGCTTCAAGCGGGTTACCACTTATACCAACAAATTTGTTTTCAAATAAACGAACAAGTAGGAAGAAAGTTCTGTATAGTGTTGACAATCCAAGTTGGTGCGGAATATACCGTTGCTATGAATCGAATCTGTAGTCATGGTAACCAGCAATGCATTCTGCCCCTCCAACCTCTCCACACTCACCGTAAGTGTTACGGACACCTTCGCTTTTTAATAACGAATCGCTAGTCGGGAAGTAAACTAGCTGCATTATCGACACGCGAGGGCCAAGAGAGCGGTTCCATTACAAAATATAATTTGGAGAACTTTCATAAATGAAAATTAAATGCTAGAACATAAACCATAACCATGTAAGTTATTCAAAAACAAGTAGCAACCACCCATGCCCCACTCAACAATGGATAGTACATCCAAAGTTGAAAGAAAATGTCTACGAATAGCAATGAAACTGCCATCATAGGCAAGAAACAACGAAATTTATAAGTATTAGAACACCAACGATAGAGGAAACCATAATAAAATCCACCCACGACGCTAACGAACACTCACACAAGCAAGAAATAAATAAAGCTATTTTTTTTATTTTATTCAATGATCGATCAGCAGTACATGCTTTACAGATCCTTGTTGGCTAATTGAATCTATATGAACTATATAATAACATGTAAGGAAAACCAAGTTGGCTCCTATTATCTTCTTAACACTGTGAAACAAGAGAAAAATAAGTTAATTAAAACAAACAAGTAATCAAAGAGATAAGAACAATAGTCATTGTGAAACAATATTCATAGTTTTTTTCAATCAGAGTCACTAAGGAGGAGATCCTGTGGGAGTCGTCTCTTCAGGCGCGTGGGCTGGCGGGTTTGTACGCCGATGTCGTAAAGTCTGTTTAGTTAAAGCATGTGCACGTCAGCTTCTGCCTTTGACGAACCCTTATAATCGTTTTACAACCCCCGACCCTCCTTCTCCCAGACCGTTCTGCAAGGTTGCCACCTTTCTCGGTACGTCATGGGTATCGTACGAGTTTTCGTCTAAATAAATAATCTTATGTCCATTACTACAAAACTTCCATAATAACCCTTATCTTATTCAAAGTGCAGTATTTGAAACTCAGCTCCTTTAGGAGACCGCGCAAAGTGAAGCGTCCATAAGGAAAATCACAAATTTCTTGCAAATGTGCAACCAATTCGTCTAAGGTGGGCGCTCTCCCTTTTGCATAGAATCTATAAATTTCTCGACGAATTAAATAGCACATGAAATTTTCTACTTTAGAGAAACGTTTCCTTTTGTTTTCACACTTGATCGGCGTCTTTGGTATTCCTTTCGTCACAATATTTCTTACTGTATTTCTGTGAATATCCAGAATTTATCAGGTTCATTGCATGACCCCTTACCAAGATTATTTGTCAGTACATATTTATATGTGTTCAAAACAAGCGCTTGAATTTGCTTAGAAACAGTTCCCGTTATAACTTTGTTATTTTTTAGGTTTTTCCAGTAATATAATTCGGCCCAGTTATTCACACTGTCTTCACTTTGATTATTTATCTCTACTTAATTTGCATTTACCACTGCATTTTCCTCCTACGGTCTCCACATTGTGACACGTAATGAAACAGATCAACTAGAAGTTGGAACTTTGGCAACTGAGACTCCACGTGGACTAGACATGCGTCTGCCACTTCGAGAAAATCAGGTTTGCTATTAGTCCTCAACGACAGTGTTCCATTTCTGAAGTGTGGAGATAGATTTATGACGGTCATTAGTGGGCGGGCGGCTCAGGTTCCTTTGACTCGGAACTGCACATGCATTGAGTAAACGGACTTTACATCACAGCTCCTGGAACATCTGGCAGGTTTGAGAAGAAGCGAGAGGCGATCTGACGTATGTACTGGTGAAGAGGAAGGAGACCAAGTTCTTTATGCAGTTGTTGATTTCTTACGTACCAAGGGGCATCCGTGGTGATGCGCAGAAATCGATTTTGCAGCACCTGTAGCCTTCGGAGATGAGTGTTGCTAGCCGTACCCCATACCTGGGAAGCATATGTGATAAGTGGCCGGACAAGGGATTTGTAGAGAAGCAGAGGAGCATTCAATCCCAAGAGGAGTGTGTCTGTGAAGTAGCGGACCGAGTTTTGAAAGTCGTCCTGATGCCAACGAGATAAGTGATCAATATGGGCTCGCCACGTAAATAAAGCTATGATAAGTAAACCACTGATTGGACTATAGTCAGGACCCTTCAGACGCCATGTCCTTTTTTGGATTAATGTTTACATGTAGCAATGCCTCCTATTGGAATATACTGCCTTACTTTGGGACCTTTGGAACAGGTATATTTGGCGCCCATGTTCACAACACGGGCGCTATGGTCGAACGCGAAATTTAAATGTCTGAATTTTTACCACTATACTGAAGTCACCCATGTATTATTAGTGTGCTTAAAGGAGTTGTCCCTATCACAGTCGATTTATAAACTGCGGAACCAAGTTAACAAACAAACATTATTTGGCTGCCCCAACTTCAGCTTCCGAGGTCGATGGTTAGAGTGGAATAACTCAGTCCAATGCCTTGGAGTAAAATTGGACAGAGGTCTAACGTTTCGCCAGCAGGCACCTATCGGAGAGGGTGCAGGGAGCAATTGCTTATGTGTATCCAATGCTAGGGCCGAGCTCAATGCCGGTTGGTGTGAAGTTGTACCTCAATTCCTGTGATGCTATATGCCTGCGAGATCTGGGGCATGACCACAGATAGCTGGCTGGCTTGGCTTCAACGTGCACAGAATAGAGGACTGCGGTGTATTTATTCTGTGGGTCCTTACTTTCCTACCACGTTGCTTCATGAAGCCTCGAGTTTTCCTTACGTGGAGGATGGAATTAGGCGCCGGGCATCAAAATTCTACTTTACCCAGACACAGAAGCGGCCTTGTTAGATCATTGGGAGATTATGACGCCACTAGACGTTTTTTCTTCCTATTATTCTTTTGAACTTTTTATCATACAAGATTAGCTCCCAAAGCATTTAAAATAAAATATATACTTAATATAAAACTCAATAAAGAAAAAATATTAAAGAAAAAAATATAATAAAACATAAAGACAAATATATGACGACCTCGTTCCAGGCTGTTCCGGGTACGCCGCATGACTTGTGGGCACCCGAGATAACCCAGGAGCTAATCCTAACAACAGCTAAAGCTGAGCTCCACATAATTCTTCTAAGCTGTTTGGCATCAAAATTTTCAAGCTAATTACAAATTTTAAAAATTAGAACACCAGGGTGCAATGTTCTGCATCCATTCCCACAACCTGAGGTACATAAAAATTGTAACCTCGAAAAATTTCTACCTCAAAACCCACAACCCATCCTACGAAATCCCTAAAAGAAAAACCTTACCTGCGGTAAAACCACCCTTAACGATGCACCTTACATAACAGCTGTGGCTAACAAAGTCAGTAGAAGAATGGCCACGTTGAATCCACTTTAAAACCCCAAGTCATCTATGGCTCTTCGCAATAAGCAACTACTCTACAAGCAAGTACTAAGGCCGGTCATTTACTTACGCCTGCCAAGTCTGGGGTGCTGCTGCCAAAACACAACTCTCCAAACTCCAAGTCCTCCGAAACGGTTACCTTCGGTCTTCAGTCGCAGCCGACTGGTATATCCCAAATGACAACATCCATGCATACCTATCCTTCCCTAGAGTTACTGACTATATCCTACACCTGTCCCACAGTTTCTATTCTAACCTCCCAAACAGCTTCAACAACCTGATCCGAGGACTTAGACAGTATGATCTCGACCCAGGAGAAACACATAAGAAACACATAAGAAACACATAAGAAACCCAGACTTGTACTAGGAACACCATAAATTCTGGCCTCATATATCTGCCAATACTGTTCTCCATTATCATCTTAATCAACCATTCACATCCTTAACTTAAATACCACCATTAACCCACCGTCATTATATAAATTAAACTCTCAATATGCAAGTAAGGGACCTAGTCCCGGTATGCCAAGAGTCGAAGGACTCTACTTTGCGGAGGAGGACTCTCTTTTAACGACCTCAAGGCTCTGTATGCGCAGCAAAAACCTTTTGGCTTTAACAAGCCAGCCCTGCGGTCGGTCGGTTGTCAATTGAAAATTAAATTAAAAGAAAGCTGGAATTGCGGTGGAAACATGGCAACATCTCACCAAAAGTTTAGTCAACCCATTAAGAGGGAACTGTAAATTAGAGATAATAAAATACATTCCCTTCGCACATTTCAAATTTTGAATTCAGTAATGGAAACAATTAAATCTGATCTAGTCTAATTTAACATAAATGTCGGTGAATAGGATTTGGTATCTATCGCCCATCATTTTGAAAGCCCAATCAGAGAGGATTAGCCAGTTATATGTTATTAATCAAATTTATCGTTTAGCATAATAGACTATGAAGGATATGTGAGTCTTCGGAAGACGTAATTAAGTAAGGTAAAATGTAAGTAAGTATAAAAGTATATAAGTAATAAGTAAGATAAAATTAAGTAAGATAAATCTCCCGTGATAGAGACCTTACTTTTAAATACACTGATACTACATGGGTGAATTCAGCATGAGGTAAAAAGTCAAACATTTGAATATCGCGTTCGACTATAGCGCCCGTGTTGTGAAAATGGGCACCAAATAAACCTGCTCCAAACGTCCCAAAGTAAGACAGCATATGCCACTAGCAGGTGCAGCAACATCGTAAACATAATTCCAAAGAAGGTAAAAGTTCAGAGATTTGAATATCGCGTTCGACTATAGCGCCCGTGTTGTGAAAATGGGCACCAAATAAACCTGCTCCAAACGTCCCAAAGTAAGACAGTATATACCAATAGCAGGCGCAGCAACATCGTAAACATAATTCCAAAAGAGGTAAAAAGTCAAACATTTGAAAATCGCGTTCGACTATAGCGCCCGTGTTGTGAAAATGGGCACCAAATAAACCTGCTCCAAACGTCCCAAAGTAAGACAGTATATACCAATAGAAGCGCAGCAACATCGTAAACATAATTCCAAAAGAGGTAAAAAGTCAAACATTTGAATATCGCGTTCGACTATAGCGCCCGTGTTGTGAAAATGGGCACCAAATAAACCTGCTCCAAACGTCCCAAAGTAAGACAGTATATACCAATAGCAGGCGCAGCAACATCGTAAACATAATTCCAAAAGAGGTAAAAAGTCAAACATTTGAAAATCGCGTTCGACTATAGCGCCCGTGTTGTGAAAATGGGCACCAAATAAACCTGCTCCAAACGTCCCAAAGTAAGACAGTATATACCAATAGAAGCGCAGCAACATCGTAAACATAATTCCAAAAGAGGTAAAAAGTCAAACATTTGAATATCGCGTTCGACTATAGCGCCCGTGTTGTGAAAATGGGCACCAAATAAACCTGCTCCAAACGTCCCAAAGTAAGACAGTATATACCAATAGCAGGCGCAGCAACATCGTAAACATAATTCCAAAAGAGGTAAAAAGTCAAACATTTGAAAATCGCGTTCGACTATAGCGCTCGTGTTGTGAAAGTGGGCACCAAATAAACCTGCTCCAAACGTCCCAAAGTAAGACAGTATATACCAATAGGAGGCGCCGCTACATCGTAAACATGATTCCAAAAAAGGACACAGGTACAGCAAAATATTCCATTTGCTCACAAGAGATAGCGTATAATTAACGCCCTTAGTTCTAACTACCTAAATAGAGTAATTATCCTTCATTAATTCACCAAGGAAGACAATAACAAAAAAAGTCTAACGAAAACTAACTATGTGATTATGCTGCGATAGCAAATAGGAAGAAATTTGTGAACACAAACGTTAAACAGAAATCAAATATATCAAGTGCGACACCAAGGCTACCGAAAGGTAGATAAGCACCCGACAGTACCACGTAAGTTTTTTTTTTTTTTTTTTTTTTTTTTTTTTTTTTTTTTTTTTTTTTTTTTTTTTTAGAAACACCTACCAAGACTATTCCTTCCAGTTATAAAAGAACTAGCACGTAGACACCTATACCCTCAACAACCCCCCTTCCCATAGTCACGTGGTCATAAATGAAATCTAACACCGGCGCGCGTCCCCCGTAGGGGGACGCAGATCAAAGTGTAGTATCTGTTCTTATCAGCTTAATATCTGATACGTCCCCCATTGGGGGACCAGAATATTAAACTGATTTTTGGAAAATGACGGAGTGCTAGGGGCTTGCTCCACCTCTGTCACGGGTTGGCCTGGCATTGCAGTACCGCCAGGATCGGCCCACCTACTAATCTAAACCAAACATAGTCCTTTGCACATGCTGTTGCAACACACAGTGTGTAATTGCACTTATCTAGGTGCCCCGACCGTGCCCGGTCGAGTGCCCTAGTTACGCGGCGGTTGAGGGAGGTCCCTTCAACTTGCACCGCCGTCAGTGCATTGCCAGGACTACCAGCCCGTGTCAGAGCAAGACCCCTATCAGTTCGTCGTATTCCAAAAGTCAGTGTAATATACTGGTGCCCCAAATTTGGGACGTATCACATATTAAGCTGGTGCCGCGGTCCGGCGGTTAGACCGCTTGGCTTTCACACAGGCGGCCAGGGTTCAATACCTGGTGACAGCAAAGGGCGATTTGTGGCGGGGCGTGCGTGCTCCGGTTTCCCCCGCCAGCATTTCACCAGTTGCTGCTATATCATCATCGCTCCTATCACTTCATCACGCCCTCTTTCTCTCTTCCACTGCCTTCACTCAGTGGATTCCTCAACCCTCAGAGTTAAAGAATACCCTGACACCACCACGTAGAACGCACTCCGTTTATTGATCCATTGCTCATCTACTATATTGTGCCCGCCTCGGGAGCGTGGATGGTAGCGTATCTACCTCACATTCCAGAGGTCCCGACTTCGAATCTCGGTCGGTGCGGGTTTGCTGGCTCAGGGTTTTATTCATTATTTATTTATTTATTTATTTATTTATTTATTTATTTATTTATTTATTTATTTATTTATTTTGTAATTTTTATTTTTATGTTTAGTTTTATTTGTATTTAGTCCGGTGTTTTTCCCTTATCCAAAAAGACGGAGGTCTAAACCCCACGAACCTCAGACTACCTTGAGCTACGTTTCACCTAATTGATTCATCGTCGATATAGCTTCAAGTTGGAGTACGTAACTAAACAGAAAACAAAAGAACATCGCATACTGCATGTACTGTGTGTGTATACACTTTCGTTCGCGTTGCCAGAAGAGGAGAGCGCCAACACGCGTAAGACCGACGGAGAGAGGGAGAGAAGGAGAGAGGGAGGGAGGGAGGGAGGGAGGGAGGGAGGGAGGAGAGAAAGAAAGAAAGGAAAGAAAGAAAGAAAGAAAGAAAGAAAGAAGGAAAGATGGAAAGAAAGAAAGAAAGAAAGAAAGAAAGAAAGAAAGAACAGAAAGAAAGAAAGAAAGAAAGAAAGAAAGAAAGAAAGAAAGAAAGAAAGAAAGAAAGAAAGAAGAAAGAAAGAGTAATATCGTCAGCCACCCAGACGTGCGCACTGAATTCTGCAAAGGGCGAAACTGATTACAGTGAATATCGGGTTGTGTGCAAATGGAATCGGGCTTTCTTTGTGACATCTGCCTCCACGAGCTCTTGTTTTCAAGCATTCGAAGCACGCGGTCCAACACAGCCAAGGCAAACTGCACGAGGCGGCGCTGCTACACTGCCTCGATGCTAGCCTCCTCTCCCGAGAGATAGCGCGCAGGTCGCATGTATATACTTTTCAGCAGAAAATAAAGTCGAATTATCGCATCAATTCACAGAAAGCTTGCAATGCACTTTGCTTTCACGAAAGATAGGGCATTCAAAGCGCCTGCGCTCGGCAACGTAGAAGAATCCCATCCGTTGTAAGGTTTGCGAATGGGGCAAGTTGCGTTCCGCCAGGCAAGTGACTATGCAATTTGGATGAAATTGAGCAAATTTCCAAAATTTGGTATCGCTTCTCGGCCTTTTGGCTAAGATCAAAGTGTAGTATCTGTTCTTATCAGCTTAATATCTGATACGTCCCCATTGGGGGACCAGAATATTAAACTGATTTTTGGAAAATGACGGAGTGCTAGGGCTTGCTCCACCTCTGTCACGGGTTGGCCTGGCATTGCAGTACCGCCAGGATCGGCCCACCTACTAATCTAAACCAAACATAGTCCTTTGCACATGCTGTTGCAACACACAGTGTGTAATTGCACTTATCTAGGTGCCCCGACCGTGCCCGGTCGAGTGCCCTAGTTACGCGGCGGTTGAGGGAGGTCCCTTCAACTTGCACCGCCGTCAGTGCATTGCCAGGACTACCAGCCCGTGTCAGAGCAAGACCCCTATCAGTTCGTCGTATTCCAAAAGTCAGTGTAATATACTGTGCCCCAAATTTGGGACGTATCACATATTAAGCTGGTGCCGCGGTCCGGCGGTTAGACCGCTTGGCTTTCACACAGGCGGCCAGGGTTCAATACCTGGTGACAGCAAAGGGCGATTTGTGGCGGGGCGTGCGTGCTCCGGTTTCCCCCGCCAGCATTTCACCAGTTGCTGCTATATCATCATCGCTCCTATCACTTCATCACGCCCTCTTTCTCTCTTCCACTGCCTTCACTCAGTGGATTCCTCAACCCTCAGAGTTAAAGAATACCCTGACACCACCACGTAGAACGCGCTCCGTTTATTGATCCATTGCTCATCTACTATATTGTGCCGCCTCGGGAGCGTGGATGGTAGCGTATCTACCTCACATTCCAGAGGTCCCGACTTCGAATCTCGGTCGGTGCGGGTTTGCTGGCTCAGGGTTTTATTCATTATTTATTTATTTATTTATTTATTTATTTATTTATTTATTTATTTATTTATTTATTTTGTAATTTTTATTTTTATGTTTAGTTTTATTTGTATTTAGTCCGGTGTTTTTCCCTTATCCAAAAAGACGGAGGTCTAAACCCACGAACCTCAGACTACCTTGAGCTACGTTTCACCTAATGATTCATCGTCCGATATAGCTTCAAGTTGGAGTACGTAACTAAACAGAAAACAAAAGAACATCGCATACTGCATGTACTGTGTGTGTATACACTTTCGTTCGCGTTGCCAGAAGAGGAGAGCGCCAACACGCGTAAGACCGACGGAGAGAGGGAGAGAAGGAGAGAGGGAGGGAGGGAGGGAGGGAGGGAGGGAGGGAGGAGAGAAGAAAGAAAGAAAGAAAGAAAGAAAGAAAGAAAGAAAGAAGGAAAGATGGAAAGAAAGAAAGAAAGAAAGAAAGAAAGAAAGAAAGAAAGAAAGAAAGAAAGAAAGAAAGAAAGAAAAGAAAGAAAGAAAGAAAGAAAGAAAGAAAGAAAGAAAGAAAGAGTAATATCGTCAGCCACCCAGACGTGCGCACTGAATTCTGCAAAGGGCGAAACTGATTACAGTGAATATCGGGTTGTGTGCAAATGGAATCGGGCTTTCTTTGTGACATCTGCCTCCACGAGCTCTTGTTTTCAAGCATTCGAAGCACGCGGTCCAACACAGCCAAGGCAAACTGCACGAGGCGGCGCTGCTACACTGCCTCGATGCTAGCCTCCTCTCCCGAGAGATAGCGCGCAGGTCGCATGTATATACTTTTCAGCAGAAAATAAAGTCGAATTATCGCATCAATTCACAGAAAGCTTGCAATGCACTTTGCTTTCACGAAAGATAGGGCATTCAAAGCGCCTGCGCTCGGCAACGTAGAAGAATCCCATCCGTTGTAAGGTTTGCGAATGGGGCAAGTTGCGTTCCGCCAGGCAAGTGACTATGCAATTTGGATGAAATTGAGCAAATTTCCAAAATTTGGTATCGCTTCTCGGCCTTTTGGCTAAGATCAAAGTGTAGTATCTGTTCTTATCAGCTTAATATCTGATACGTCCCCCATTGGGGGACCAGAATATTAAACTGATTTTTGGAAAATGACGGAGTGCTAGGGGCTTGCTCCACCTCTGTCACGGGTTGGCCTGGCATTGCAGTACCGCCAGGATCGGCCCACCTACTAATCTAAACCAAACATAGTCCTTTGCACATGCTGTTGCAACACACAGTGTGTAATTGCACTTATCTAGGTGCCCCGACCGTGCCCGGTCGAGTGCCCTAGTTACGCGGCGGTTGAGGGAGGTCCCTTCAACTTGCACCGCCGTCAGTGCATTGCCAGGACTACCAGCCCGTGTCAGAGCAAGACCCCTATCAGTTCGTCGTATTCCAAAAGTCAGTGTAATATACTGGTGCCCCAAATTTGGGACGTATCACATATTAAGCTGTGCCGCGGTCCGGCGGTTAGACCGCTTGGCTTTCACACAGGCGGCCAGGGTTCAATACCTGGTGACAGCAAAGGGCGATTTGTGGCGGGGCGTGCGTGCTCCGGTTTCCCCCGCCAGCATTTCACCAGTTGCTGCTATATCATCATCGCTCCTATCACTTCATCACGCCCTCTTTCTCTCTTCCACTGCCTTCACTCAGTGGATTCCTCAACCCTCAGAGTTAAAGAATACCCTGACACCACCACGTAGAACGCACTCCGTTTATTGATCCATTGCTCATCTACTATATTGTGCCCGCCTCGGGAGCGTGGATGGTAGCGTATCTACCTCACATTCCAGAGGTCCCGACTTCGAATCTCGGTCGGTGCGGGTTTGCTGGCTCAGGGTTTTATTCATTATTTATTTATTTATTTATTTATTTATTTATTTATTTATTTATTTATTTATTTATTTATTTTGTAATTTTTATTTTTATGTTTAGTTTTATTTGTATTTAGTCCGGTGTTTTTCCTTATCCAAAAAGACGGAGGTCTAAACCCCACGAACCTCAGACTACCTTGAGCTACGTTTCACCTAATTGATTCATCGTCCGATATAGCTTCAAGTTGGAGTACGTAACTAAACAGAAAACAAAAGAACATCGCATACTGCATGTACTGTGTGTGTATACACTTTCGTTCGCGTTGCCAGAAGAGGAGAGCGCCACACGCGTAAGACCGACGGAGAGAGGGAGAGAAGGAGAGAGGGAGGGAGGGAGGGAGGGAGGGAGGGAGGAGGAGAGAAAGAAAGAAAGAAGAAAGAAAGAAAGAAAGAAAGAAAGAAGGAAAGATGAAAGAAAGAAAGAAAGAAAGAAAGGAAAAGAAAGAAAGAAAGAAAGAAAGAAAGAAAGAAAGAAAGAAAGAAGAAAGAAAGAAAGAAAGAAAGAAAGAAAGAAAGAAAGAAAGAAAGAAAGAGTAATATCGTCAGCCACCCAGACGTGCGCACTGAATTCTGCAAAGGGCGAAACTGATTACAGTGAATATCGGGTTGTGTGCAAATGGAATCGGGCTTTCTTTGTGACATCTGCCTCCACGAGCTCTTGTTTTCAAGCATTCGAAGCACGCGGTCCAACACAGCCAAGGCAAACTGCACGAGGCGGCGCTGCTACACTGCCTCGATGCTAGCCTCCTCTCCCGAGAGATAGCGCGCAGGTCGCAAATAAAGTCGAATTATCGCATCAATTCACAGAAAGCTTGCAATGCACTTTGCTTTCACGAAAGATAGGGCATTCAAAGCGCCTGCGCTCGGCAACGTAGAAGAATCCCATCCGTTGTAAGGTTTGCGAATGGGGCAAGTTGCGTTCCGCCAGGCAAGTGACTATGCAATTTGGATGAAATTGAGCAAATTTCCAAAATTTGGTATCGCTTCTCGGCCTTTTGGCTAAGATCAAAGTGTAGTATCTGTTCTTATCAGCTTAATATCTGATACGTCCCCCATTGGGGGACCAGAATATTAAACTGATTTTTGGAAAATGACGGAGTGCTAGGGGCTTGCTCCACCTCTGTCACGGGTTGGCCTGGCATTGCAGTACCGCCAGGATCGGCCCACCTACTAATCTAAACCAAACATAGTCCTTTGCACATGCTGTTGCAACACACAGTGTGTAATTGCACTTATCTAGGTGCCCCGACCGTGCCCGGTCGAGTGCCCTAGTTACGCGGCGGTTGAGGGAGGTCCCTTCAACTTGCACCGCCGTCAGTGCATTGCCAGGACTACCAGCCCGTGTCAGAGCAAGACCCCTATCAGTTCGTCGTATTCCAAAAGTCAGTGTAATATACTGGTGCCCCAAATTTGGGACGTATCACATATTAAGCTGGTGCCGCGGTCCGGCGGTTAGACCGCTTGGCTTTCACACAGGCGGCCAGGGTTCAATACCTGGTGACAGCAAAGGGCGATTTGTGGCGGGGCGTGCGTGCTCCGGTTTCCCCCGCCAGCATTTCACCAGTTGCTGCTATATCATCATCGCTCCTATCACTTCATCACGCCCTCTTTCTCTCTTCCACTGCCTTCACTCAGTGGATTCCTCAACCCTCAGAGTTAAAGAATACCCTGACACCACCACGTAGAACGCGCTCCGTTTATTGATCCATTGCTCATCTACTATATTGTGCCCGCCTCGGGAGCGTGGATGGTAGCGTATCTACCTCACATTCCAGAGGTCCCGACTTCGAATCTCGGTCGGTGCGGGTTTGCTGGCTCAGGGTTTTATTCATTATTTATTTATTTATTTATTTATTTATTTATTTATTTATTTATTTATTTTGTAATTTTTATTTTTATGTTTAGTTTTATTTGTATTTAGTCCGGTGTTTTTCCCTTATCCAAAAAGACGGAGGTCTAAACCCCACGAACCTCAGACTACCTTGAGCTACGTTTCACCTAATTGATTCATCGTCCGATATAGCTTCAAGTTGGAGTACGTAACTAAACAGAAAACAAAAGAACATCGCATACTGCATGTACTGTGTGTGTATACACTTTCGTTCGCGTTGCCAGAAGAGGAGAGCGCCAACACGCGTAAGACCGACGGAGAGAGGGAGAGAAGGAGAGAGGGAGGGAGGGAGGGAGGGAGGGAGGGAGGGAGGAGAGAAAGAAAGAAAGAAAGAAAGAAAGAAAGAAAGAAAGAAAGAAGGAAAGAAGGAAAGAAAGAAAGAAAGAAAGAAAGAAAGAAAGAAAGAAAGAAAGAAAGAAAGAAAGAAAGAAAGAAAGAAAGAAAGAAAGAAAGAAAGAAAGAAAGAAAGAAAGAAAGAAAGAAAGAAAGAAAGAAAGAAAGAGTAATATCGTCAGCCACCCAGACGTGCGCACTGAATTCTGCAAAGGGCGAAACTGATTACAGTGAATATCGGGTTGTGTGCAAATGGAATCGGGCTTTCTTTGTGACATCTGCCTCCACGAGCTCTTGTTTTCAAGCATTCGAAGCACGCGGTCCAACACAGCCAAGGCAAACTGCACGAGGCGGCGCTGCTACACTGCCTCGATGCTAGCCTCCTCTCCCGAGAGATAGCGCGCAGGTCGCATGTATATACTTTTCAGCAGAAAATAAAGTCGAATTATCGCATCAATTCACAGAAAGCTTGCAATGCACTTTGCTTTCACGAAAGATAGGGCATTCAAAGCGCCTGCGCTCGGCAACGTAGAAGAATCCCATCCGTTGTAAGGTTTGCGAATGGGGCAAGTTGCGTTCCGCCAGGCAAGTGACTATGCAATTTGGATGAAATTGAGCAAATTTCCAAAATTTGGTATCGCTTCTCGGCCTTTTGGCTAAGATCAAAGTGTAGTATCTGTTCTTATCAGCTTAATATCTGATACGTCCCCCATTGGGGGACCAGAATATTAAACTGATTTTTGGAAAATGACGGAGTGCTAGGGGCTTGCTCCACCTCTGTCACGGGTTGGCCTGGCATTGCAGTACCGCCAGGATCGGCCCACCTACTAATCTAAACCAAACATAGTCCTTTGCACATGCTGTTGCAACACACAGTGTGTAATTGCACTTATCTAGGTGCCCCGACCGTGCCCGGTCGAGTGCCCTAGTTACGCGGCGGTTGAGGGAGGTCCCTTCAACTTGCACCGCCGTCAGTGCATTGCCAGGACTACCAGCCCGTGTCAGAGCAAGACCCCTATCAGTTCGTCGTATTCCAAAAGTCAGTGTAATATACTGGTGCCCCAAATTTGGGACGTATCACATATTAAGCTGGTGCCGCGGTCCGGCGGTTAGACCGCTTGGCTTTCACACAGGCGGCCAGGGTTCAATACCTGGTGACAGCAAAGGGCGATTTGTGGCGGGGCGTGCGTGCTCCGGTTTCCCCCGCCAGCATTTCACCAGTTGCTGCTATATCATCATCGCTCCTATCACTTCATCACGCCCTCTTTCTCTCTTCCACTGCCTTCACTCAGTGGATTCCTCAACCCTCAGAGTTAAAGAATACCCTGACACCACCACGTAGAACGCGCTCCGTTTATTGATCCATTGCTCATCTACTATATTGTGCCCGCCTCGGGAGCGTGGATGGTAGCGTATCTACCTCACATTCCAGAGGTCCCGACTTCGAATCTCGGTCGGTGCGGGTTTGCTGGCTCAGGGTTTTATTCATTATTTATTTATTTATTTATTTATTTATTTATTTATTTATTTATTTATTTATTTATTTATTTATTTTGTAATTTTTATTTTTATGTTTAGTTTTATTTGTATTTAGTCCGGTGTTTTTCCCTTATCCAAAAAGACGGAGGTCTAAACCCCACGAACCTCAGACTACCTTGAGCTACGTTTCACCTAATTGATTCATCGTCCGATATAGCTTCAAGTTGGAGTACGTAACTAAACAGAAAACAAAAGAACATCGCATACTGCATGTACTGTGTGTGTATACACTTTCGTTCGCGTTGCCAGAAGAGGAGAGCGCCAACACGCGTAAGACCGACGGAGAGAGGGAGAGAAGGAGAGAGGGAGGGAGGGAGGGAGGGAGGGAGGGAGGGAGGAGAGAAAGAAAGAAAGAAAGAAAGAAAGAAAGAAAGAAAGAAAGAAGGAAAGATGGAAAGAAAGAAAGAAAGAAAGAAAGAAAGAAAGAAAGAAAGAAAGAAAGAAAGAAAGAAAGAAAGAAAGAAAGAAAGAAAGAAAGAAAGAAAGAAAGAAAGAAAGAAAGAGTAATATCGTCAGCCACCCAGACGTGCGCACTGAATTCTGCAAAGGGCGAAACTGATTACAGTGAATATCGGGTTGTGTGCAAATGGAATCGGGCTTTCTTTGTGACATCTGCCTCCACGAGCTCTTGTTTTCAAGCATTCGAAGCACGCGGTCCAACACAGCCAAGGCAAACTGCACGAGGCGGCGCTGCTACACTGCCTCGATGCTAGCCTCCTCTCCCGAGAGATAGCGCGCAGGTCGCATGTATATACTTTTCAGCAGAAAATAAAGTCGAATTATCGCATCAATTCACAGAAAGCTTGCAATGCACTTTGCTTTCACGAAAGATAGGGCATTCAAAGCGCCTGCGCTCGGCAACGTAGAAGAATCCCATCCGTTGTAAGGTTTGCGAATGGGGCAAGTTGCGTTCCGCCAGGCAAGTGACTATGCAATTTGGATGAAATTGAGCAAATTTCCAAAATTTGGTATCGCTTCTCGGCCTTTTGGCTAAGATCAAAGTGTAGTATCTGTTCTTATCAGCTTAATATGCTGGAAGGACGGATCCTAATGGGGCCGTTGAGGATATTAAGCTGAACAATAAGGACCTTTACCATGCTCTCTTGTGCCTGAAGTGCCGAAATATTGCACCATTATTTTACAACATTTATCTTAAACATTGCCAAGTAAATATAAACCTCTGTTCTTATCAGCTTAATATCTGATACGTCCCCCATTGGGGGACCAGAATATTAAACTGATTTTTGGAAAATGACGGAGTGCTAGGGGCTTGCTCCACCTCTGTCACGGGTTGGCCTGGCATTGCAGTACCGCCAGGATCGGCCCACCTACTAATCTAAACCAAACATAGTCCTTTGCACATGCTGTTGCAACACACAGTGTGTAATTGCACTTATCTAGGTGCCCCGACCGTGCCCGGTCGAGTGCCCTAGTTACGCGGCGGTTGAGGGAGGTCCCTTCAACTTGCACCGCCGTCAGTGCATTGCCAGGACTACCAGCCCGTGTCAGAGCAAGACCCCTATCAGTTCGTCGTATTCCAAAAGTCAGTGTAATATACTGGTGCCCCAAATTTGGGACGTATCACATATTAAGCTGGTGCCGCGGTCCGGCGGTTAGACCGCTTGGCTTTCACACAGGCGGCCAGGGTTCAATACCTGGTGACAGCAAAGGGCGATTTGTGGCGGGGCGTGCGTGCTCCGGTTTCCCCCGCCAGCATTTCACCAGTTGCTGCTATATCATCATCGCTCCTATCACTTCATCACGCCCTCTTTCTCTCTTCCACTGCCTTCACTCAGTGGATTCCTCAACCCTCAGAGTTAAAGAATACCCTGACACCACCACGTAGAACGCGCTCCGTTTATTGATCCATTGCTCATCTACTATATTGTGCCCGCCTCGGGAGCGTGGATGGTAGCGTATCTACCTCACATTCCAGAGGTCCCGACTTCGAATCTCGGTCGGTGCGGGTTTGCTGGCTCAGGGTTTTATTCATTATTTATTTATTTATTTATTTATTTATTTATTTATTTATTTATTTATTTATTTATTTATTTATTTATTTATTTATTTTGTAATTTTTATTTTTATGTTTAGTTTTATTTGTATTTAGTCCGGTGTTTTTCCCTTATCCAAAAAGACGGAGGTCTAAACCCCACGAACCTCAGACTACCTTGAGCTACGTTTCACCTAATTGATTCATCGTCCGATATAGCTTCAAGTTGGAGTACGTAACTAAACAGAAAACAAAAGAACATCGCATACTGCATGTACTGTGTGTGTATACACTTTCGTTCGCGTTGCCAGAAGAGGAGAGCGCCAACACGCGTAAGACCGACGGAGAGAGGGAGAGAAGGAGAGAGGGAGGGAGGGAGGGAGGGAGGGAGGGAGGGAGGAGAGAAAGAAAGAAAGAAAGAAAGAAAGAAAGAAAGAAAGAAAGAAGGAAAGATGGAAAGAAAGAAAGAAAGAAAGAAAGAAAGAAAGAAAGAAAGAAAGAAAGAAAGAAAGAAAGAAAGAAAGAAAGAAAGAAAGAAAGAAAGAAAGAAAGAAAGAGTAATATCGTCAGCCACCCAGACGTGCGCACTGAATTCTGCAAAGGGCGAAACTGATTACAGTGAATATCGGGTTGTGTGCAAATGGAATCGGGCTTTCTTTGTGACATCTGCCTCCACGAGCTCTTGTTTTCAAGCATTCGAAGCACGCGGTCCAACACAGCCAAGGCAAACTGCACGAGGCGGCGCTGCTACACTGCCTCGATGCTAGCCTCCTCTCCCGAGAGATAGCGCGCAGGTCGCATGTATATACTTTTCAGCAGAAAATAAAGTCGAATTATCGCATCAATTCACAGAAAGCTTGCAATGCACTTTGCTTTCACGAAAGATAGGGCATTCAAAGCGCCTGCGCTCGGCAACGTAGAAGAATCCCATCCGTTGTAAGGTTTGCGAATGGGGCAAGTTGCGTTCCGCCAGGCAAGTGACTATGCAATTTGGATGAAATTGAGCAAATTTCCAAAATTTGGTATCGCTTCTCGGCCTTTTGGCTAAGATCAAAGTGTAGTATCTGTTCTTATCAGCTTAATATGCTGGAAGGACGGATCCTAATGGGGCCGTTGAGGATATTAAGCTGAACAATAAGGACCTTTACCATGCTCTCTTGTGCCTGAAGTGCCGAAATATTGCACCATTATTTTACAACATTTATCTTAAACATTGCCAAGTAAATATAAACCTCTGTTCTTATCAGCTTAATATGCTGGAAGGACGGATCCTAATGGGGCCGTTGAGGATATTAAGCTGAACAATAAGGACCTTTACCATGCTCTCTTGTGCCTGAAGTGCCGAAATATTGCACCATTATTTTACAACATTTATCTTAAACATTGCCAAGTAAATATAAACCTCTGTTCTTATCAGCTTAATATCTGATACGTCCCCCATTGGGGGACCAGAATATTAAACTGATTTTTGGAAAATGACGGAGTGCTAGGGGCTTGCTCCACCTCTGTCACGGGTTGGCCTGGCATTGCAGTACCGCCAGGATCGGCCCACCTACTAATCTAAACCAAACATAGTCCTTTGCACATGCTGTTGCAACACACAGTGTGTAATTGCACTTATCTAGGTGCCCCGACCGTGCCCGGTCGAGTGCCCTAGTTACGCGGCGGTTGAGGGAGGTCCCTTCAACTTGCACCGCCGTCAGTGCATTGCCAGGACTACCAGCCCGTGTCAGAGCAAGACCCCTATCAGTTCGTCGTATTCCAAAAGTCAGTGTAATATACTGGTGCCCCAAATTTGGGACGTATCACATATTAAGCTGGTGCCGCGGTCCGGCGGTTAGACCGCTTGGCTTTCACACAGGCGGCCAGGGTTCAATACCTGGTGACAGCAAAGGGCGATTTGTGGCGGGGCGTGCGTGCTCCGGTTTCCCCCGCCAGCATTTCACCAGTTGCTGCTATATCATCATCGCTCCTATCACTTCATCACGCCCTCTTTCTCTCTTCCACTGCCTTCACTCAGTGGATTCCTCAACCCTCAGAGTTAAAGAATACCCTGACACCACCACGTAGAACGCGCTCCGTTTATTGATCCATTGCTCATCTACTATATTGTGCCCGCCTCGGGAGCGTGGATGGTAGCGTATCTACCTCACATTCCAGAGGTCCCGACTTCGAATCTCGGTCGGTGCGGGTTTGCTGGCTCAGGGTTTTATTCATTATTTATTTATTTATTTATTTATTTATTTATTTATTTATTTATTTATTTATTTATTTATTTATTTATTTTGTAATTTTTATTTTTATGTTTAGTTTTATTTGTATTTAGTCCGGTGTTTTTCCCTTATCCAAAAAGACGGATTCCCTTATCCAAAAAGACGGAGGTCTAAACCCCACGAACCTCAGACTACCTTGAGCTACGTTTCACCTAATTGATTCATCGTCCGATATAGCTTCAAGTTGGAGTACGTAACTAAACAGAAAACAAAAGAACATCGCATACTGCATGTACTGTGTGTGTATACACTTTCGTTCGCGTTGCCAGAAGAGGAGAGCGCCAACACGCGTAAGACCGACGGAGAGAGGGAGAGAAGGAGAGAGGGAGGGAGGGAGGGAGGGAGGGAGGGAGGAGAGAAAGAAAGAAAGAAAGAAAGAAAGAAAGAAAGAAAGAAAGAAGGAAAGATGGAAAGAAAGAAAGAAAGAAAGAAAGAAAGAAAGAAAGAAAGAAAGAAAGAAAGAAAGAAAGAAAGAAAGAAAGAAAGAAAGAAAGAAAGAAAGAAAAGAAAGAAAGAAAGAGTAATATCGTCAGCCACCCAGACGTGCGCACTGAATTCTGCAAAGGGCGAAACTGATTACAGTGAATATCGGGTTGTGTGCAAATGGAATCGGGCTTTCTTTGTGACATCTGCCTCCACGAGCTCTTGTTTTCAAGCATTCGAAGCACGCGGTCCAACACAGCCAAGGCAAACTGCACGAGGCGGCGCTGCTACACTGCCTCGATGCTAGCCTCCTCTCCCGAGAGATAGCGCGCAGGTCGCATGTATATACTTTTCAGCAGAAAATAAAGTCGAATTATCGCATCAATTCACAGAAAGCTTGCAATGCACTTTGCTTTCACGAAAGATAGGGCATTCAAAGCGCCTGCGCTCGGCAACGTAGAAGAATCCCATCCGTTGTAAGGTTTGCGAATGGGGCAAGTTGCGTTCCGCCAGGCAAGTGACTATGCAATTTGGATGAAATTGAGCAAATTTCCAAAATTTGGTATCGCTTCTCGGCCTTTTGGCTAAGATCAAAGTGTAGTATCTGTTCTTATCAGCTTAATATCTGATACGTCCCCCATTGGGGGACCAGAATATTAAACTGATTTTTGGAAAATGACGGAGTGCTAGGGGCTTGCTCCACCTCTGTCACGGGTTGGCCTGGCATTGCAGTACCGCCAGGATCGGCCCACCTACTAATCTAAACCAAACATAGTCCTTTGCACATGCTGTTGCAACACACAGTGTGTAATTGCACTTATCTAGGTGCCCCGACCGTGCCCGGTCGAGTGCCCTAGTTACGCGGCGGTTGAGGGAGGTCCCTTCAACTTGCACCGCCGTCAGTGCATTGCCAGGACTACCAGCCCGTGTCAGAGCAAGACCCCTATCAGTTCGTCGTATTCCAAAAGTCAGTGTAATATACTGGTGCCCCAAATTTGGGACGTATCACATATTAAGCTGGTGCCGCGGTCCGGCGGTTAGACCGCTTGGCTTTCACACAGGCGGCCAGGGTTCAATACCTGGTGACAGCAAAGGGCGATTTGTGGCGGGGCGTGCGTGCTCCGGTTTCCCCCGCCAGCATTTCACCAGTTGCTGCTATATCATCATCGCTCCTATCACTTCATCACGCCCTCTTTCTCTCTTCCACTGCCTTCACTCAGTGGATTCCTCAACCCTCAGAGTTAAAGAATACCCTGACACCACCACGTAGAACGCGCTCCGTTTATTGATCCATTGCTCATCTACTATATTGTGCCCGCCTCGGGAGCGTGGATGGTAGCGTATCTACCTCACATTCCAGAGGTCCGACTTCGAATCTCGGTCGGTGCGGGTTTGCTGGCTCAGGGTTTTATTCATTATTTATTTATTTATTTATTTATTTATTTATTTATTTATTTATTTATTTATTTATTTATTTATTTTGTAATTTTTATTTTTATGTTTAGTTTTATTTGTATTTAGTCCGGTGTTTTTCCCTTATCCAAAAAGACGGAGGTCTAAACCCCACGAACCTCAGACTACCTTGAGCTACGTTTCACCTAATTGATTCATCGTCCGATATAGCTTCAAGTTGGAGTACGTAACTAAACAGAAAACAAAAGAACATCGCATACTGCATGTACTGTGTGTGTATACACTTTCGTTCGCGTTGCCAGAAGAGGAGAGCGCCAACACGCGTAAGACCGACGGAGAGAGGGAGAGAAGGAGAGAGGGAGGGAGGGAGGGAGGGAGGGAGGGAGGGAGGAGAAGAGAAAGAAAGAAAGAAAGAAAGAAAGAAAAGAAAGAAAGAAGGAAAGATGGAAAGAAAGAAAGAAAGAAAGAAAGAAAGAAAGAAAGAAAGAAAGAAAGAAAGAAAGAAAGAAAGAAAGAAAGAAAGAAAGAAAGAAAGAAAGAAAGAAAGAGTAATATCGTCAGCCACCCAGACGTGCGCACTGAATTCTGCAAAGGGCGAAACTGATTACAGTGAATATCGGGTTGTGTGCAAATGGAATCGGGCTTTCTTTGTGACATCTGCCTCCACGAGCTCTTGTTTCAAGCATTCGAAGCACGCGGTCCAACACAGCCAAGGCAAACTGCACGAGGCGGCGCTGCTACACTGCCTCGATGCTAGCCTCCTCTCCCGAGAGATAGCGCGCAGGTCGCATGTATATACTTTTCAGCAGAAAATAAAGTCGAATTATCGCATCAATTCACAGAAAGCTTGCAATGCACTTTGCTTTCACGAAAGATAGGGCATTCAAAGCGCCTGCGCTCGGCAACGTAGAAGAATCCCATCCGTTGTAAGGTTTGCGAATGGGGCAAGTTGCGTTCCGCCAGGCAAGTGACTATGCAATTTGGATGAAATTGAGCAAATTTCCAAAATTTGGTATCGCTTCTCGGCCTTTTGGCTAAGATCAAAGTGTAGTATCTGTTCTTATCAGCTTAATATGCTGGAAGGACGGATCCTAATGGGGCCGTTGAGGATATTAAGCTGAACAATAAGGACCTTACCATGCTCTCTTGTGCCTGAAGTGCCGAAATATTGCACCATTATTTTACATCATTTGCCCTAAACATTGCCTAGTTAATATAAACCTCTGTTCTTATCAGCTTAATATCTGATACGTCCCCCATTGGGGGACCAGAATATTAAACTGATTTTTGGAAAATGACGGAGTGCTAGGGGCTTGCTCCACCTCTGTCACGGGTTGGCCTGGCATTGCAGTACCGCCAGGATCGGCCCACCTACTAATCTAAACCAAACATAGTCCTTTGCACATGCTGTTGCAACACACAGTGTGTAATTGCACTTATCTAGGTGCCCCGACCGTGCCCGGTCGAGTGCCCTAGTTACGCGGCGGTTGAGGGAGGTCCCTTCAACTTGCACC
The DNA here is from genome assembly GCA_030765055.1 of Mantis religiosa. Taxonomy (NCBI): domain Eukaryota; kingdom Metazoa; phylum Arthropoda; class Insecta; order Mantodea; family Mantidae; genus Mantis; species Mantis religiosa. The sequence continues at coordinate 35,956,873 of CM060952.1, read as the reverse complement.
GCCGTCAGTGCATTGCCAGGACTACCAGCCCGTGTCAGAGCAAGACCCCTATCAGTTCGTCGTATTCCAAAAGTCAGTGTAATATACTGGTGCCCCAAATTTGGGACGTATCACATATTAAGCTGGTGCCGCGGTCCGGCGGTTAGACCGCTTGGCTTTCACACAGGCGGCCAGGGTTCAATACCTGGTGACAGCAAAGGGCGATTTGTGGCGGGGCGTGCGTGCTCCGGTTTCCCCCGCCAGCATTTCACCAGTTGCTGCTATATCATCATCGCTCCTATCACTTCATCACGCCCTCTTTCTCTCTTCCACTGCCTTCACTCAGTGGATTCCTCAACCCTCAGAGTTAAAGAATACCCTGACACCACCACGTAGAACGCACTCCGTTTATTGATCCATTGCTCATCTACTATATTGTGCCCGCCTCGGGAGCGTGGATGGTAGCGTATCTACCTCACATTCCAGAGGTCCCGACTTCGAATCTCGGTCGGTGCGGGTTTGCTGGCTCAGGGTTTTATTCATTATTTATTTATTTATTTATTTATTTATTTATTTATTTATTTATTTATTTATTTATTTATTTATTTATTTTGTAATTTTTATTTTTATGTTTAGTTTTATTTGTATTTAGTCCGGTGTTTTTCCCTTATCCAAAAAGACGGAGGTCTAAACCCCACGAACCTCAGACTACCTTGAGCTACGTTTCACCTAATTGATTCATCGTCCGATATAGCTTCAAGTTGGAGTACGTAACTAAACAGAAAACAAAAGAACATCGCATACTGCATGTACTGTGTGTGTATACACTTTCGTTCGCGTTGCCAGAAGAGGAGAGCGCCAACACGCGTAAGACCGACGGAGAGAGGGAGAGAAGGAGAGAGGGAGGGAGGGAGGGAGGGAGGGAGGGAGGGAGGAGAGAAAGAAAGAAAGAAAGAAAGAAAGAAAGAAAGAAAGAAAGAAGGAAAGATGGAAAGAAAGAAAGAAAGAAAGAAAGAAAGAAAGAAAGAAAGAAAGAAAGAAAGAAAGAAAGAAAGAAAGAAAGAAAGAAAGAAAGAAAGAAAGAAAGAAAGAAAGAAAGAAAGAAAGAAAGAGTAATATCGTCAGCCACCCAGACGTGCGCACTGAATTCTGCAAAGGGCGAAACTGATTACAGTGAATATCGGGTTGTGTGCAAATGGAATCGGGCTTTCTTTGTGACATCTGCCTCCACGAGCTCTTGTTTTCAAGCATTCGAAGCACGCGGTCCAACACAGCCAAGGCAAACTGCACGAGGCGGCGCTGCTACACTGCCTCGATGCTAGCCTCCTCTCCCGAGAGATAGCGCGCAGGTCGCATGTATATACTTTTCAGCAGAAAATAAAGTCGAATTATCGCATCAATTCACAGAAAGCTTGCAATGCACTTTGCTTTCACGAAAGATAGGGCATTCAAAGCGCCTGCGCTCGGCAACGTAGAAGAATCCCATCCGTTGTAAGGTTTGCGAATGGGCAAGTTGCGTTCCGCCAGGCAAGTGACTATGCAATTTGGATGAAATTGAGCAAATTTCCAAAATTTGGTATCGCTTCTCGGCCTTTTGGCTAAGATCAAAGTGTAGTATCTGTTCTTATCAGCTTAATATCTGATACGTCCCCCATTGGGGGACCAGAATATTAAACTGATTTTTGGAAAATGACGGAGTGCTAGGGGCTTGCTCCACCTCTGTCACGGGTTGGCCTGGCATTGCAGTACCGCCAGGATCGGCCCACCTACTAATCTAAACCAAACATAGTCCTTTGCACATGCTGTTGCAACACACAGTGTGTAATTGCACTTATCTAGGTGCCCCGACCGTGCCCGGTCGAGTGCCCTAGTTACGCGGCGGTTGAGGGAGGTCCCTTCAACTTGCACCGCCGTCAGTGCATTGCCAGGACTACCAGCCCGTGTCAGAGCAAGACCCCTATCAGTTCGTCGTATTCCAAAAGTCAGTGTAATATACTGGTGCCCCAAATTTGGGACGTATCACATATTAAGCTGGTGCCGCGGTCCGGCGGTTAGACCGCTTGGCTTTCACACAGGCGGCCAGGGTTCAATACCTGGTGACAGCAAAGGGCGATTTGTGGCGGGGCGTGCGTGCTCCGGTTTCCCCCGCCAGCATTTCACCAGTTGCTGCTATATCATCATCGCTCCTATCACTTCATCACGCCCTCTTTCTCTCTTCCACTGCCTTCACTCAGTGGATTCCTCAACCCTCAGAGTTAAAGAATACCCTGACACCACCACGTAGAACGCGCTCCGTTTATTGATCCATTGCTCATCTACTATATTGTGCCCGCCTCGGGAGCGTGGATGGTAGCGTATCTACCTCACATTCCAGAGGTCCCGACTTCGAATCTCGGTCGGTGCGGGTTTGCTGGCTCAGGGTTTTATTCATTATTTATTTATTTATTTATTTATTTATTTATTTATTTATTTATTTATTTATTTATTTATTTATTTATTTATTTTGTAATTTTTATTTTTATGTTTAGTTTTATTTGTATTTAGTCCGGTGTTTTTCCCTTATCCAAAAAGACGGAGGTCTAAACCCCACGAACCTCAGACTACCTTGAGCTACGTTTCACCTAATTGATTCATCGTCCGATATAGCTTCAAGTTGGAGTACGTAACTAAACAGAAAACAAAAGAACATCGCATACTGCATGTACTGTGTGTGTATACACTTTCGTTCGCGTTGCCAGAAGAGGAGAGCGCCAACACGCGTAAGACCGACGGAGAGAGGGAGAGAAGGAGAGAGGGAGGGAGGGAGGGAGGGAGGGAGGGAGGGAGGAGAGAAAGAAAGAAAGAAAGAAAGAAAGAAAGAAAGAAAGAAGGAAAGATGGAAAGAAAGAAAGAAAGAAAGAAAGAAAGAAAGAAAGAAAGAAAGAAAGAAAGAAAGAAAGAAAGAAAGAAAGAAAGAAAGAAAAGAAAGAAAGAAAGAAAGAAAGAAAGAAAGAGTAATATCGTCAGCCACCCAGACGTGCGCACTGAATTCTGCAAAGGGCGAAACTGATTACAGTGAATATCGGGTTGTGTGCAAATGGAATCGGGCTTTCTTTGTGACATCTGCCTCCACGAGCTCTTGTTTTCAAGCATTCGAAGCACGCGGTCCAACACAGCCAAGGCAAACTGCACGAGGCGGCGCTGCTACACTGCCTCGATGCTAGCCTCCTCTCCCGAGAGATAGCGCGCAGGTCGCATGTATATACTTTTCAGCAGAAAATAAAGTCGAATTATCGCATCAATTCACAGAAAGCTTGCAATGCACTTTGCTTTCACGAAAGATAGGGCATTCAAAGCGCCTGCGCTCGGCAACGTAGAAGAATCCCATCCGTTGTAAGGTTTGCGAATGGGGCAAGTTGCGTTCCGCCAGGCAAGTGACTATGCAATTTGGATGAAATTGAGCAAATTTCCAAAATTTGGTATCGCTTCTCGGCCTTTTGGCTAAGATCAAAGTGTAGTATCTGTTCTTATCAGCTTAATATGCTGGAAGGACGGATCCTAATGGGGCCGTTGAGGATATTAAGCTGAACAATAAGGACCTTTACCATGCTCTCTTGTGCCTGAAGTGCCGAAATATTGCACCATTATTTTACAACATTTATCTTAAACATTGCCAAGTAAATATAAACCTCTGTTCTTATCAGCTTAATATCTGATACGTCCCCCATTGGGGGACCAGAATATTAAACTGATTTTTGGAAAATGACGGAGTGCTAGGGGCTTGCTCCACCTCTGTCACGGGTTGGCCTGGCATTGCAGTACCGCCAGGATCGGCCCACCTACTAATCTAAACCAAACATAGTCCTTTGCACATGCTGTTGCAACACACAGTGTGTAATTGCACTTATCTAGGTGCCCCGACCGTGCCCGGTCGAGTGCCCTAGTTACGCGGCGGTTGAGGGAGGTCCCTTCAACTTGCACCGCCGTCAGTGCATTGCCAGGACTACCAGCCCGTGTCAGAGCAAGACCCCTATCAGTTCGTCGTATTCCAAAAGTCAGTGTAATATACTGGTGCCCCAAATTTGGGACGTATCACATATTAAGCTGGTGCCGCGGTCCGGCGGTTAGACCGCTTGGCTTTCACACAGGCGGCCAGGGTTCAATACCTGGTGACAGCAAAGGGCGATTTGTGGCGGGGCGTGCGTGCTCCGGTTTCCCCCGCCAGCATTTCACCAGTTGCTGCTATATCATCATCGCTCCTATCACTTCATCACGCCCTCTTTCTCTCTTCCACTGCCTTCACTCAGTGGATTCCTCAACCCTCAGAGTTAAAGAATACCCTGACACCACCACGTAGAACGCGCTCCGTTTATTGATCCATTGCTCATCTACTATATTGTGCCCGCCTCGGGAGCGTGGATGGTAGCGTATCTACCTCACATTCCAGAGGTCCCGACTTCGAATCTCGGTCGGTGCGGGTTTGCTGGCTCAGGGTTTTATTCATTATTTATTTATTTATTTATTTATTTATTTATTTATTTATTTATTTATTTATTTATTTATTTATTTATTTATTTTGTAATTTTTATTTTTATGTTTAGTTTTATTTGTATTTAGTCCGGTGTTTTTCCCTTATCCAAAAAGACGGAGGTCTAAACCCCACGAACCTCAGACTACCTTGAGCTACGTTTCACCTAATTGATTCATCGTCCGATATAGCTTCAAGTTGGAGTACGTAACTAAACAGAAAACAAAAGAACATCGCATACTGCATGTACTGTGTGTGTATACACTTTCGTTCGCGTTGCCAGAAGAGGAGAGCGCCAACACGCGTAAGACCGACGGAGAGAGGGAGAGAAGGAGAGAGGGAGGGAGGGAGGGAGGGAGGGAGGGAGGGAGGAGAGAAAGAAAGAAAGAAAGAAAGAAAGAAAGAAAGAAAGAAAGAAGGAAAGATGGAAAGAAAGAAAGAAAGAAAGAAAGAAAGAAAGAAAGAAAGAAAGAAAGAAAGAAAGAAAGAAAGAAAGAAAGAAAGAAAGAAAGAAAGAAAGAAAGAAAGAAAGAAAGAAAGAAAGAAAGAAAGAAAGAGTAATATCGTCAGCCACCCAGACGTGCGCACTGAATTCTGCAAAGGGCGAAACTGATTACAGTGAATATCGGGTTGTGTGCAAATGGAATCGGGCTTTCTTTGTGACATCTGCCTCCACGAGCTCTTGTTTTCAAGCATTCGAAGCACGCGGTCCAACACAGCCAAGGCAAACTGCACGAGGCGGCGCTGCTACACTGCCTCGATGCTAGCCTCCTCTCCCGAGAGATAGCGCGCAGGTCGCATGTATATACTTTTCAGCAGAAAATAAAGTCGAATTATCGCATCAATTCACAGAAAGCTTGCAATGCACTTTGCTTTCACGAAAGATAGGGCATTCAAAGCGCCTGCGCTCGGCAACGTAGAAGAATCCCATCCGTTGTAAGGTTTGCGAATGGGGCAAGTTGCGTTCCGCCAGGCAAGTGACTATGCAATTTGGATGAAATTGAGCAAATTTCCAAAATTTGGTATCGCTTCTCGGCCTTTTGGCTAAGATCAAAGTGTAGTACGCCAGTGGAGGTGGCGGACTCCCCGCTGACGGAGGACCGCACTGATGAGGCCCCTGAGGTACCAGATGATCCCAGTGTATCCCTACCGGATGCACTGTCCTCGGCGGGACCCCAATCACCTAGCGTGGACTCGGAGGAGGAGATCCTCTCGGCTGCGGCTGGTCCGGAGCTGGAGGACGAGACCGGAGAACTTCCAGACGTGGAGGATCGGGTCCAGGAGCCCGTCACTGCCCCCCAATTGTCACCAGAGGACCAGACCCCCCTACACAGCCACCTACCCCTTCTCCAGAGGATCCTCGCTGAAGGCACGAGCGAGGAGGGGTGGAGGACCTTTAATGACGCCTTGGAAGCCATCACCAAGGATGTGCAAAGGGTAATGAAGATCTCCGTCGCTGCTCCAGGTGAGCGGCGGACCCAGCCAGACGCTGACGACCCTAAGTACATCCAGCGGCTATACCGGCGCAACAGGCGGAGAGCGCTGCGTCGTATCCTGGGGGAGGAATCCGAGTTCTGCTCCCTCCCTAGGGATAATATAGAGGCGCACTTCGCCAATACCGGTGTTGCTGCTGAGGTGGCTTCCAACCTCTACGATGACACCAAAGGTCACGGCGTCCCAGTGGCGTTGCACCGAGTTACACCAGAGGAGGTGCAGCGTCGCCTGGGACGTTGTGAGAACTCGGCTCCAGGAGACGACCGGGTGACGTACCAGCATTGGAAGGCCGTGGACCCAGGCTGTACACTGCTGGCAGCAGTGTTCAACATCTGCATAAAATACGTGGACGTCCCCAAGGCCTGGAAGGAAAGCCGGACCATCCTGATATTCAAAGGAAAGGGGTCCAAAGACGAACTGGGTAACTGGAGACCCATCGCCCTCACCCGGACAATATATAAATTGTTCACTGGGATCCTGGCTGGCCGGGTGTCCCAGTGGGCCGAGCACAACGAGATCCTGTCACCTGCACAAAAAGGTTTCATGCCTTTCGACGGGGTCTTGGAACACAACTTCGTGCTCGAGACTGAGATGAACCGGGCCCGGAACAATGGCGGTGACGTCTTCATAGCCTGGCTGGACTTCTCGAACGCATTTGGTGCGTTGCCTCACCAAGCCATACAGGCAAGCCTGAGGCACCATGGGACGGGCGAGAAGTTCCGAAGACTCGTCGGGCGCCTATATGATGGGTGCACCACCACCATCGTCACACAGGATGGTCCAACCGCCAGAATTGACACCAGGAGGGGCATAAAGCAAGGATGCCCCCTGAGCGGCCTGCTCTTCAACATGGCAGTGGACCCGTTACTGCGGAGGATCCAGGGAGATGCAGAGGAGGTGAAGATCCTGGCCTTTGCAGATGACGTGGTTCTGCTGTCGAGAAGTGAGGAGGAGCTGCAGCGGAACATCTCCAGCGTGGAACGCATGGCAGGGGAGGTGGGTATCCTGCTGAACCACCACAAATGCTGCAGTCTTCACCTGACCGGGAAGACTCCTAGGGGATGCCGGCCCACGGAGTTCCTAGTCAACGGGCAGGTCATCAGACACCTAAGAGATGGAGAAGCCACCAACTTCCTCGGCAAACCCACTGGATTCAACATCCTGCCGAGGGAGCATGATCTTCAGGAGGTACTACGCAGGGGGCTGATGATCCTGGGCTCCAAATTAGCCCCCTGGCAGCAGTTGGACGCCCTGAAGGCGTTCTTCTACCCCTCGCTCAACTTCCCCATGAGGATGGGGACGTTCCAGAAGACCCAGTGGGCGGGGGTGGACAGGACGCTGGCAGCAAGACTCCGGAAGATTCTGTACCTGCCGCAGAATTCTTCCCTGGACTACCTGTACGGCAGTCGGCAGAAGGGAGCCATAGGTCTACCTTGCACCGCTGCCGACTCGGACTTCCACCTGGTCGACACAGCCTTTAAAATACTTAATTCAATCGACCAGAGGGTGTCTGAGCTCGGCCGCAAAGACCTGGAGGCTGCCGTACAAGACAAGATCCACAGACCTGCATCGCGAGAGAGCTGTGCCAAGTACCTCTCGGGGGACTTGGAAGATGAGCTGGGTAACCCCTCCAGCACCAACCAGAACATCTGGACCAGGGCGAGAGCAGCGTCAAGGCGGACCAACACCAGATGGACGGAAGATGACAACTCGCTGGGCTTGGTTGTGGGAGACACTGTCCTACACCAGGGGGAGAGACGCCGAGTCCTGCGGCACCTCAGAGCCAACTACCGAAAACAACATGATGATCGGCTCCGGGGACTTCTGCGGCAGGGTAAGGCACTCCAATGCGTCTCCCTCGACAAGAGCTCAGCGCACTTTATCTCCAGCGGCGAGTACACCAGATTCGCTGACTGGAGATTCGTCCACAAGGCCCGCCTGGATCTTCTCCCATTAAATGCGGCGAAGAGAACCCCAGGGGCCAACAAGGCCTGCAGGAGATGCGGCTATGCCGCCGAAACATTACCTCACGTCATCTGCCACTGTATGAGATATAGCCAGCTCTTCACCCGGCGTCACAACGCCATAGTCGAACGAGTGAAGAAAGCTGCGGGGCAGAGATTCCGTCTGCTATTCGAGAACCAGGCGCCATGCGGGGCTGGGCTGCGCCCGGACCTCGTAATCCAGAACGACAAGCAGACGGTAATCATTGACGTGACGGTACCCTTTGAGGGATCGCCGGAGGCGCTTCAGGAGGCCCGGGACAGGAAGCTGCAGAAATACCGGGCACTGGCAGAGGAGCTTGCAGCATCACACCACAACGTCAGCGTGGAAGCGGTTGTTGTGGGAGCTCTGGGTTCCTGGGACCCCAAAAATGACGCCCTCCTCAGGAAGATGTGCTCCCGGAAGTACCTGGGCCGGCTTAAGAAGCTATGTGTTTCGGACTGCATACGCTGGTCCAGGGACATATACGTGGAGCACATAACTGGAAAGAGACAAGTGGACTAGAGTGTATAGTGCAGAGTGTGTATATAGTGTATATAGTAGTGCGACGACGACAGGCAGAAACAATAAACATTGAACAATTAAAAACTTAAAGCCTGATCGGAGAAGCTTGTGTATTTTTGTATATATTGTATTTTGTATTGTGTTAATGTGTATATATATTGTATTTTGTATTTTTAAACTTGTATATATTGTAAACTCCTATGTTGCTATAACTCTGTATATTGAAAAATTTCCAACTCTATGTACATTAGAACATTTACTCAATAAAAAACTCTGTTCTTATCAGCTTAATATGCTGGAAGGACGGATCCTAATGGGGCCGTTGAGGATATTAAGCTGAACAATAAGGACCTTTACCATGCTCTCTTGTGCCTGAAGTGCCGAAATATTGCACCATTATTTTACAACATTTATCTTAAACATTGCCAAGTAAATATAAACCTCTGTTCTTATCAGCTTAATATCTGATACGTCCCCCATTGGGGGACCAGAATATTAAACTGATTTTTGGAAAATGACGGAGTGCTAGGGGCTTGCTCCACCTCTGTCACGGGTTGGCCTGGCATTGCAGTACCGCCAGGATCGGCCCACCTACTAATCTAAACCAAACATAGTCCTTTGCACATGCTGTTGCAACACACAGTGTGTAATTGCACTTATCTAGGTGCCCCGACCGTGCCCGGTCGAGTGCCCTAGTTACGCGGCGGTTGAGGGAGGTCCCTTCAACTTGCACCGCCGTCAGTGCATTGCCAGGACTACCAGCCCGTGTCAGAGCAAGACCCCTATCAGTTCGTCGTATTCCAAAAGTCAGTGTAATATACTGGTGCCCCAAATTTGGGACGTATCACATATTAAGCTGGTGCCGCGGTCCGGCGGTTAGACCGCTTGGCTTTCACACAGGCGGCCAGGGTTCAATACCTGGTGACAGCAAAGGGCGATTTGTGGCGGGGCGTGCGTGCTCCGGTTTCCCCCGCCAGCATTTCACCAGTTGCTGCTATATCATCATCGCTCCTATCACTTCATCACGCCCTCTTTCTCTCTTCCACTGCCTTCACTCAGTGGATTCCTCAACCCTCAGAGTTAAAGAATACCCTGACACCACCACGTAGAACGCGCTCCGTTTATTGATCCATTGCTCATCTACTATATTGTGCCCGCCTCGGGAGCGTGGATGGTAGCGTATCTACCTCACATTCCAGAGGTCCCGACTTCGAATCTCGGTCGGTGCGGGTTTGCTGGCTCAGGGTTTTATTCATTATTTATTTATTTATTTATTTATTTATTTATTTATTTATTTATTTATTTATTTATTTATTTATTTATTTTGTAATTTTTATTTTTATGTTTAGTTTTATTTGTATTTAGTCCGGTGTTTTTCCCTTATCCAAAAAGACGGAGGTCTAAACCCCACGAACCTCAGACTACCTTGAGCTACGTTTCACCTAATTGATTCATCGTCCGATATAGCTTCAAGTTGGAGTACGTAACTAAACAGAAAACAAAAGAACATCGCATACTGCATGTACTGTGTGTGTATACACTTTCGTTCGCGTTGCCAGAAGAGGAGAGCGCCAACACGCGTAAGACCGACGGAGAGAGGGAGAGAAGGAGAGAGGGAGGGAGGGAGGGAGGGAGGGAGGGAGGGAGGAGAGAAAGAAAGAAAGAAAGAAAGAAAGAAAGAAAGAAAGAAAGAAGGAAAGATGGAAAGAAAGAAAGAAAGAAAGAAAGAAAGAAAGAAAGAAAGAAAGAAAGAAAGAAAGAAAGAAAGAAAGAAAGAAAGAAAGAAAGAAAGAAAGAAAGAAAGAGTAATATCGTCAGCCACCCAGACGTGCGCACTGAATTCTGCAAAGGGCGAAACTGATTACAGTGAATATCGGGTTGTGTGCAAATGGAATCGGGCTTTCTTTGTGACATCTGCCTCCACGAGCTCTTGTTTTCAAGCATTCGAAGCACGCGGTCCAACACAGCCAAGGCAAACTGCACGAGGCGGCGCTGCTACACTGCCTCGATGCTAGCCTCCTCTCCCGAGAGATAGCGCGCAGGTCGCATGTATATACTTTTCAGCAGAAAATAAAGTCGAATTATCGCATCAATTCACAGAAAGCTTGCAATGCACTTTGCTTTCACGAAAGATAGGGCATTCAAAGCGCCTGCGCTCGGCAACGTAGAAGAATCCCATCCGTTGTAAGGTTTGCGAATGGGGCAAGTTGCGTTCCGCCAGGCAAGTGACTATGCAATTTGGATGAAATTGAGCAAATTTCCAAAATTTGGTATCGCTTCTCGGCCTTTTGGCTAAGATCAAAGTGTAGTATCTGTTCTTATCAGCTTAATATGCTGGAAGGACGGATCCTAATGGGGCCGTTGAGGATATTAAGCTGAACAATAAGGACCTTTACCATGCTCTCTTGTGCCTGAAGTGCCGAAATATTGCACCATTATTTTACATCATTTGCCCTAAACATTGCCTAGTTAATATAAACCTCTGTTCTTATCAGCTTAATATCTGATACGTCCCCCATTGGGGGACCAGAATATTAAACTGATTTTTGGAAAATGACGGAGTGCTAGGGGCTTGCTCCACCTCTGTCACGGGTTGGCCTGGCATTGCAGTACCGCCAGGATCGGCCCACCTACTAATCTAAACCAAACATAGTCCTTTGCACATGCTGTTGCAACACACAGTGTGTAATTGCACTTATCTAGGTGCCCCGACCGTGCCCGGTCGAGTGCCCTAGTTACGCGGCGGTTGAGGGAGGTCCCTTCAACTTGCACCGCCGTCAGTGCATTGCCAGGACTACCAGCCCGTGTCAGAGCAAGACCCCTATCAGTTCGTCGTATTCCAAAAGTCAGTGTAATATACTGGTGCCCCAAATTTGGGACGTATCACATATTAAGCTGGTGCCGCGGTCCGGCGGTTAGACCGCTTGGCTTTCACACAGGCGGCCAGGGTTCAATACCTGGTGACAGCAAAGGGCGATTTGTGGCGGGGCGTGCGTGCTCCGGTTTCCCCCGCCAGCATTTCACCAGTTGCTGCTATATCATCATCGCTCCTATCACTTCATCACGCCCTCTTTCTCTCTTCCACTGCCTTCACTCAGTGGATTCCTCAACCCTCAGAGTTAAAGAATACCCTGACACCACCACGTAGAACGCACTCCGTTTATTGATCCATTGCTCATCTACTATATTGTGCCCGCCTCGGGAGCGTGGATGGTAGCGTATCTACCTCACATTCCAGAGGTCCCGACTTCGAATCTCGGTCGGTGCGGGTTTGCTGGCTCAGGGTTTTATTCATTATTTATTTATTTATTTATTTATTTATTTATTTATTTATTTATTTATTTATTTATTTATTTATTTTGTAATTTTTATTTTTATGTTTAGTTTTATTTGTATTTAGTCCGGTGTTTTTCCCTTATCCAAAAAGACGGAGGTCTAAACCCCACGAACCTCAGACTACCTTGAGCTACGTTTCACCTAATTGATTCATCGTCCGATATAGCTTCAAGTTGGAGTACGTAACTAAACAGAAAACAAAAGAACATCGCATACTGCATGTACTGTGTGTGTATACACTTTCGTTCGCGTTGCCAGAAGAGGAGAGCGCCAACACGCGTAAGACCGACGGAGAGAGGGAGAGAAGGAGAGAGGGAGGGAGGGAGGGAGGGAGGGAGGGAGGGAGGAGAGAAAGAAAGAAAGAAAGAAAGAAAGAAAGAAAGAAAGAAAGAAGGAAAGATGGAAAGAAAGAAAGAAAGAAAGAAAGAAAGAAAGAAAGAAAGAAAGAAAGAAAGAAAGAAAGAAAGAAAGAAAGAAAGAAAGAAAGAAAGAAAGAAAGAAAGAAAGAAAGAGTAATATCGTCAGCCACCCAGACGTGCGCACTGAATTCTGCAAAGGGCGAAACTGATTACAGTGAATATCGGGTTGTGTGCAAATGGAATCGGGCTTTCTTTGTGACATCTGCCTCCACGAGCTCTTGTTTTCAAGCATTCGAAGCACGCGGTCCAACACAGCCAAGGCAAACTGCACGAGGCGGCGCTGCTACACTGCCTCGATGCTAGCCTCCTCTCCCGAGAGATAGCGCGCATGTCGCATGTATATACTTTTCAGCAGAAAATAAAGTCGAATTATCGCATCAATTCACAGCAAGCTTGCAATGCACCTTGCTTTCACGAAAGATAGGGCATTCAAAGCGCCTGCGCTCGGCAACGTACAAGAATCCCATCCGTTGTAAGGTTTGCGAATGGGGCAAGTTGCGTTCCGCGGGGCAAGTGACCATGGGATTTGGTTGAAATTGAGCAAATTTCCAAAATTTTGTATCGCTTCTCGGCCTTTTGGCTAAGATCAAAGTGTATCGCTTCTCGGCCTTTTGGCTAAGATCAAAGTGTAGTATCTGTTCTTATCAGCTTAATGTTGGCAGTGTTGATAAGGATTTTGATACTTAGGGTTAGTAATTTATTATTTATTTGTTGGTGTTTTTTCTGTTTCAGATATTTGTGTATATATTTTCTTGTTATTGCTGTTTTGTTGTTTTGTGTATATATATATGTATTTAGGCTATAACTTAGGTATTACTTTAGCTTATGGAGGTTCATGAGGGCGGGTTTTTCCGTTTTCATGGACGACATGGTTCGAATGCCCCGAGTCAACTGGGGACTAGGTGCTACAGCCATAAGCTAAAGTAAGATCTGAGGAGGGAGGGAAGGCAGCTGGTCTGCACAATGGAGAGGCGAGTGAGTCGGGAGGGGGACACGCTGGTTGTGTACCACCCCACCCCAGACTGCTTCCGCTGCACAGAGGACGGGTGCAGCGCCAAGTTTAAGTCGAGGGATTGGACAGCAACAAAGAGGTCTCTGGAGAGGCACCTTTCCAGAGAACACGAGATAAGGATCTCCGGAACGAGGAACATCTGCCACGGCTGCCGCAGAGAGCTTGGTCTAAGACCTCGCGCTCACAGGTGTTCCGTGGCACCCGAACCTGCCGCCCAGGAGCCCGACGGCCACCATGCCTGTGGAAGGTGTGGTGCCACCTTTCCTACTCGTCGGGCACTGACCAACCATGAGCGGTGGCACAAACGCCAAACCATCATGGAGGAAGCTGAGGTGCCACCTGGCACAACATTGGAGGCGGTCGTTGAGGCGGCTGAGATCCCAACAGTCGACCCCGGGGAGGAAGCACAGCAAATAGAGGAGCATGCAGCGGCCGTGCGGTCGCCTTCCCGACAGGGAAGCCCTTTTGGTCCACCTGTGGTGGGTGCCCCGCCTGGCGAAGCTGGCGTGCCAGCCCCCTCTGAAGCTGCCACCCTCTTGGGCAACCAGGAGGCTCCCGGGACTACCCGCACTAGTACGATGTCTCCACGAGCGACACCAGACTCACCACTGTCCGCCCGAGAGGAGCAAGACTCCATCCCGTCTTCGGCCGGCCCGGATTCGGAGGATGAGGAGGGCGACCTTCCAGAGGAAGACGAACGGGCGAACGAGCCCGTTGCTGCCCCCGAACTGACGCCCGACGATGACACCCCCCTGCACAGCCACCTGCCTCGCCTTCAGAGGATCCTAGCTGAAGGAACCAGCGAGGACGGATGGCAGAGCTTCGAAGACATACTGGGAGCCATCACGCATGATGCTCGGAAACTGATGAAAATCCCCGACACGTGCCAAGGAGAGCGCAGGAATCAGCCTGACCCAGACGACCCAAAATACATCCAGCGGCTGTACAGGCGCAATAGGCGACGAGCAATGCGCCTCATTCTAGGTGAGGAGACGGAGTTATGCCCCTTACCAAGGGATAGGATTGAGGAGTACTTCGCCACCACGGGAGCAGCCACTAGGGTAAACACACAGCTATATGACGGGACCCAGAGTCCCGAAGTACCGGTGTCGCTACACAGAGTTTCCCCGGAGGAAGTGCAGCAAAGGTTAAGGCGATGCGAAAATTCGGCGCCAGGGGACGACCGCATCACCTATAACCATTGGAGGGCGGTCGACCCTGGTTGTAAGCTGCTGGCGGCAATATTTAATATCTGCCTTAAATATCTAGACATTCCAAGAGCGTGGAGGGACAGCAGGACCATCCTCATCTTCAAGGGGAAGGGGTCAAAGGAAGATATCAGCAACTGGCGACCCATTGCGCTGACCCGAACGCTATATAAACTGTTTACTGGAATCCTGGCCAAACGGGTATCCCAGTGGGCAGATCACAATAGCATCCTATCCCCGGCTCAAAAGGGCTTCATGCCGTACGACGGGGTGCTTGAGCACAACTTCGTGCTCGAGGCGAGGATGAACAGAGCCAGGAACCATGGAGAGGAGATCTTCATCGCTTGGTTGGACCTGTCCAATGCTTTTGGTTCGCTCCCTCACGAAGCGATCCAAGCGAGCCTGAGGCACAGCGGAGCTGGAGACAAGTTCAGCCAACTCGTGGAGCGCCTGTACGCCGACTGCACCACGACCATTCTGACGAAGGATGGGCCAACCAACAAAGTGGAGGTCAGGAGGGGCATCAAGCAGGGATGTCCGCTGAGTGGCATCCTATTCAACCTGGCAGTGGACCCGATTCTGCGAAGGACCCAGGGGAACGCGGAGGAACTGAAGATTCTGGCCTTCGCGGATGACATGGTCCTACTGTCAGGGGACCAGAGAGAGCTGCAGGACAACATAGAGAAGGTGGAGACCATGGCGGGGGAGGTGGGAATCCACCTCAACCACCGTAAATGCTGCACCCTCCATTTAAGTGGAAAGACACCGAGAGGCTGTCGTCCGACCGAGTTTAGAGTGAACGGGCAGGTCGTACGTCAGCTTCGAGACGGGGAGGCCACCAACTTCCTCGGAAAGCCCACGGGGTTCAGCATCCTTCCAGGGAAGACCGACATTGAGGGGATACTGCGAAGGGGCCTTAGGATCCTGGACTCCAAGTTGGCCCCATGGCAGCAGCTGAACGCACTAAAGACGTTCTTCTACCCTGCGCTCAACTTCCCCATGAGAATGGGGACGTTCCCAAAAACCCAATGGGCAGGGGTAGACCGGACGCTAGTGGGCAAACTTCGGAGGATCCTATATCTTCCCCAGAACTCCTCGCTGGACTACCTCTACGGGAGCCGACAGTTGGGGGCCATGGGCATCCCGTGCGCAGCGGCTGACTCGGACTTCCACCTGGTCGACTCAGCCTTCAAGATACTCAATTCAGTCGACCAGAGGGTGTCCGAGTTGGGACGGAAGGAACTAGAGGCTGCGGTGACGGACAAAACTAGGAGCGCCGCCTCGACGGAGAGCTGCGCCAAATACCTCTCTGGTGCATTGGAGGATGAGATGGGAAACCCCTCATCTACCAGCAGGAACATTTGGACGAGGGCCAGGGTGGCCTCGAGGAGAGCCGAGGTGGAGTGGACACCAGACGGCGAGGAGCTGAACTTGAGGGTGGGAGAAACCACCTTGCACAAGGGGGAGCGACGCCGTGTCCTGCGTTGCCTCCGAGCCACTTACAGAAAGCAACATGATGAAAGGCTCCGGGGGCTCGTGCGGCAGGGAAAAGCTCTACAGTGTGTCTCCCTAGACAAGAGCTCCTCGCACTTCATCTCCAGCGGTGACTACACAAGGTTCGCCGACTGGAGATTTATTCACAAGGCCCGGCTCGACCTAGTACACCTGAACGGACGAAACAGGAACCCGCAGGGAAGCAAGGCCTGCAGACGCTGCGGGTACACTTCGGAAACGCTACCGCACGTCATCTGCCACTGCATGCGGTATAGCCAACTCTTCACCCGGCGCCACAACGCCATTGTAGAGCGGGTGAAGAAAGCTGCAGGGCAGAAGTTTCGGCTGCTGTTCGAAAACCAGGCTCCGTGTGGTCCAGGCATGCGCCCGGATCTGGTCCTCCAGAACGAGCAGCAGACCGTCATCATCGACGTGACGGTGCCTTTTGAGAGTTCCCCAGAAGCACTGCAGGCAGCCCGGGACAGGAAGGTGGAAAAGTACCAGCAGCTAGCTGCAGAGATGGCGGCCACGCACCACAACGTTTCGGTGGAAGCCATCGTGGTGGGTGCCCTAGGATCCTGGGACCCAGCAAACGACAGAATCCTGCGTAAGATGTGCTCGAGGAAGTACCTGGGCCAGCTCAAAAAACTGTGTGTATCAGACTGTATACGCTGGTCCAGGGACATATACGTGGAGCATCTTACAGGAAAGAGACAAGTTTGACAAACTAGTGAGAGTGCCAGTGAAAGTGAATGTGACATATACCGGGCTAAAAAACTCAAAAAACTCAAAAACTATAAACACAAATAAAACACAAGCCCGAAGAAAAAGTTAAAACTCATGTATATATTTTGAAACTTATATGTAAATTTTGTAAATTTTGTAAATTTTGTAAATTTTGTAAATTTTGTAAATACTGGAATCCTGTTGACAAAACAACATTGTTGCTAAAACTCTGTACAAAATGACAACACTATGAAACATGTACCTTAGAATATTTTTAAATAAAAAAACTAATCTGTTCTTATCAGCTTAATATCTGATACGTCCCCCATTGGGGGACCAGAATATTAAACTGATTTTTGGAAAATGACGGAGTGCTAGGGGCTTGCTCCACCTCTGTCACGGGTTGGCCTGGCATTGCAGTACCGCCAGGATCGGCCCACCTACTAATCTAAACCAAACATAGTCCTTTGCACATGCTGTTGCAACACACAGTGTGTAATTGCACTTATCTAGGTGCCCCGACCGTGCCCGGTCGAGTGCCCTAGTTACGCGGCGGTTGAGGGAGGTCCCTTCAACTTGCACCGCCGTCAGTGCATTGCCAGGACTACCAGCCCGTGTCAGAGCAAGACCCCTATCAGTTCGTCGTATTCCAAAAGTCAGTGTAATATACTGGTGCCCCAAATTTGGGACGTATCACATATTAAGCTGGTGCCGCGGTCCGGCGGTTAGACCGCTTGGCTTTCACACAGGCGGCCAGGGTTCAATACCTGGTGACAGCAAAGGGCGATTTGTGGCGGGGCGTGCGTGCTCCGGTTTCCCCCGCCAGCATTTCACCAGTTGCTGCTATATCATCATCGCTCCTATCACTTCATCACGCCCTCTTTCTCTCTTCCACTGCCTTCACTCAGTGGATTCCTCAACCCTCAGAGTTAAAGAATACCCTGACACCACCACGTAGAACGCGCTCCGTTTATTGATCCATTGCTCATCTACTATATTGTGCCCGCCTCGGGAGCGTGGATGGTAGCGTATCTACCTCACATTCCAGAGGTCCCGACTTCGAATCTCGGTCGGTGCGGGTTTGCTGGCTCAGGGTTTTATTCATTATTTATTTATTTATTTATTTATTTATTTATTTATTTATTTATTTATTTATTTATTTATTTTGTAATTTTTATTTTTATGTTTAGTTTTATTTGTATTTAGTCCGGTGTTTTTCCCTTATCCAAAAAGACGGAGGTCTAAACCCCACGAACCTCAGACTACCTTGAGCTACGTTTCACCTAATTGATTCATCGTCCGATATAGCTTCAAGTTGGAGTACGTAACTAAACAGAAAACAAAAGAACATCGCATACTGCATGTACTGTGTGTGTATACACTTTCGTTCGCGTTGCCAGAAGAGGAGAGCGCCAACACGCGTAAGACCGACGGAGAGAGGGAGAGAAGGAGAGAGGGAGGGAGGGAGGGAGGGAGGGAGGGAGGGAGGAGAGAAAGAAAGAAAGAAAGAAAGAAAGAAAGAAAGAAAGAAAGAAGGAAAGATGGAAAGAAAGAAAGAAAGAAAGAAAGAAAGAAAGAAAGAAAGAAAGAAAGAAAGAAAGAAAGAAAGAAAGAAAGAAAGAAAGAAAGAAAGAAAGAAAGAAAGAAAGAAAGAAAGAAAGAGTAATATCGTCAGCCACCCAGACGTGCGCACTGAATTCTGCAAAGGGCGAAACTGATTACAGTGAATATCGGGTTGTGTGCAAATGGAATCGGGCTTTCTTTGTGACATCTGCCTCCACGAGCTCTTGTTTTCAAGCATTCGAAGCACGCGGTCCAACACAGCCAAGGCAAACTGCACGAGGCGGCGCTGCTACACTGCCTCGATGCTAGCCTCCTCTCCCGAGAGATAGCGCGCAGGTCGCATGTATATACTTTTCAGCAGAAAATAAAGTCGAATTATCGCATCAATTCACAGAAAGCTTGCAATGCACTTTGCTTTCACGAAAGATAGGGCATTCAAAGCGCCTGCGCTCGGCAACGTAGAAGAATCCCATCCGTTGTAAGGTTTGCGAATGGGGCAAGTTGCGTTCCGCCAGGCAAGTGACTATGCAATTTGGATGAAATTGAGCAAATTTCCAAAATTTGGTATCGCTTCTCGGCCTTTTGGCTAAGATCAAAGTGTAGTATCTGTTCTTATCAGCTTAATATGCTGGAAGGACGGATCCTAATGGGGCCGTTGAGGATATTAAGCTGAACAATAAGGACCTTTACCATGCTCTCTTGTGCCTGAAGTGCCGAAATATTGCACCATTATTTTACAACATTTATCTTAAACATTGCCAAGTAAATATAAACCTCTGTTCTTATCAGCTTAATATCTGATACGTCCCCCATTGGGGGACCAGAATATTAAACTGATTTTTGGAAAATGACGGAGTGCTAGGGGCTTGCTCCACCTCTGTCACGGGTTGGCCTGGCATTGCAGTACCGCCAGGATCGGCCCACCTACTAATCTAAACCAAACATAGTCCTTTGCACATGCTGTTGCAACACACAGTGTGTAATTGCACTTATCTAGGTGCCCCGACCGTGCCCGGTCGAGTGCCCTAGTTACGCGGCGGTTGAGGGAGGTCCCTTCAACTTGCACCGCCGTCAGTGCATTGCCAGGACTACCAGCCCGTGTCAGAGCAAGACCCCTATCAGTTCGTCGTATTCCAAAAGTCAGTGTAATATACTGGTGCCCCAAATTTGGGACGTATCACATATTAAGCTGGTGCCGCGGTCCGGCGGTTAGACCGCTTGGCTTTCACACAGGCGGCCAGGGTTCAATACCTGGTGACAGCAAAGGGCGATTTGTGGCGGGGCGTGCGTGCTCCGGTTTCCCCCGCCAGCATTTCACCAGTTGCTGCTATATCATCATCGCTCCTATCACTTCATCACGCCCTCTTTCTCTCTTCCACTGCCTTCACTCAGTGGATTCCTCAACCCTCAGAGTTAAAGAATACCCTGACACCACCACGTAGAACGCGCTCCGTTTATTGATCCATTGCTCATCTACTATATTGTGCCCGCCTCGGGAGCGTGGATGGTAGCGTATCTACCTCACATTCCAGAGGTCCCGACTTCGAATCTCGGTCGGTGCGGGTTTGCTGGCTCAGGGTTTTATTCATTATTTATTTATTTATTTATTTATTTATTTATTTATTTATTTATTTATTTATTTATTTATTTATTTATTTATTTATTTTGTAATTTTTATTTTTATGTTTAGTTTTATTTGTATTTAGTCCGGTGTTTTTCCCTTATCCAAAAAGACGGAGGTCTAAACCCCACGAACCTCAGACTACCTTGAGCTACGTTTCACCTAATTGATTCATCGTCCGATATAGCTTCAAGTTGGAGTACGTAACTAAACAGAAAACAAAAGAACATCGCATACTGCATGTACTGTGTGTGTATACACTTTCGTTCGCGTTGCCAGAAGAGGAGAGCGCCAACACGCGTAAGACCGACGGAGAGAGGGAGAGAAGGAGAGAGGGAGGGAGGGAGGGAGGGAGGGAGGGAGGGAGGAGAGAAAGAAAGAAAGAAAGAAAGAAAGAAAGAAAGAAAGAAAGAAGGAAAGATGGAAAGAAAGAAAGAAAGAAAGAAAGAAAGAAAGAAAGAAAGAAAGAAAGAAAGAAAGAAAGAAAGAAAGAAAGAAAGAAAGAAAGAAAGAAAGAAAGAAAGAAAGAAAGAGTAATATCGTCAGCCACCCAGACGTGCGCACTGAATTCTGCAAAGGGCGAAACTGATTACAGTGAATATCGGGTTGTGTGCAAATGGAATCGGGCTTTCTTTGTGACATCTGCCTCCACGAGCTCTTGTTTTCAAGCATTCGAAGCACGCGGTCCAACACAGCCAAGGCAAACTGCACGAGGCGGCGCTGCTACACTGCCTCGATGCTAGCCTCCTCTCCCGAGAGATAGCGCGCAGGTCGCATGTATATACTTTTCAGCAGAAAATAAAGTCGAATTATCGCATCAATTCACAGAAAGCTTGCAATGCACTTTGCTTTCACGAAAGATAGGGCATTCAAAGCGCCTGCGCTCGGCAACGTAGAAGAATCCCATCCGTTGTAAGGTTTGCGAATGGGGCAAGTTGCGTTCCGCCAGGCAAGTGACTATGCAATTTGGATGAAATTGAGCAAATTTCCAAAATTTGGTATCGCTTCTCGGCCTTTTGGCTAAGATCAAAGTGTAGTATCTGTTCTTATCAGCTTAATATGCTGGAAGGACGGATCCTAATGGGGCCGTTGAGGATATTAAGCTGAACAATAAGGACCTTTACCATGCTCTCTTGTGCCTGAAGTGCCGAAATATTGCACCATTATTTTACAACATTTATCTTAAACATTGCCAAGTAAATATAAACCTCTGTTCTTATCAGCTTAATATGCTGGAAGGACGGATCCTAATGGGGCCGTTGAGGATATTAAGCTGAACAATAAGGACCTTTACCATGCTCTCTTGTGCCTGAAGTGCCGAAATATTGCACCATTATTTTACAACATTTATCTTAAACATTGCCAAGTAAATATAAACCTCTGTTCTTATCAGCTTAATATCTGATACGTCCCCCATTGGGGGACCAGAATATTAAACTGATTTTTGGAAAATGACGGAGTGCTAGGGGCTTGCTCCACCTCTGTCACGGGTTGGCCTGGCATTGCAGTACCGCCAGGATCGGCCCACCTACTAATCTAAACCAAACATAGTCCTTTGCACATGCTGTTGCAACACACAGTGTGTAATTGCACTTATCTAGGTGCCCCGACCGTGCCCGGTCGAGTGCCCTAGTTACGCGGCGGTTGAGGGAGGTCCCTTCAACTTGCACCGCCGTCAGTGCATTGCCAGGACTACCAGCCCGTGTCAGAGCAAGACCCCTATCAGTTCGTCGTATTCCAAAAGTCAGTGTAATATACTGGTGCCCCAAATTTGGGACGTATCACATATTAAGCTGGTGCCGCGGTCCGGCGGTTAGACCGCTTGGCTTTCACACAGGCGGCCAGGGTTCAATACCTGGTGACAGCAAAGGGCGATTTGTGGCGGGGCGTGCGTGCTCCGGTTTCCCCCGCCAGCATTTCACCAGTTGCTGCTATATCATCATCGCTCCTATCACTTCATCACGCCCTCTTTCTCTCTTCCACTGCCTTCACTCAGTGGATTCCTCAACCCTCAGAGTTAAAGAATACCCTGACACCACCACGTAGAACGCGCTCCGTTTATTGATCCATTGCTCATCTACTATATTGTGCCCGCCTCGGGAGCGTGGATGGTAGCGTATCTACCTCACATTCCAGAGGTCCCGACTTCGAATCTCGGTCGGTGCGGGTTTGCTGGCTCAGGGTTTTATTCATTATTTATTTATTTATTTATTTATTTATTTATTTATTTATTTATTTATTTATTTATTTATTTATTTATTTATTTTGTAATTTTTATTTTTATGTTTAGTTTTATTTGTATTTAGTCCGGTGTTTTTCCCTTATCCAAAAAGACGGAGGTCTAAACCCCACGAACCTCAGACTACCTTGAGCTACGTTTCACCTAATTGATTCATCGTCCGATATAGCTTCAAGTTGGAGTACGTAACTAAACAGAAAACAAAAGAACATCGCATACTGCATGTACTGTGTGTGTATACACTTTCGTTCGCGTTGCCAGAAGAGGAGAGCGCCAACACGCGTAAGACCGACGGAGAGAGGGAGAGAAGGAGAGAGGGAGGGAGGGAGGGAGGGAGGGAGGGAGGGAGGAGAGAAAGAAAGAAAGAAAGAAAGAAAGAAAGAAAGAAAGAAAGAAGGAAAGATGGAAAGAAAGAAAGAAAGAAAGAAAGAAAGAAAGAAAGAAAGAAAGAAAGAAAGAAAGAAAGAAAGAAAGAAAGAAAGAAAGAAAGAAAGAAAGAAAGAAAGAAAGAAAGAAAGAAAGAGTAATATCGTCAGCCACCCAGACGTGCGCACTGAATTCTGCAAAGGGCGAAACTGATTACAGTGAATATCGGGTTGTGTGCAAATGGAATCGGGCTTTCTTTGTGACATCTGCCTCCACGAGCTCTTGTTTTCAAGCATTCGAAGCACGCGGTCCAACACAGCCAAGGCAAACTGCACGAGGCGGCGCTGCTACACTGCCTCGATGCTAGCCTCCTCTCCCGAGAGATAGCGCGCAGGTCGCATGTATATACTTTTCAGCAGAAAATAAAGTCGAATTATCGCATCAATTCACAGAAAGCTTGCAATGCACTTTGCTTTCACGAAAGATAGGGCATTCAAAGCGCCTGCGCTCGGCAACGTAGAAGAATCCCATCCGTTGTAAGGTTTGCGAATGGGGCAAGTTGCGTTCCGCCAGGCAAGTGACTATGCAATTTGGATGAAATTGAGCAAATTTCCAAAATTTGGTATCGCTTCTCGGCCTTTTGGCTAAGATCAAAGTGTAGTATCTGTTCTTATCAGCTTAATATGCGATAAGGACGGATCCTAATGGGGCCGTTGAGGATATTAAGCTGCATACTAAGGACTTTACTATTTCTTTCTTGTGCCAAAGCGCCGAATATTTGCTCAGAGTTAACCATTGTCTCTCCAATATTGCTGTAACACAAACAAACCTCTGTTCTTATCAGCTTAATATCTGATACGTCCCCCATTGGGGGACCAGAATATTAAACTGATTTTTGGAAAATGACGGAGTGCTAGGGGCTTGCTCCACCTCTGTCACGGGTTGGCCTGGCATTGCAGTACCGCCAGGATCGGCCCACCTACTAATCTAAACCAAACATAGTCCTTTGCACATGCTGTTGCAACACACAGTGTGTAATTGCACTTATCTAGGTGCCCCGACCGTGCCCGGTCGAGTGCCCTAGTTACGCGGCGGTTGAGGGAGGTCCCTTCAACTTGCACCGCCGTCAGTGCATTGCCAGGACTACCAGCCCGTGTCAGAGCAAGACCCCTATCAGTTCGTCGTATTCCAAAAGTCAGTGTAATATACTGGTGCCCCAAATTTGGGACGTATCACATATTAAGCTGGTGCCGCGGTCCGGCGGTTAGACCGCTTGGCTTTCACACAGGCGGCCAGGGTTCAATACCTGGTGACAGCAAAGGGCGATTTGTGGCGGGGCGTGCGTGCTCCGGTTTCCCCCGCCAGCATTTCACCAGTTGCTGCTATATCATCATCGCTCCTATCACTTCATCACGCCCTCTTTCTCTCTTCCACTGCCTTCACTCAGTGGATTCCTCAACCCTCAGAGTTAAAGAATACCCTGACACCACCACGTAGAACGCGCTCCGTTTATTGATCCATTGCTCATCTACTATATTGTGCCCGCCTCGGGAGCGTGGATGGTAGCGTATCTACCTCACATTCCAGAGGTCCCGACTTCGAATCTCGGTCGGTGCGGGTTTGCTGGCTCAGGGTTTTATTCATTATTTATTTATTTATTTATTTATTTATTTATTTATTTATTTATTTATTTTGTAATTTTTATTTTTATGTTTAGTTTTATTTGTATTTAGTCCGGTGTTTTTCCCTTATCCAAAAAGACGGAGGTCTAAACCCCACGAACCTCAGACTACCTTGAGCTACGTTTCACCTAATTGATTCATCGTCCGATATAGCTTCAAGTTGGAGTACGTAACTAAACAGAAAACAAAAGAACATCGCATACTGCATGTACTGTGTGTGTATACACTTTCGTTCGCGTTGCCAGAAGAGGAGAGCGCCAACACGCGTAAGACCGACGGAGAGAGGGAGAGAAGGAGAGAGGGAGGGAGGGAGGGAGGGAGGGAGGGAGGGAGGAGAGAAAGAAAGAAAGAAAGAAAGAAAGAAAGAAAGAAAGAAAGAAGGAAAGATGGAAAGAAAGAAAGAAAGAAAGAAAGAAAGAAAGAAAGAAAGAAAGAAAGAAAGAAAGAAAGAAAGAAAGAAAGAAAGAAAGAAAGAAAGAAAGAAAGAAAGAAAGAAAGAAAGAAAGAAAGAGTAATATCGTCAGCCACCCAGACGTGCGCACTGAATTCTGCAAAGGGCGAAACTGATTACAGTGAATATCGGGTTGTGTGCAAATGGAATCGGGCTTTCTTTGTGACATCTGCCTCCACGAGCTCTTGTTTTCAAGCATTCGAAGCACGCGGTCCAACACAGCCAAGGCAAACTGCACGAGGCGGCGCTGCTACACTGCCTCGATGCTAGCCTCCTCTCCCGAGAGATAGCGCGCAGGTCGCATGTATATACTTTTCAGCAGAAAATAAAGTCGAATTATCGCATCAATTCACAGAAAGCTTGCAATGCACTTTGCTTTCACGAAAGATAGGGCATTCAAAGCGCCTGCGCTCGGCAACGTAGAAGAATCCCATCCGTTGTAAGGTTTGCGAATGGGGCAAGTTGCGTTCCGCCAGGCAAGTGACTATGCAATTTGGATGAAATTGAGCAAATTTCCAAAATTTGGTATCGCTTCTCGGCCTTTTGGCTAAGATCAAAGTGTAGTATCTGTTCTTATCAGCTTAATATCTGATACGTCCCCCATTGGGGGACCAGAATATTAAACTGATTTTTGGAAAATGACGGAGTGCTAGGGGCTTGCTCCACCTCTGTCACGGGTTGGCCTGGCATTGCAGTACCGCCAGGATCGGCCCACCTACTAATCTAAACCAAACATAGTCCTTTGCACATGCTGTTGCAACACACAGTGTGTAATTGCACTTATCTAGGTGCCCCGACCGTGCCCGGTCGAGTGCCCTAGTTACGCGGCGGTTGAGGGAGGTCCCTTCAACTTGCACCGCCGTCAGTGCATTGCCAGGACTACCAGCCCGTGTCAGAGCAAGACCCCTATCAGTTCGTCGTATTCCAAAAGTCAGTGTAATATACTGGTGCCCCAAATTTGGGACGTATCACATATTAAGCTGGTGCCGCGGTCCGGCGGTTAGACCGCTTGGCTTTCACACAGGCGGCCAGGGTTCAATACCTGGTGACAGCAAAGGGCGATTTGTGGCGGGGCGTGCGTGCTCCGGTTTCCCCCGCCAGCATTTCACCAGTTGCTGCTATATCATCATCGCTCCTATCACTTCATCACGCCCTCTTTCTCTCTTCCACTGCCTTCACTCAGTGGATTCCTCAACCCTCAGAGTTAAAGAATACCCTGACACCACCACGTAGAACGCGCTCCGTTTATTGATCCATTGCTCATCTACTATATTGTGCCCGCCTCGGGAGCGTGGATGGTAGCGTATCTACCTCACATTCCAGAGGTCCCGACTTCGAATCTCGGTCGGTGCGGGTTTGCTGGCTCAGGGTTTTATTCATTATTTATTTATTTATTTATTTATTTATTTATTTATTTATTTATTTATTTATTTATTTATTTTGTAATTTTTATTTTTATGTTTAGTTTTATTTGTATTTAGTCCGGTGTTTTTCCCTTATCCAAAAAGACGGAGGTCTAAACCCCACGAACCTCAGACTACCTTGAGCTACGTTTCACCTAATTGATTCATCGTCCGATATAGCTTCAAGTTGGAGTACGTAACTAAACAGAAAACAAAAGAACATCGCATACTGCATGTACTGTGTGTGTATACACTTTCGTTCGCGTTGCCAGAAGAGGAGAGCGCCAACACGCGTAAGACCGACGGAGAGAGGGAGAGAAGGAGAGAGGGAGGGAGGGAGGGAGGGAGGGAGGGAGGAGAGAAAGAAAGAAAGAAAGAAAGAAAGAAAGAAAGAAAGAAAGAAGGAAAGATGGAAAGAAAGAAAGAAAGAAAGAAAGAAAGAAAGAAAGAAAGAAAGAAAGAAAGAAAGAAAGAAAGAAAGAAAGAAAGAAAGAAAGAAAGAAAGAAAGAAAGAAAGAAAGAAAGAGTAATATCGTCAGCCACCCAGACGTGCGCACTGAATTCTGCAAAGGGCGAAACTGATTACAGTGAATATCGGGTTGTGTGCAAATGGAATCGGGCTTTCTTTGTGACATCTGCCTCCACGAGCTCTTGTTTTCAAGCATTCGAAGCACGCGGTCCAACACAGCCAAGGCAAACTGCACGAGGCGGCGCTGCTACACTGCCTCGATGCTAGCCTCCTCTCCCGAGAGATAGCGCGCAGGTCGCATGTATATACTTTTCAGCAGAAAATAAAGTCGAATTATCGCATCAATTCACAGAAAGCTTGCAATGCACTTTGCTTTCACGAAAGATAGGGCATTCAAAGCGCCTGCGCTCGGCAACGTAGAAGAATCCCATCCGTTGTAAGGTTTGCGAATGGGGCAAGTTGCGTTCCGCCAGGCAAGTGACTATGCAATTTGGATGAAATTGAGCAAATTTCCAAAATTTGGTATCGCTTCTCGGCCTTTTGGCTAAGATCAAAGTGTAGTATCTGTTCTTATCAGCTTAATATCTGATACGTCCCCCATTGGGGGACCAGAATATTAAACTGATTTTTGGAAAATGACGGAGTGCTAGGGGCTTGCTCCACCTCTGTCACGGGTTGGCCTGGCATTGCAGTACCGCCAGGATCGGCCCACCTACTAATCTAAACCAAACATAGTCCTTTGCACATGCTGTTGCAACACACAGTGTGTAATTGCACTTATCTAGGTGCCCCGACCGTGCCCGGTCGAGTGCCCTAGTTACGCGGCGGTTGAGGGAGGTCCCTTCAACTTGCACCGCCGTCAGTGCATTGCCAGGACTACCAGCCCGTGTCAGAGCAAGACCCCTATCAGTTCGTCGTATTCCAAAAGTCAGTGTAATATACTGGTGCCCCAAATTTGGGACGTATCACATATTAAGCTGGTGCCGCGGTCCGGCGGTTAGACCGCTTGGCTTTCACACAGGCGGCCAGGGTTCAATACCTGGTGACAGCAAAGGGCGATTTGTGGCGGGGCGTGCGTGCTCCGGTTTCCCCCGCCAGCATTTCACCAGTTGCTGCTATATCATCATCGCTCCTATCACTTCATCACGCCCTCTTTCTCTCTTCCACTGCCTTCACTCAGTGGATTCCTCAACCCTCAGAGTTAAAGAATACCCTGACACCACCACGTAGAACGCGCTCCGTTTATTGATCCATTGCTCATCTACTATATTGTGCCCGCCTCGGGAGCGTGGATGGTAGCGTATCTACCTCACATTCCAGAGGTCCCGACTTCGAATCTCGGTCGGTGCGGGTTTGCTGGCTCAGGGTTTTATTCATTATTTATTTATTTATTTATTTATTTATTTATTTATTTATTTATTTATTTATTTATTTATTTATTTTGTAATTTTTATTTTTATGTTTAGTTTTATTTGTATTTAGTCCGGTGTTTTTCCCTTATCCAAAAAGACGGAGGTCTAAACCCCACGAACCTCAGACTACCTTGAGCTACGTTTCACCTAATTGATTCATCGTCCGATATAGCTTCAAGTTGGAGTACGTAACTAAACAGAAAACAAAAGAACATCGCATACTGCATGTACTGTGTGTGTATACACTTTCGTTCGCGTTGCCAGAAGAGGAGAGCGCCAACACGCGTAAGACCGACGGAGAGAGGGAGAGAAGGAGAGAGGGAGGGAGGGAGGGAGGGAGGGAGGGAGGGAGGAGAGAAAGAAAGAAAGAAAGAAAGAAAGAAAGAAAGAAAGAAAGAAGGAAAGATGGAAAGAAAGAAAGAAAGAAAGAAAGAAAGAAAGAAAGAAAGAAAGAAAGAAAGAAAGAAAGAAAGAAAGAAAGAAAGAAAGAAAGAAAGAAAGAAAGAAAGAAAGAGTAATATCGTCAGCCACCCAGACGTGCGCACTGAATTCTGCAAAGGGCGAAACTGATTACAGTGAATATCGGGTTGTGTGCAAATGGAATCGGGCTTTCTTTGTGACATCTGCCTCCACGAGCTCTTGTTTTCAAGCATTCGAAGCACGCGGTCCAACACAGCCAAGGCAAACTGCACGAGGCGGCGCTGCTACACTGCCTCGATGCTAGCCTCCTCTCCCGAGAGATAGCGCGCAGGTCGCATGTATATACTTTTCAGCAGAAAATAAAGTCGAATTATCGCATCAATTCACAGAAAGCTTGCAATGCACTTTGCTTTCACGAAAGATAGGGCATTCAAAGCGCCTGCGCTCGGCAACGTAGAAGAATCCCATCCGTTGTAAGGTTTGCGAATGGGGCAAGTTGCGTTCCGCCAGGCAAGTGACTATGCAATTTGGATGAAATTGAGCAAATTTCCAAAATTTGGTATCGCTTCTCGGCCTTTTGGCTAAGATCAAAGTGTAGTATCTGTTCTTATCAGCTTAATATCTGATACGTCCCCCATTGGGGGACCAGAATATTAAACTGATTTTTGGAAAATGACGGAGTGCTAGGGGCTTGCTCCACCTCTGTCACGGGTTGGCCTGGCATTGCAGTACCGCCAGGATCGGCCCACCTACTAATCTAAACCAAACATAGTCCTTTGCACATGCTGTTGCAACACACAGTGTGTAATTGCACTTATCTAGGTGCCCCGACCGTGCCCGGTCGAGTGCCCTAGTTACGCGGCGGTTGAGGGAGGTCCCTTCAACTTGCACCGCCGTCAGTGCATTGCCAGGACTACCAGCCCGTGTCAGAGCAAGACCCCTATCAGTTCGTCGTATTCCAAAAGTCAGTGTAATATACTGGTGCCCCAAATTTGGGACGTATCACATATTAAGCTGGTGCCGCGGTCCGGCGGTTAGACCGCTTGGCTTTCACACAGGCGGCCAGGGTTCAATACCTGGTGACAGCAAAGGGCGATTTGTGGCGGGGCGTGCGTGCTCCGGTTTCCCCCGCCAGCATTTCACCAGTTGCTGCTATATCATCATCGCTCCTATCACTTCATCACGCCCTCTTTCTCTCTTCCACTGCCTTCACTCAGTGGATTCCTCAACCCTCAGAGTTAAAGAATACCCTGACACCACCACGTAGAACGCGCTCCGTTTATTGATCCATTGCTCATCTACTATATTGTGCCCGCCTCGGGAGCGTGGATGGTAGCGTATCTACCTCACATTCCAGAGGTCCCGACTTCGAATCTCGGTCGGTGCGGGTTTGCTGGCTCAGGGTTTTATTCATTATTTATTTATTTATTTATTTATTTATTTATTTATTTATTTATTTATTTATTTATTTATTTATTTATTTTGTAATTTTTATTTTTATGTTTAGTTTTATTTGTATTTAGTCCGGTGTTTTTCCCTTATCCAAAAAGACGGAGGTCTAAACCCCACGAACCTCAGACTACCTTGAGCTACGTTTCACCTAATTGATTCATCGTCCGATATAGCTTCAAGTTGGAGTACGTAACTAAACAGAAAACAAAAGAACATCGCATACTGCATGTACTGTGTGTGTATACACTTTCGTTCGCGTTGCCAGAAGAGGAGAGCGCCAACACGCGTAAGACCGACGGAGAGAGGGAGAGAAGGAGAGAGGGAGGGAGGGAGGGAGGGAGGGAGGGAGGGAGGGAGGAGAGAAAGAAAGAAAGAAAGAAAGAAAGAAAGAAAGAAAGAAAGAAGGAAAGATGGAAAGAAAGAAAGAAAGAAAGAAAGAAAGAAAGAAAGAAAGAAAGAAAGAAAGAAAGAAAGAAAGAAAGAAAGAAAGAAAGAAAGAAAGAAAGAAAGAAAGAAAGAAAGAAAGAAAGAGTAATATCGTCAGCCACCCAGACGTGCGCACTGAATTCTGCAAAGGGCGAAACTGATTACAGTGAATATCGGGTTGTGTGCAAATGGAATCGGGCTTTCTTTGTGACATCTGCCTCCACGAGCTCTTGTTTTCAAGCATTCGAAGCACGCGGTCCAACACAGCCAAGGCAAACTGCACGAGGCGGCGCTGCTACACTGCCTCGATGCTAGCCTCCTCTCCCGAGAGATAGCGCGCAGGTCGCATGTATATACTTTTCAGCAGAAAATAAAGTCGAATTATCGCATCAATTCACAGAAAGCTTGCAATGCACTTTGCTTTCACGAAAGATAGGGCATTCAAAGCGCCTGCGCTCGGCAACGTAGAAGAATCCCATCCGTTGTAAGGTTTGCGAATGGGGCAAGTTGCGTTCCGCCAGGCAAGTGACTATGCAATTTGGATGAAATTGAGCAAATTTCCAAAATTTGGTATCGCTTCTCGGCCTTTTGGCTAAGATCAAAGTGTAGTATCTGTTCTTATCAGCTTAATTGGTGGTTGTGAGAGCTTGGTACTTAGTGTATATTGTGTTGTTTATTGTTGTTGTTATTTTCAGAGCGCTATATCTACTTTGTATATATTTGTTGTTGTGATTAATAGTTTATTGTAAATATGCTTATTTATGGGTTTATATTTATGTATTTAGGGTTATATAGTTAATTTAGGTATTACCTTTGGTTGTGGAGGTTCACCAGGGTGGGCTTGCTTACCCTGGTGGACGACATGGTTCGAATGCCCCGAGTCAACTGGGGACTAAGTGCTTCAGCCACAACCAAAGCGTAATGCCTAAGTAGGGGTAAATTTTAGTATGGAGAGGCGAGTGGTGAGGGAGGGGGACACGCTAGTCGTGTACCACCCTACGCCGGACTGTTTCCGGTGCACTGAAGAGGGATGCAGCGCCAAGTTCAAGTCCAAGGACTGGACTTCAACCAAGCGCTCCCTCGAGAGGCATCTCTTTAGGGAGCACGGAGTGAAAATCGGCAGGACAACTAACATCTGCCACGGGTGCCGGCGCGAACTAGGGTTAAGACCCCGCTCTCACAGATGCTCTGTGGAGCGCGAACCGGTCAACCAGGAGGCCGACTTCCATCACGCTTGTGGCAGGTGTGAAAGCACCTTTCCATCTAGGAGGGCGCTCTACAACCACGAGCGATGGCACAAAGTGCAAGACATCCAGTCCCAGGCAGAAGCTGCTCCCATAGTCGAGGTAGTTGCTATCTTGGCAGCTGAGGATGAGACTGTGGAGACACCACGAAGTGGTACCCCGGTCCGACAGCCAGAGGAGGTGGATCCCGCGGCGGTCGTGGGACCCAGAAGCCCGAGGAGGAACGTCCTGCGCTCCCCTGTGGCAGGCACCTCGCGCTCCAGCGAGGAGATGCCCGACGTGCCACTAGTCAATACTGCTGCCGTCCGAGTGGATGGCTCCAACGGCGACGTGGAGGGGGTTTCCCAGGATCCCGGAGAGGCATCGCCGCAGACCACCCAGACTGATGAGGAATCGGTCGCATCTGATGTTGGCCTAGCCTCTGGCGATGAGGAGGGCGACGACCCAGGAGAGGACCGCAGGGTGCATGAACCTGCTACCGCGCCAGGCCTGGCGCCAAATGACGAGACACCCTTGCACTGCCACCTCCCCCGCCTGAAAAGGGTCCTCTCGGAGGGCACTTCGGAGGAGGGCTGGCGGAACTTCCAGGAAATATTGGAGGCCGTGACCAGAGATGTCCAAAAACTAATGCACATCTCCGTCGCAAAACCTGGTGAGACAAGGAGTCAACCAGACCCGGAGGACCCCAAGTTCATCCAGCGTCTCTACAGGCGCAACAGAAGGAGGGCGATGCGCCTTATACTCGGGGAGGAGTCAGAACTGTGCTCCCTCCCGAAAGAAACTGTGGAAGCGCACTTCGCCGACGCTGGTGTAGCGACGGAGGTGTCAGCCCGGATATACGGGAATAATCAAGGCGACGCACCAGTGGCGCTGCATCGAATCACTCCAGAAGAAGTGCAGCGTCGCCTACGAAGATGTGAGAACTCGGCCCCGGGGGACGATCGCATCACCTACCACCATTGGAAGGCGGTTGACCCCGGGTGCACGATCATGGCAGCCATCTTCAACGTGTGTCTTAAATACCTTGACATACCACTCTCCTGGAAGCAGAGCAGGACCATCCTGGTCTATAAAGGAAAGGGGCCAAAGGAGGACCTGGGCAGCTGGCGGCCCATAGCACTGACCAGGACGATTTATAAACTGTTCACTGGCATCCTGGCCGGCCGGGTATCCCAGTGGGCTGAGCAGAACAACGTCTTGTCACCGGCCCAGAAGGGCTTCAGGCCCTATGATGGAGTGCTCGAGCATAACTTCGTGCTCGACACGGAACTCAACCGGGCTAGGAACAACGGTGGAGACATCTTCATCGCCTGGCTCGACTTCTCCAACGCCTTCGGCTCGCTACCGCATGATGCCATCCAAGCGAGTCTGAGGCATTATGGGGCCGGGGAGAAGTTTCGACAACTGGTGGGGCGCCTATACAATGGATGCACCACCACGGTAGTGACGAGGGATGGCCCTACCAACCAAATCCAAGTCAGCAGGGGCATCAAGCAGGGGTGTCCACTTAGTGGCCTGCTATTTAACCTGGCAGTAGACCCGATTCTGCGGAGGATCCAGGGAGACGCAGCTGAAGTGAAGATCCTGGCCTTCGCAGACGACGTCGTTCTGCTGTCAGGAGTCAAGGAGGAGCTCCAGCATCACATCAGCGGCGTCGAATCCATGGCAGAGGAGATTGGAATCGCCCTGAACCATCAGAAGTGCTGCAGCCTGCACTTGAGTGGAAAAACGCCGAGAGGGTGTCGACCAACTCCATTCCAAGTGAATGGGCAGGTCATCCGACAACTTCGCGACGGGGAGGCCACCAGCTTCCTCGGCAAACCTACCGGGTTCACCATCCTGCCGGGGAAGCAGGACATGAGGCAAATATTGCGCAGGGGGTTGAGGATCCTAGACTCTAAACTGGCCCCCTGGCAACAACTGGATGCGCTTAAGGCCTTCTTTTTCCCGGCCCTCAACTTCCCAATGAGGATGGGGACATTCCCCAAAACACAGTGGGCCGAAGTCGACAAGAAACTGACAACCAGACTGCGGAAGATTCTATACTTACCGCAGAATTCGTCCCTGGATTACATCTACGGGAGTCGTCAGAAGGGCGCGCTGGGAATACCCAACGCGGCAGCCGACTCGGACTTCCACCTGGTCGATTCGGCCTTCAAGATTCTAAACTCGATCGACCAGAGGGTGTCCGAGCTCGGAAGAAAGGACCTGGAAGCCGCCGTGAAGGACAAGATTCGCAGCGACCCTTCGGCGAAGGACTGCGCCAGGTACTTGTCTGGCGACCTACAAGATGAGATGAGCAACCCAGCTTCAACTAGTAGGAACATCTGGACCCGTGCCAGGGTAGCCTCCCGGAGGACAGGAGTGGAATGGGTGGAGGACGACGACGCGCTGGGCTTGCGAGTGGGAGACGCAGTGCTGCACCAGGGAGAGAGACGCCGTGTGCTGCGGTGCCTCAGAGCCGAAAACAGAAAACAACATGACGATCGGCTCCGGGGTCTCGTGCGGCAGGGGAAGGCTCTCCAATGTGTCTCCCTCGACAAAAGCTCATCGCACTTCATCTCCAGCGGCGAATACACCCGTTTTGCCGACTGGAGATTCATACATAAGGCTCGGTTGGACCTCCTACCCCTAAACGGACGGAAGATGAAACCAGAGGACAACAAGGCTTGTAGGCGATGCGGCTACAACTCCGAGACTCTCCCCCACGTCATCTGCCATTGCCTGCGCTACAGCCAACTCTTCACCCGGCGTCATAACGCCATCGTAGAGCGGGTGAAGAAAGCGGCAGGGCAGAAATTCAGGCTGCTGTTTGAGAACCGGGCACCTTGCGGGCCAGGACTACGCCCGGATCTCGTCATTCAGAATGACCAGCAGACTGTCATCGTGGACATCACCGTCCCGTTCGAGAGTTCTCCGGAGGCGCTGCAGGAGGCCAGGGAGAGGAAGCTCGAGAAATATCGAGCACTAGCAGAAGAGATGTCGGCTACCTACCACAACGTCTCAGTAGAGGCAATCGTGGTGGGGGCCCTCGGTTCCTGGGACCCGAAGAACGACAAGCTGCTGCGGAAGATGTGTTCCCGGAAGTACCTGGGCCAGATGAAGAAACTCTGTGTTTCGGACTGTATTCGCTGGTCCAGGGACATATACATAGAACATCTAACCGGGAAGCGTCAAGTGTAAACAGTGCATAGTGTGAAGTGATAGTGCTAGTGTTTTATACAGGCAAAATACAAAGACACATAAACATTGCATCAGATTATGCCTGGTCTGAGGACATGTAAATATGTAAATAAGAAATTGTAAATATGTAAATACTGTTTAGTTCTAGATATGCAAATACTGTATATTTCAAATAGGAATACTCATGACTTGTAATACTATTGTTGCAGAAACTCTGTTTAAAGCCTCCATTTGACAAAAATGTACTTTAGAACATTTTCAATAAAAAAAATTCTGTTCTTATCAGCTTAATATCTGATACGTCCCCCATTGGGGGACCAGAATATTAAACTGATTTTTGGAAAATGACGGAGTGCTAGGGGCTTGCTCCACCTCTGTCACGGGTTGGCCTGGCATTGCAGTACCGCCAGGATCGGCCCACCTACCAATCTAAACCAAACATAGTCCTTGCACATGCTGTTGCAACATACAGTGTGTAATTGCACTTATCTAGGTGCCCCGACCATGCCCGGTCGAGTGCCCTAGTTACGCGGCGGTTGAGGGAGGTCCCTTCAACTTGCGCCGCCGTCAGTGCAGTGCCAGGACTACCAGCCCGTGTCAGAGCAAGACCCCTATCAGTTCGTCGCATTCCAAAAGTCAGTGTAATATACTGGTGCCCCAAATTTGGGACGTATCACATATTAAGCTGGTGCCAAGCGGTCCAGTGGTTAGTTAGACCGCTTGGCTTTCACTCAGGCGGCCAGGGTTCGATACCTGGCGACAGCAAAGGGCGATTTGTGGCGGGGCGTGCGTGCGTGCTCCGGTTTCCCCCGCCAGCATTTCACCAGTTGCTGCTATATCATCATCATCATCGCTCCTATCACTTCATCACGCCCTCTTTCTCTCTTCCACTGCCTTCACTCAGTGGATTCCTCAACCCTCAGAGTTACAGAATACCCTGACACCACCACGTAGAACGCGCTCCGTTTATTGATCCATTGCTCATCTACTATATTGTGCCCGCCTCGGGAGCGTGGATGGTAGCGTATCTACCTCACATTCCAGAGGTCCCGACTTCGAATCTCGGTCGGTGCGGGTTTGCTGGCTCAGGTTTTTATTGATTGATTGATTTATTTATTTATTTATTTATTTTGTAATTTTTGTTTTTCTGTTTAGTTTTATTTTTAGTTTTATTTTTATTTAGTCCGGGTTTTTCCCTTATCCAAAAAGACGGAGGTCTAAACCCCACGAACCTCGGACTACCTTGAGCTACGTTTCACCTAATTGATTCATCGTCCGATGTAGCTTCAAGTTGGAGTACGTAACTAAACAGAAAACAAAAGAACATCGCATACTGTACTGTGTGTGTGTGTGTGTGTGTGTGTGTGTGTGTGTGTGTATACACTTTCGTTCGCGTTGCCAGAAGAGGAGAGCGCCAACAAGCGTAAGACGGACGGAGAGAAGGAGAGAGGGAGGGAGGGAGGGAGGAGAGCAAGAAAGAAAGAAAGAAAGAAAGAAAGAAAGAAAGAAAGAAAGAAAGAAAGAAAGAAAGAAAGAAAGAAAGAAAGAAAGAAAGAAAGAAAGAAAGAAAGAAAGAAAGAAAGAAAGAAAGAAAGAAAGAAAGAAAGAAAGAAAGAAAGAAAGAAAGAAAGAAAGAAAGAAAGCCACCCAGACGTGCGCACTGGATTCTGCAAAGGGCGAAACTGATTACAGTGAATATCGGGTTGTGTGCAAATGGAATCGGGCTTTCTAGTGACATCCGCCTCCACGAGCTCTTGTTTTCAAGCATTCGAAGCACGCGGTCCAACACAGCCAAGGCAAACTGCACGGGGCGGCGCTGCTACACTGCCTCGATGCTAGCCTCCTCTCCCGAGAGATAGCGCGCATGTCGCATGTATATACTTTTCAGCAGAAAATAAAGTCGAATTATCGCATCAATTCACAGCAAGCTTGCAATGCACCTTGCTTTCACGAAAGATAGGGCATTCAAAGCGCCTGCGCTCGGCAACGTACAAGAATCCCATCCGTTGTAAGGTTTGCGAATGGGGCAAGTTGCGTTCCGCGGGGCAAGTGACTATGGGATTTGGTTGAAATTGAGCAAATTTCCAAAATTTTGTATCGCTTCTCGGCCTTTTGGCTAAGATCAAAGTGTAAAGTGTAGTATCTGTTCTTATCAGCTTAATTACTGTTGAAAGGACTTGGTACTAAGGGTATTTAGTGTATATAGTGTTATTTATTGTGTTGTTTTGTTATTATTGTGTTTTTTATTATTGTTATTGTTTATAGTATTTTATTATGTATGTATATGGGGATATGCTTATTTATATAGTGATTTATTTTTAGCTTAGGTATTACCTTTGGTTGTGGAGGTTCACCAGGGTGGGCTTGCTTACCCTGGTGGACGACATGGTTCGAATGCCCCGAGTTAACTGGGGACTAAGTGCTTCAGCCACAACCAAAGCGTAATATCTAAGTAGGGGTAACTTTATTAAAATGGAGAGGCGTGTTGTGAGGGAGGGGGGAACGCTGGTCGTATACCACCCCACCCCGGAGTGCTTTCGCTGCACTGAGGAGGGGTGCAGTGCTAAATTTAAAGCCAAGGACTGGACAGCTACTAAGAGGTCCTTGGAGAGACACTTGGCCAGAGAGCACGAAGTGAAAGTGTGTGCAACAAGGAACATTTGCCACGGCTGCCGCAGAGAGTTGGGTCTCAGACCACGTGCTCACCGGTGCTCTGTGCAGCCGGAGCAGGCCACCCAGGAGCCCGATGGCCACTACAATTGTGGAAGATGTGGTGCCAACTTCCCGACACGCCGAGCGCTTACCAACCATGACCGATGGCACAAACTTCAATCCATACGGGAAGTGGTTGAAGCTGAAGGGGCACCTGAGAGGCCCAGAAGGGAGGGCAGTGCTACCCCTGAGCAGGAGGCTCCCGCAGCGGTCGTGCGGTCCCCTAGTCCAGTGGTTGTCTCGGCGGGCGTGCCACCTGTGGAGGTCGTCATAGGAGCCAACAACGCACTGGAAGTCCAGGAGGAGCCGGAGGTGCCCGAAGTGTCCCCATCTGGCGAGCAGGACCAACCAGCTGGCCCACCGGAGGAAGCGGATGAATCCAGTTCATCCCCTGAGGGTCCGCCTTCCGAGGATGAAGCCGGCGAGGCGGAAGAAGAAGACTACAGGATACAAGAGCCAGTCGCTGCACCTGCAGTGACTCCTGATGATGCGACCCCTCTGCAGGCCCACCTTCCAGTGCTTCAGCGGATCCTCGCAGAGAGCACGAGCGAGGAGGGGTGGCAAAGGTTTAATGACGTCCTGGATACAATAAGCGCAGATGTACAAAGGGTCATGGGAATCTCCGTCGCAAACCTAGGTGAACGACGGAGCCAGCCGGACGCGGATGACCCAAAGTACATCCAGAAGTTGTACCGCCGGAATCGACGGAGGGCGCTGAGACTCATCCTGGGGGAGGAGTCCGAACAGTGCCCTCTGCCAAAAGAAGAGATCCAGGCCCATTTCTCTTACGCCACCCTGGCCACGTCCGCTGAAAGCACAATATACGAGAGGAGGAGGCAGAATGATGACCGCGACCATGTGGCGCTGCACAGAATCACACCCGAGGAAGTGCAGCGTCGCATCAGGAGATGTGAGAACTCGGCTCCGGGGGATGATCGCATCACCTATCATCACTGGAAGGCGGTCGACCCCGGATGCGCGGT
Source organism: Mantis religiosa (assembly GCA_030765055.1). NCBI lineage: Eukaryota > Metazoa > Arthropoda > Insecta > Mantodea > Mantidae > Mantis > Mantis religiosa. Next base: position 35,918,564 of record CM060952.1, on the reverse strand, counting down.
GTTGGCGGCGGTCTTCAACACCTGCCTCAAGTACCTGGATATCCCGAGGTCGTGGAGGGTCAGCAGGACGATCCTCATCTACAAAGGCAAGGGATCCAGAAATGAGATGAGCAACTGGCGCCCCATCGCTCTCACCCGGACGGTGTACAAGCTGTTCACGGGAATCCTGGCTAGCCGGGTTTCCCAGTGGGCGCAACACAACAAAGTCATGTCACCGTCCCAGAAGGGCTTCATGCCATTCGATGGGGTGCTCGAACACAACTTCGTCCTGGAAGCCGAGCTCAACCGGGCGAGAAACAACAGGGGAGACATCCACATCGCCTGGCTGGACTTCTCCAACGCCTTTGGCTCCCTCCCCCATGACGCCATCTTGAGGAGCCTAAGGCACCACGGGACGGGGGAGAAGTTCCGCCAGCTCGTAGGGCGTCTGTATGACGGATGCGCCACTACGATCATGACGAAGGACGGCCCAACCGAGGAAATAGATGTCCACCGGGGCATCAAGCAGGGGTGCCCGCTCAGCGGCATCCTCTTCAATCTGGCAGTGGACCCGATGTTGCGAAGGATCCAGGGGGACGAGGAGAAGGTGAAAGTCCTGGCCTTCGCAGACGATGTGGTGCTACTGTCAGACAGCAAGGACGAGCTACAGGACAACATCAACCGACTGCAATCCATGGCAGAAGGGGTGGGGATCAAGCTGAACCACCAAAAATGCTGTAGTCTCCACCTCTCCGGACAAACACCGAGAGGCTGCCGGCCGACAGAGTTCAGGGTTAGCAACCAAGTCATTCACCAGCTACGGGATGGAGAAGCCACCAGCTTTCTCGGCAAGCCGACGGGCTTCAGCATCCTGCCGAGGAAGCACGACTTAGACGAAATCCTGAGCAGGGGGCTGAAGATACTCGACTCCAAGTTGGCCCCCTGGCAGAAGCTCAACGCCCTCAGGACATTCTTCTTCCCTGCCCTCAACTTTCCCATGAGGATGGGAGTGTTCCAAAAAACCCAGTGGGCAGGGGTCGACAAGACGCTGGTGAGTCGGCTGAAGAAAATCCTGTACCTGCCGACGAACGCTACCCTGGACTACATCTACGGCAGCCGAGAGAAAGGAGCACTGGGAATACCATGCACCGCGGCTGACTCGGACTTCCACCTGGTCGACTCTGCATTTAAGATCATCAATTCGATCGACCAGAGGGTGTCTGCGTTGGGCCGTCGGGAGCTGGTAGCAGCAGTGCAAGACCGGTGCCATGATGCTCCATCCACAGAGGACTGTGCCCGTTACCTCTCGGGGCACATGGATGAAGCACTGGGGAACCCTTCCTCTACGAGCAGCAGCCTGTGGACCAAGGCAAGAGCGGCGAGCAGAAGAGTGGGAGTGGAATGGGCAGCCAGCGAGGATGAGCTGAACTTGAAGGTGGGAGAAGCAACCCTCCGCCAGGAGGAACGACGCCGAGTTCTGCGGTGTCTCCGGGCCGAATACAGAAAAACCCACGATGAACGGCTCCGGGGACTAGTACGGCAGGGCAAGGCACTCCAGTGTGTCTCACTGGACAAAAGTTCGGCTCACTTTATCTCCAGCGGTGACTACACCAGGTTCGCCGACTGGAGATTCATCCACAAGGCCCGACTCGACCTGCTCCCACTCAACTGCAGAAGAAGAGGACCACAGGACGACAAGTCTTGTAGGCGCTGTGGATACCCGACGGAGACGCTACCGCATGTAGTCTGCCACTGCATGCGGTACAGCCAGCTGTACACACGACGCCACAACGCCATCGTGGAGAGACTCAAGAAGGCGGCGAAGCACAAGTACCGTCTGCTCTTCGAGAATCAGGCGCCCTGCGGGCCGGGACTCCGCCCTGACCTCGTCATACAGAATGATCAGCAGACGGTGATCATCGATGTGACGATCCCCTTTGAGAGCTCTCCGGAGGCGCTGCAGCAGGCCCGGGAACGAAAAGAAGAAAAGTACCGGACCCTGGCAGCAGAGATGGCAGCAACACACCACAATGTAACTGTGGAAGCCATAGTGGTTGGGGCCCTGGGATCTTGGGACCCCAAAAACGATAGAATATTGAAGAAGATGTGCTCCCGCAGATACCTGGGCCAGCTGAAGAAACTTTGTGTTTCAGACTGTATTCGCTGGTCCAGGGACATATACATTGAGCATATCACGGGAAAAAGACAAGTGTGAGTGACAAGTGTTAAGTGATAAGTGAGTGCGACGAAGACGGGCAGAATAAGACTATAAACACTAAAAAGTAAAAAGCCCAGTCTGATAAACCAAAAATTTATTTTTCCTTTCTTTTGTCATGAATATTGTAGATAAATTGTATATAAATTGTACACAAATTGTATATAAATTGTAAATAATTGTATATAAATTGTATGAATGTATAATTCGACACTGTTGCTAAAACTTTGTAAACTAAAATGAAAATTATGTATCTTTAAACATTATTCAATAAAAAACATTAATCTGTTCTTATCAGCTTAATATCTGATACGTCCCCCATTGGGGGACCAGAATATTAAACTGATTTTTGGAAAATGACGGAGTGCTAGGGGCTTGCTCCACCTCTGTCACGGGTTGGCCTGGCATTGCAGTACCGCCAGGATCGGCCCACCTACCAATCTAAACCAAACATAGTCCTTGCACATGCTGTTGCAACATACAGTGTGTAATTGCACTTATCTAGGTGCCCCGACCATGCCCGGTCGAGTGCCCTAGTTACGCGGCGGTTGAGGGAGGTCCCTTCAACTTGCGCCGCCGTCAGTGCAGTGCCAGGACTACCAGCCCGTGTCAGAGCAAGACCCCTATCAGTTCGTCGCATTCCAAAAGTCAGTGTAATATACTGGTGCCCCAAATTTGGGACGTATCACATATTAAGCTGGTGCCAAGCGGTCCAGTGGTTAGTTAGACCGCTTGGCTTTCACTCAGGCGGCCAGGGTTCGATACCTGGCGACAGCAAAGGGCGATTTGTGGCGGGGCGTGCGTGCGTGCTCCGGTTTCCCCCGCCAGCATTTCACCAGTTGCTGCTATATCATCATCATCGCTCCTATCACTTCATCACGCCCTCTTTCTCTCTTCCACTGCCTTCACTCAGTGGATTCCTCAACCCTCAGAGTTACAGAATACCCTGACACCACCACGTAGAACGCGCTCCGTTTATTGATCCATTGCTCATCTACTATATTGTGCCCGCCTCGGGAGCGTGGATGGTAGCGTATCTACCTCACATTCCAGAGGTCCCGACTTCGAATCTCGGTCGGTGCGGGTTTGCTGGCTCAGGTTTTTATTGATTGATTGATTTATTTATTTATTTATTTATTTATTTTGTAATTTTTGTTTTTCTGTTTAGTTTTATTTTTAGTTTTATTTTTATTTAGTCCGGGTTTTTCCCTTATCCAAAAAGACGGAGGTCTAAACCCCACGAACCTCAGACTACCTTGAGCTACGTTTCACCTAATTGATTCATCGTCCGATGTAGCTTCAAGTTGGAGTACGTAACTAAACAGAAAACAAAAGAACATCGCATACTGTACTGTGTGTGTGTGTGTGTGTGTGTGTGTGTGTGTGTGTGTGTGTGTGTGTGTGTGTATACACTTTCGTTCGCGTTGCCAGAAGAGGAGAGCGCCAACAAGCGTAAGACGGACGGAGAGAAGGAGAGAGGGAGGGAGGGAGGGAGGGAGGAGAGCAAGAAAGAAAGAAAGAAAGAAAGAAAGAAAGAAAGAAAGAAAGAAAGAAAGAAAGAAAGCCACCCAGACGTGCGCACTGGATTCTGCAAAGGGCGAAACTGATTACAGTGAATATCGGGTTGTGTGCAAATGGAATCGGGCTTTCTAGTGACATCCGCCTCCACGAGCTCTTGTTTTCAAGCATTCGAAGCACGCGGTCCAACACAGCCAAGGCAAACTGCACGGGGCGGCGCTGCTACACTGCCTCGATGCTAGCCTCCTCTCCCGAGAGATAGCGCGCATGTCGCATGTATATACTTTTCAGCAGAAAATAAAGTCGAATTATCGCATCAATTCACAGAAAGCTTGCAATGCACTTTGCTTTCACGAAAGATAGGGCATTCAAAGCGCCTGCGCTCGGCAACGTACAAGAATCCCATCCGTTGTAAGGTTTGCGAATGGGGCAAGTTGCGTTCCGCGGGGCAAGTGACTATGGGATTTGGTTGAAATTGAGCAAATTTCCAAAATTTTGTATCGCTTCTCGGCCTTTTGGCTAAGATCAAAGTGTAGTATCTGTTCTTATCAGCTTAATATGCGATAAGGACGGATCCTAATGGGGCCGTTGAGGATATTAAGCTGCATACTAAGGACTTTACTATTTTTTCTTGTGCCAAAGCGCCGAATATTTGCTCAGAGTTAACCATTGTCTCTCCAATATTGCTGTAACACAAACAAACCTCTGTTCTTATCAGCTTAATATGCGATAAGGACGGATCCTAATGGGGCCGTTGAGGATATTAAGCTGCATACTAAGGACTTTACTATTTCTTTCTTGTGCCAAAGCGCCGAATATTTGCTCAGAGTTAACCATTGTCTCTCCAATATTGCTGTAACACAAACAAACCTCTGTTCTTATCAGCTTAATATGCTGGAAGGACGGATCCTAATGGGGCCGTTGAGCATATTAAGCTGAACAATAAGGACCTTTACCATGCTCTCTTGTGCCTGAAGTGCCGAAATATTGCACCATTATTTTACAACATTTATCTTAAACATTGCCAAGTAAATATAAACCTCTGTTCTTATCAGCTTAATGTTGGCAGTGTTGATAAGGATTTTGATACTTAGGGTTAGTAATTTATTATTTATTTGTTGGTGTTTTTTCTGTTTCAGATATTTGTGTATATATTTTCTTGTTATTGCTGTTTTGTTGTTTTGTGTGTATATATATGTATTTAGGCTATAACTTAGGTATTACTTTAGCTTATGGAGGTTCATGAGGGCGGTTTTTCCGTTTTCATGGACGACATGGTTCGAATGCCCCGAGTCAACTGGGGACTAGGTGCTACAGCCATAAGCTAAAGTAAGATCTGAGGAGGGAGGGAAGGCAGCTGGTCTGCACAATGGAGAGGCGAGTGAGTCGGGAGGGGGACACGCTGGTTGTGTACCACCCCACCCCAGACTGCTTCCGCTGCACAGAGGACGGGTGCAGCGCCAAGTTTAAGTCGAGGGATTGGACAGCAACAAAGAGGTCTCTGGAGAGGCACCTTTCCAGAGAACACGAGATAAGGATCTCCGGAACGAGGAACATCTGCCACGGCTGCCGCAGAGAGCTTGGTCTAAGACCTCGCGCTCACAGGTGTTCCGTGGCACCCGAACCTGCCGCCCAGGAGCCCGACGGCCACCATGCCTGTGGAAGGTGTGGTGCCACCTTTCCTACTCGTCGGGCACTGACCAACCATGAGCGGTGGCACAAACGCCAAACCATCATGGAGGAAGCTGAGGTGCCACCTGGCACAACATTGGAGGCGGTCGTTGAGGCGGCTGAGATCCCAACAGTCGACCCCGGGGAGGAAGCACAGCAAATAGAGGAGCATGCAGCGGCCGTGCGGTCGCCTTCCCGACAGGGAAGCCCTTTTGGTTCACCTGTGGTGGGTGCCCCGCCTGGCGAAGCTGGCGTGCCAGCCCCCTCTGAAGCTGCCACCCTCTTGGGCAACCAGGAGGCTCCCGGGACTACCCGCACTAGTACGATGTCTCCTCGAGCGACACCAGACTCACCACTGTCCGCCCGAGAGGAGCAAGACTCCATCCCGTCTTCGGCCGGCCCGGATTCGGAGGATGAGGAGGGCGACCTTCCAGAGGAAGACGAACGGGCGAACGAGCCCGTTGCTGCCCCCGAACTGACGCCCGACGATGACACCCCCCTGCACAGCCACCTGCCTCGCCTTCAGAGGATCCTAGCTGAAGGAACCAGCGAGGACGGATGGCAGAGCTTCGAAGACATACTGGGAGCCATCACGCATGATGCTCGGAAACTGATGAAAATCCCCGACACGTGCCAAGGAGAGCGCAGGAATCAGCCTGACCCAGACGACCCAAAATACATCCAGCGGCTGTACAGGCGCAATAGGCGACGAGCAATGCGCCTCATTCTAGGTGAGGAGACGGAGTTATGCCCCTTACCAAGGGATAGGATTGAGGAGTACTTCGCCACCACGGGAGCAGCCACTAGGGTAAACACACAGCTATATGACGGGACCCAGAGTCCCGAAGTACCGGTGTCGCTACACAGAGTTTCCCCGGAGGAAGTGCAGCAAAGGTTAAGGCGATGCGAGAATTCGGCGCCAGGGGACGACCGCATCACCTATAACCATTGGAGGGCGGTCGACCCTGGTTGTAAGCTGCTGGCGGCAATATTTAATATCTGCCTTAAATATCTAGACATTCCAAGAGCGTGGAGGGAAAGCAGGACCATCCTCATCTTCAAGGGGAAGGGGTCAAAGGAAGATATCAGCAACTGGCGACCCATTGCGCTGACCCGAACGCTATATAAACTGTTTACTGGAATCCTGGCCAAACGGGTATCCCAGTGGGCAGATCACAATAGCATCCTATCCCCGGCTCAAAAGGGCTTCATGCCGTACGACGGGGTGCTTGAGCACAACTTCGTGCTCGAGGCGAGGATGAACAGAGCCAGGAACCATGGAGAGGAGATCTTCATCGCTTGGTTGGACCTGTCCAATGCTTTTGGTTCGCTCCCTCACGAAGCGATCCAAGCGAGCCTGAGGCACAGCGGAGCTGGAGACAAGTTCAGCCAACTCGTGGAGCGCCTGTACGCCGACTGCACCACGACCATTCTGACGAAGGATGGGCCAACCAACAAAGTGGAGGTCAGGAGGGGCATCAAGCAGGGATGTCCGCTGAGTGGCATCCTATTCAACCTGGCAGTGGACCCGATTCTGCGAAGGACCCAGGGGAACGCGGAGGAACTGAAGATTCTGGCCTTCGCGGATGACATGGTCCTACTGTCAGGGGACCAGAGAGAGCTGCAGGACAACATAGAGAAGGTGGAGACCATGGCGGGGGAGGTGGGAATCCACCTCAACCACCGTAAATGCTGCACCCTCCATTTAAGTGGAAAGACACCGAGAGGCTGTCGTCCGACCGAGTTTAGAGTGAACGGGCAGGTCGTACGTCAGCTTCGAGACGGGGAGGCCACCAACTTCCTCGGAAAGCCCACGGGGTTCAGCATCCTTCCAGGGAAGACCGACATTGAGGGGATACTGCGAAGGGGCCTTAGGATCCTGGACTCCAAGTTGGCCCCATGGCAGCAGCTGAACGCACTAAAGACGTTCTTCTACCCTGCGCTCAACTTCCCCATGAGAATGGGGACGTTCCCAAAAACCCAATGGGCAGGGGTAGACCGGACGCTAGTGGGCAAACTTCGGAGGATCCTATATCTTCCCCAGAACTCCTCGCTGGACTACCTCTACGGGAGCCGACAGTTGGGGGCCATGGGCATCCCGTGCGCAGCGGCTGACTCGGACTTCCACCTGGTCGACTCAGCCTTCAAGATACTCAATTCAGTCGACCAGAGGGTGTCCGAGTTGGGACGGAAGGAACTAGAGGCTGCGGTGACTGACAAAACTAGGAGCGCCGCCTCGACGGAGAGCTGCGCCAAATACCTCTCTGGTGCATTGGAGGATGAGATGGGAAACCCCTCATCTACCAGCAGGAACATTTGGACGAGGGCCAGGGTGGCCTCGAGGAGAGCCGAGGTGGAGTGGACACCAGACGGCGAGGAGCTGAACTTGAGGGTGGGAGAAACCACCTTGCACAAGGGGGAGCGACGCCGTGTCCTGCGTTGCCTCCGAGCCACTTACAGAAAGCAACATGATGAAAGGCTCCGGGGGCTCGTGCGGCAGGGAAAAGCTCTACAGTGTGTCTCCCTAGACAAGAGCTCCTCGCACTTCATCTCCAGCGGTGACTACACAAGGTTCGCCGACTGGAGATTTATTCACAAGGCCCGGCTCGACCTAGTACACCTGAACGGACGAAACAGGAACCCGCAGGGAAGCAAGGCCTGCAGACGCTGCGGGTACACTTCGGAAACGCTACCGCACGTCATCTGCCACTGCATGCGGTATAGCCAACTCTTCACCCGGCGCCACAACGCCATTGTAGAGCGGGTGAAGAAAGCTGCAGGGCAGAAGTTTCGGCTGCTGTTCGAAAACCAGGCTCCGTGTGGTCCAGGCATGCGCCCGGATCTGGTCCTCCAGAACGAGCAGCAGACCGTCATCATCGACGTGACGGTGCCTTTTGAGAGTTCCCCAGAAGCACTGCAGGCAGCCCGGGACAGGAAGGTGGAAAAGTACCAGCAGCTAGCTGCAGAGATGGCGGCCACGCACCACAACGTTTCGGTGGAAGCCATCGTGGTGGGTGCCCTAGGATCCTGGGACCCAGCAAACGACAGAATCCTGCGTAAGATGTGCTCGAGGAAGTACCTGGGCCAGCTCAAAAAACTGTGTGTATCAGACTGTATACGCTGGTCCAGGGACATATACGTGGAGCATCTTACAGGAAAGAGACAAGTTTGACAAACTAGTGAGAGTGCCAGTGAAAGTGAATGTGACATATACCGGGCTAAAAAACTCAAAAAACTCAAAAACTATAAAACACAAATAAAACACAAGCCCGAAGAAAAAGTTAAAACTCATGTATATATTTTGAAACTTATATGTAAATTTTGTAAATTTTGTAAATTTTGTAAATTTTGTAAATACTGGAATCCTGTTGACAAAACAACATTGTTGCTAAAACTCTGTACAAAATGACAACACTATGAAACATGTACCTTAGAATATTTTTAAATAAAAAAAAACTAATCTGTTCTTATCAGCTTAATATCTGATACGTCCCCCATTGGGGGACCAGAATATTAAACTGATTTTTGGAAAATGACGGAGTGCTAGGGGCTTGCTCCACCTCTGTCACGGGTTGGCCTGGCATTGCAGTACCGCCAGGATCGGCCCACCTACCAATCTAAACCAAACATAGTCCTTGCACATGCTGTTGCAACATACAGTGTGTAATTGCACTTATCTAGGTGCCCCGACCATGCCCGGTCGAGTGCCCTAGTTACGCGGCGGTTGAGGGAGGTCCCTTCAACTTGCGCCGCCGTCAGTGCAGTGCCAGGACTACCAGCCCGTGTCAGAGCAAGACCCCTATCAGTTCGTCGCATTCCAAAAGTCAGTGTAATATACTGGTGCCCCAAATTTGGGACGTATCACATATTAAGCTGGTGCCAAGCGGTCCAGTGGTTAGTTAGACCGCTTGGCTTTCACTCAGGCGGCCAGGGTTCGATACCTGGCGACAGCAAAGGGCGATTTGTGGCGGGGCGTGCGTGTGTGCTCCGGTTTCCCCCGCCAGCATTTCACCAGTTGCTGCTATATCATCATCATCGCTCCTATCACTTCATCACGCCCTCTTTCTCTCTTCCACTGCCTTCACTCAGTGGATTCCTCAACCCTCAGAGTTACAGAATACCCTGACACCACCACGTAGAACGCGCTCCGTTTATTGATCCATTGCTCATCTACTATATTGTGCCCGCCTCGGGAGCGTGGATGGTAGCGTATCTACCTCACATTCCAGAGGTCCCGACTTCGAATCTCGGTCGGTGCGGGTTTGCTGGCTCAGGTTTTTATTGATTGATTGATTTATTTATTTATTTATTTTGTAATTTTTGTTTTTCTGTTTAGTTTTATTTTTAGTTTTATTTTTATTTAGTCCGGGTTTTTCCCTTATCCAAAAAGACGGAGGTCTAAACCCCACGAACCTCGGACTACCTTGAGCTACGTTTCACCTAATTGATTCATCGTCCGATGTAGCTTCAAGTTGGAGTACGTAACTAAACAGAAAACAAAAGAACATCGCATACTGTACTGTGTGTGTGTGTGTGTGTGTGTGTGTGTGTGTGTGTGTGTGTGTGTGTGTATACACTTTCGTTCGCGTTGCCAGAAGAGGAGAGCGCCAACAAGCGTAAGACGGACGGAGAGAAGGAGAGAGGGAGGGAGGGAGGGAGGGAGGAGAGCAAGAAAGAAAGAAAGAAAGAAAGAAAGAAAGAAAGAAAGAAAGAAAGAAAGAAAGAAAGAAAGAAAGAAAGAAAGAAAGAAAGAAAGAAAGAAAGAAAGAAAGAAAGAAAGAAAGCCACCCAGACGTGCGCACTGGATTCTGCAATGGGCGAAACTGATTACAGTGAATATCGGGTTGTGTGCAAATGGAATCGGGCTTTCTAGTGACATCCGCCTCCACGAGCTCTTGTTTTCAAGCATTCGAAGCACGCGGTCCAACACAGCCAAGGCAAACTGCACGGGGCGGCGCTGCTACACTGCCTCGATGCTAGCCTCCTCTCCCGAGAGATAGCGCGCATGTCGCATGTATATACTTTTCAGCAGAAAATAAAGTCGAATTATCGCATCAATTCACAGCAAGCTTGCAATGCACCTTGCTTTCACGAAAGATGGGGCATTCAAAGCGCCTGCGCTCGGCAACGTACAAGAATCCCATCCGTTGTAAGGTTTGCGAATGGGGCAAGTTGCGTTCCGCGGGGCAAGTGACTATGGGATTTGGTTGAAATTGAGCAAATTTCCAAAATTTTGTATCGCTTCTCGGCCTTTTGGCTAAGATCAAAGTGTAGGACGGATCCTAATGGGGCCGTTGAGGATATTAAGCTGCATACTAAGGACTTTACTATTTCTTTCTTGTGCCAAAGCGCCGAATATTTGCTCAGAGTTAACCATTGTCTCTCCAATATTGCTGTAACACAAACAAACCTCTGTTCTTATCAGCTTAATATCTGATACGTCCCCCATTGGGGGACCAGAATATTAAACTGATTTTTGGAAAATGACGGAGTGCTAGGGGCTTGCTCCACCTCTGTCACGGGTTGGCCTGGCATTGCAGTACCGCCAGGATCGGCCCACCTACCAATCTAAACCAAACATAGTCCTTGCACATGCTGTTGCAACATACAGTGTGTAATTGCACTTATCTAGGTGCCCCGACCATGCCCGGTCGAGTGCCCTAGTTACGCGGCGGTTGAGGGAGGTCCCTTCAACTTGCGCCGCCGTCAGTGCAGTGCCAGGACTACCAGCCCGTGTCAGAGCAAGACCCCTATCAGTTCGTCGCATTCCAAAAGTCAGTGTAATATACTGGTGCCCCAAATTTGGGACGTATCACATATTAAGCTGGTGCCAAGCGGTCCAGTGGTTAGTTAGACCGCTTGGCTTTCACTCAGGCGGCCAGGGTTCGATACCTGGCGACAGCAAAGGGCGATTTGTGGCGGGGCGTGCGTGCGTGCTCCGGTTTCCCCCGCCAGCATTTCACCAGTTGCTGCTATATCATCATCATCGCTCCTATCACTTCATCACGCCCTCTTTCTCTCTTCCACTGCCTTCACTCAGTGGATTCCTCAACCCTCAGAGTTACAGAATACCCTGACACCACCACGTAGAACGCGCTCCGTTTATTGATCCATTGCTCATCTACTATATTGTGCCCGCCTCGGGAGCGTGGATGGTAGCGTATCTACCTCACATTCCAGAGGTCCCGACTTCGAATCTCGGTCGGTGCGGGTTTGCTGGCTCAGGTTTTTATTGATTGATTGATTGATTTATTTATTTATTTATTTTGTAATTTTTGTTTTTCTGTTTAGTTTTATTTTTAGTTTTATTTTTATTTAGTCCGGGTTTTTCCCTTATCCAAAAAGACGGAGGTCTAAACCCCACGAACCTCGGACTACCTTGAGCTACGTTTCACCTAATTGATTCATCGTCCGATGTAGCTTCAAGTTGGAGTACGTAACTAAACAGAAAACAAAAGAACATCGCATACTGTACTGTGTGTGTGTGTGTGTGTGTGTGTGTGTGTGTGTGTGTGTGTGTGTGTGTGTGTGTGTACACTTTCGTTCGCGTTGCCAGAAGAGGAGAGCGCCAACAAGCGTAAGACGGACGGAGAGAAGGAGAGAGGGAGGGAGGGAGGGAGGGAGGGAGGAGAGCAAGAAAGAAAGAAAGAAAGAAAGAAAGAAAGAAAGAAAGAAAGAAAGAAAGAAAGAAAGAAAGAAAGAAAGAAAGAAAGAAAGAAAGAAAGAAAGAAAGAAAGAAAGAAAGAAAGAAAGCCACCCAGACGTGCGCACTGGTTTCTGCAAAGGGCGAAACTGATTACAGTGAATATCGGGTTGTGTGCAAATGGAATCGGGCTTTCTAGTGACATCCGCCTCCACGAGCTCTTGTTTTCAAGCATTCGAAGCACGCGGTCCAACACAGCCAAGGCAAACTGCACGGGGCGGCGCTGCTACACTGCCTCGATGCTAGCCTCCTCTCCCGAGAGATAGCGCGCATGTCGCATGTATATACTTTTCAGCAGAAAATAAAGTCGAATTATCGCATCAATTCACAGCAAGCTTGCAATGCACCTTGCTTTCACGAAAGATAGGGCATTCAAAGCGCCTGCGCTCGGCAACGTACAAGAATCCCATCCGTGGTAAGGTTTGCGAATGGGGCAAGTTGCGTTCCGCGGGGCAAGTGACCATGGGATTTGGTTGAAATTGAGCAAATTTCCAAAATTTTGTATCGCTTCTCGGCCTTTTGGCTAAGATCAAAGTGTAGTATCTGTTCTTATCAGCTTAATATGCTGGAAGGACGGATCCTAATGGGGCCGTTGAGGATATTAAGCTGAACAATAAGGACCTTTACCATGCTCTCTTGTGCCTGAAGTGCCGAAATATTGCACCATTATTTTACAACATTTTACCTTAAACATTGCCAAGTAAATATAAACCTCTGTTCTTATCAGCTTAATATGCTGGAAGGACGGATCCTAATGGGGCCGTTGAGGATATTAAGCTGAACAATAAGGACCTTTACCATGCTCTCTTGTGCCTGAAGTGCCGAAATATTGCACCATTATTTTACAACATTTATCTTAAACATTGCCAAGTAAATATAAACCTCTGTTCTTATCAGCTTAATATGCGATAAGGACGGATCCTAATGGGGCCGTTGAGGATATTAAGCTGCATACTAAGGACTTTACTATTTCTTTCTTGTGCCAAAGCGCCGAATATTTGCTCAGAGTTAACCATTGTCTCTCCAATATTGCTGTAACACAAACAAACCTCTGTTCTTATCAGCTTAATATCTGATACGTCAGACATCTTTGTTGCCTGGCTAGACCTATCCAATGCCTTTGGCTCGCTTCCACATGAGGCGATACAGGCTAGCCTAAGGCATAGCGGCGCGGGCGACAAGTTCCGACAACTTGTTGAACGGATCTACGCAGGCTGCACCACAACCGTTGTGACCATGGATGGACCGACCAGGGAGATTGAGGTCCAGAGAGGAATAAAACAGGGCTGCCCACTGAGTGGTATCCTCTTTAACCTGGCAGTGGACCCCATCCTGCGGAAAATCCAGGGCGACGCAGAGGAGACGAGGATCCTGGCTTTCGCGGACGACATGGTCCTACTGTCAGGTGACCAGGAGGAGTTACAGAGCAACATTGAGAGTGTGGAGGCTATGGTGGGAGAGATTGGCATCTCCCTCAACCACAACAAATGCTGTAGCCTCCACCTAAGCGGTAGGACCCCGAGGGGCTGTCGCCCAACGGAATTTCGCGTCAGCGGAATGGTGGTGCGACAGCTGCGCGACGGAGAAGCCACAGACTTCCTGGGAAAGCCCACGGGCTTCAACATCCTGCCAGGGAGGACGGATATGGAGGACATTCTGCAGAGAGGCCTCAAGATCCTGGATTCCAAGCTTGCCCCCTGGCAACAGCTCAACGCCCTGAAGACCTTCTTCTACCCGGCCCTTAACTTCCCCATGCGAATGGGGACATTCTCCAAAACCCAGTGGGCCGGGATAGATCGGGCGCTGGTTGGCAGGCTCCGGAGGATCCTGTACCTTCCTCAGAACTCCTCTCTCGACTACCTGTATGGGAGCAGGGAGATGGGAGCCATGGGGATTCCGTGCGCGGCGGCTGACTCGGACTTCCACCTGGTCGACTCAGCCTTCAAGATACTACATTCAGTCGACCAGAGGGTGTCCGAGTTGGGTATGAAGGAACTAGGGGCAGCAGTAGAAAACAAGATAAGGAGAGCCCCCTCACCGGAGAGTTGCGCCAAGTACCTATCTGGTGCGCTCGAGGAAGAAATGGCGAACCCGTCTTCGACGAGTTCAAATATTTGGACGAAGGCCAGGACGGCCTCCAGAAGAACCGGCGTCGAGTGGGTTCCAGACGGAGAAGAGCTTAGCCTGAGAGTGGGGGAGAAGACACTACACAAGGGAGAGAGACGCCGTGTCCTGCGGTGCCTCCGAGCCACATACCGACAACAACATGATGACAGGCTCCGGGGGCTCGTGAGGCAGGGGAAAGCCCTCCAGTGCGTCTCCCTTGATAAGTCCTCCTCACACTTCGTCTCCAGCGGCGAATACACAAGATTTGCCGACTGGAGGTTTATTCATAAAGCTCGGCTGGACCTACTACATCTCAACGGTCGACTGAGGAATCCTGAGGGAAGCAAGGCCTGCAGACGCTGCGGGTATGCCACGGAGACCCTACCGCACGTCATCTGCCACTGCATGCGGTATAGTCAACTCTTCACCCGGCGCCACAACGCCATTGTCGAACGGGTGAAGAAAGCAGCAGGGCGGAGATATCGGCTGTTGTTCGAGAACCAGGCGCCATGTGGACCCGGAATGCGCCCGGATCTTGTTCTGCAAAACGAGCAGCAGACCGTTATCATAGACGTGACGGTACCCTTCGAGAGCTCCCCAGAGGCACTGCAGGCAGCACGGGACAGGAAGCTCGAGAAGTACCGCCAGCTAGCAGAGGAGATGTCCGCCACTCACCACAACGTCTCGGTCGAGGCTATCGTGGTGGGTGCCCTGGGTTCATGGGACCCCAAGAACGACAGGATCCTCAAGAAGATGTGCTCGCGGAAATACCTGGGCCAGCTAAAGAAACTCTGCGTTTCGGACTGTATACGCTGGTCCAGGGATATCTACGTGGAACACCTCACGGGGAAACGTCAAGTATAGTGAGAAGTGCAGTGAAAGTGCTTAAATGTGAAAATACCGGGCATACAAACTGAAAAACAATAAAACTTACAAGCCCGATGTAAATACATATGTACATAACTAAAATTTAGAATTGCTATTTTTGTTAGATCTTTGTATAAATCTTCTCACATTGTATAAATTTTCTTTTTTCAGACAAAACTATATGTTGCATAAAACTTTGTATATATTGACTATGTTGCTAAAAACTCTGTAAATAATTGAACATACACAAAAATTGTATCTTTGAACATTATCAATAAAAAAAATTTATCTGTTCTTATCAGCTTAATCAGTGTACTTTCATTTTGTGGGAAGGGACGATAGGCTGATAAGAGCAAGATATTTACTAATTGTTTGTTTCTTTTGTTTCAGAGTTTATTTCTATTGTATTGTTTTTATGTCTTTGTATATATGTTGTTGTATATATGTTTAGTCTTAGTTTTAACTCTAGTATTATCCTTGCTTGTGGAGGTTCATCGTGGTGGGCTGGCCTACACGATGGTACGACATGGTTCGAATGCCCCGAGTTAACTGGGGACTAGGGGCTACAGCCGCAAGCAAGGCTTAATACTTGAGAGTGTTTAATTCTGTACTTTTATTTCAGAGCTCTATTTATATTGTAAATATTTCTTGTTGTATTTTAAATGTTTAGTTTTAGGGCCGTGTAGTTAGCCTGGTATTACCTTTGGTTGTGGAGGTTCATCGTGGTGGGCTTGCCTACCCGATGGCACGACATGGCTCGAATGCCCCGAGTTAACTGGGGACTAGGGGCTTCAGCCACAATCAAAGGATAATGCAGAGGCGAGTGGTAAGGAAGGATGACACGCTGGTCGTGTATCACCCTACCCCGGACTGTTTCCGCTGTACCGAAGCAGGGTGCAGTGCGAAATTTCAGTCCAAGGACTGGTCGGCGACGAAGAGGTCTCTGGAGAGGCATCTCTTCAGAGAGCACGACATCCGCCTCGCAGGCACCAGGAACGTCTGCCACGGATGCGGCCGCGTCCTTGGAGTGAGGCCCCGGTTACACCGTTGCTCGGTGGAGCCCGAACCAGCTGCCCAGGAGCCCGACGGACACCATGTCTGCAGGAGGTGTGGGGGCACCTTCTATATCCGTCGGGCTCTTACAAATCATGAACGGTGGCATAAGCAGCAGGACATCCTGAGGGAGGTTGCGGGTGCGCCTGCTCTGCAGCCAGATCCAGTTGAGTGGCCTGCAGCGGAGATGCCCAACACCCTGGGAGAGGAGCTGGAGGTTCCCACAGCGGTCGTGCTATCCCCTGGCACGCCAGTGGAGGTGGCGGACTCCCCGCTAACGGAGGACCGCACTGATGAGGCCCCTGAGGTACAAGAAGATCCCAGTGTATCCCTACCGGATGCACTGTCCTCGGCGGGACCCCAATCACCTAGCGCGGACTCGGAGGAAGAGATCCTCTCGGCTGCGGCTGGTCCGGAGCTGGAGGACGAGACCGGAGAACTTGGCTCCCAGCAGGAGACGGAGCAGACAGCGGTCGTGAGGCCGAATAGCCTACCGGGCAGCCCAACTGGCTCCCTGGTGGAAGTAAGTCTGCAGGAAGGCCCTGACTCTCCCATACCAACTGACGTAGACACTGAGCTACCCACGACGCATAACGCGACTGAGACGCCCCCTATACCGAGACCAGACTCAGCAGTCATCACCCAGCATGAGGATTCCATCTCATCTTCGGCCGGCCCTGGGTTGGAGGACGAGGCAGGCGAATTCCCGGAGGAGGACCAGCGCGCGAACGAGCCCGTTGCCGCCCCCGTGCTGATGCCCGACGACCAGACGCCATTGCACGACCATCTGCCCCTCTTTCAGAGGATCCTGGCTGAGGGCACCAGCGAGGAGGGTTGGAGGAGGTTCAACGATGCCCTGGATGCCCTCACAAGAGATGTGCAGCGCCTGATGAAGATCCCAGTCGCGAGCTCCGAGGAGAGACGAGGACAGCCTGACGTGGATGACCCCAAGTTCATCCAACGGCTGTACCGACGCAACCGGAGAAGGGCGCTGCGCCTTATCCTGGGTGAAGAGTCGGAGATGTGCCCCCTCCCAAAGGACTCCATAGAGGCCCATTTCGCTGCTGCTGGAATAGCTGCCGATGTGCCCGCTCAGATGTACCGAGGCAGACGGAACCAGGATGCACCGGTGGCGTTGCACAGAGTGACACCAGAGGAGGTGCAACGCCGGCTGAAACGGTGTGAGAACTCGGCCCCGGGGGATGACCGAATCACCTACCATCACTGGAAGGCGGTCGACCCGGGGTGCACCCTGCTGGCAGCGGTGTTTAACACGTGCATAAAGTACGTTGACGTCCCATCTCCCTGGAAGCAGAGCAGGACGATCCTAATATATAAAGGAAAGGGCCCCAAGGAGGACTTGTGCAGCTGGCGCCCGATTGCCCTCACCAGGACCATTTACAAACTGTTTACCGGGATCCTGGCTGGCCGGGTATCCCAGTGGGCAGAGCAGAACGGGGTTGTGTCTCCAGCTCAGAAAGGGTTCATGCCGTTTGACGGAGTTCTAGAGCATAACTTTGTTCTAGAAACGGAAATGAACCGAGCCAGAAACAATGGAGGTGACCTCTATGTCGCCTGGCTGGACTTCTCAAATGCCTTTGGCTCCCTACCACACCAGGCCATCCAGGCGAGTCTGAGGCATCATGGAGCAGGAGAGAAGTTCAGGCGTCTGGTGGGGCGCCTATACGAGGGGTGCACCACAACCGTGGAGACGCAGGAGGGTCCAACATCCAGATTGCAGATCAACAGGGGCATCAGACAAGGGTGTCCGCTAAGTGGGATGCTGTTCAACTTGGCGGTAGACCCGATCCTGAGGAGGATCCAAGGGGACGCAGAGTCCGTGAAGATCCTGGCCTTCGCGGACGATGTGGTCCTTATGTCGGACGACCGTGATGAGCTGCAGCGGAACATCCAGAGCGTGGAGGCCATGGCAGGTGAGGTGGGGATCCTACTGAACCATCTCAAATGCTGCAGCCTCCACCTATCCGGGAGGACGCCTAGGGGATGCCGCCCAACAGAGTTCCAGGTCAACGGGGAGCCCATCCAGCATCTGCGGGACGGAGAGCCCGCCAAGTTCCTTGGCAAACCGGTAGGCTTCACCATCTTGCCTAGGCCACAGGACATCAATGACGTCATACGCAGGGGGCTGCGGATCCTGGACTCCAAGTTGGCCCCCTGGCAACAACTGGACGCCCTCAAGGCGTTCTTCTACCCCTCCCTGAACTTTCCAATGAGGATGGGGACCTTCCCCAAAACCCAGTGGGCAGGGGTAGACAAGACGCTGACGGCTAGACTGCGGAAGATCCTGTACCTTCCGCAGAATTCAACACTTGACTACCTCCACGGCAGCCGACAGAAGGGGGCCCTAGGACTCCCATGCACCGCGGCTGACTCTGACCTCCACCTGGTCGACACGGCCTTTAAAATCATCAACTCCGTCGACCAGAGGGTGTCAGAGCTGGGCCGCAAGGACCTCGAGACAGCAGTCCAGGACAAAACGCGCAGTGCACCGACGGCGGAGAGCTGTGCCAGGTACCTGTCCGGGGACCTGGAAGGGGACATGGGCAATCCGTCAAGCACTGGCGGAAACATGTGGACCAGAGCCAGGGCGGCTTCCAGGAGGATGGGAGTCACCTGGA
The DNA here is from genome assembly GCA_030765055.1 of Mantis religiosa. Lineage (NCBI taxonomy): Eukaryota > Metazoa > Arthropoda > Insecta > Mantodea > Mantidae > Mantis > Mantis religiosa. The sequence goes on along the minus strand of CM060952.1, from coordinate 35,899,813 downwards.
AACCAGAGGACGACAACCTAACGCTTTCAGTGGGGGAAGCTGCACTGCGCAGGGAGGACAGACGCCGTGTCCTGCGGTGCCTCAGAGCCGAGATCCGTAAGAAACATGATGAACGGCTCCGGGGATTACTGCGGCAGGGCAAGGCTCTCCAGTCTGTCTCTCTAGACAAAAGCTCCAGCCACTTCATCTCCAGCGGCGAGTACACCCGATTCGCTGACTGGAGATTCATTCACAAGGCGCGACTTGATCTTCTCCCGCTCAACGGTCAGAAGAGGAACCCACAGGACAATAAATCCTGTAGACGCTGTGGGTACGCCTCCGAGACTTTACCGCACGTCATCTGCCACTGTATGAGATACAGCCAGCTCTTCACCCGGCGCCACAACGCCATCGTGGAACGGGTGAAACAAGCTGCGAGGCAGAAATTCCGGCTGCTACACGAGAACCAGGCACCCTGCGGGCCAGGACTACGCCCGGATCTCGTCATCCAAGATGACCAGCAGACGGTGATTGTGGACGTGACGGTTCCGTTCGAGAGCTCTCCGGAGGCGCTGCAACAAGCTCGAGAACGGAAGATCGAGAAGTACCAGGCACTGGCGCAGGAGATGTCAGCGACACACGGGACGGTGACAGTGGAAGCCATCGTCGTGGGGGCCCTAGGCTCCTGGGACCCCAAGAACGATAAGTTCCTAAGGAAACTGTGTTCCCGCAGCTACCTGGGCCGGCTCAAGAAACTTTGCGTTTCGGACTGTATACGCTGGTCCAGGGACATCTATGTGGAACACATAACTGGAAAGCGCCAGTGTGAAGTGTGACGAGTGAGTGTCCAGTGCGATAGTGATATGACGAGGACAGGCAAAATAAACATTGAACAATGGAACGATGCCAGCCTGGTCCAAGTTGAAGTGTGTATACACGTATATATGTATGTTAATTGAATTTTATTTTGTCAAAAATGAGAAATGGACATTTGAACTCTCACTGTCTCTGTATATATTGTAAAATACTCATGGAATCTTGTACATACTTGTTGCTGAAACTCTGTTTTGCTGACTTTGAACAAAAATGTATATTAGAACATTATCAATAAAAAAAAAATCTGTTCTTATCAGCTTAATATCTGATACGTCCCCCATTGGGGGACCAGAATATTAAACTGATTTTTGGAAAATGACGGAGTGCTAGGGGCTTGCTCCACCTCTGTCACGGGTTGGCCTGGCATTGCAGTACCGCCAGGATCGGCCCACCTACTAATCTAAACCAAACATAGTCCTTGCACATGCTGTTGCAACATACAGTGTGTAATTGCACTTATCTAGGTGCCCCGACCATGCCCGGTCGAGTGCCCTAGTTACGCGGCGGTTGAGGGAGGTCCCTTCAACTTGCGCCGCCGTCAGTGCAGTGCCAGGACTACCAGCCCGTGTCAGAGCAAGACCCCTATCAGTTCGTCGCATTCCAAAAGTCAGTGTAATATACTGGTGCCCCAAATTTGGGACGTATCACATATTAAGCTGGTGCCGCGGTCCAGTGGTTAGTTAGACCGCTTGGCTTTCACTCAGGCGGCCAGGGTTCGATACCTGGCGACAGCAAAGGGCGATTTGTGGCGGGGCGTGCGTGCTCCGGTTTCCCCCGCCAGCATTTCACCAGTTGCTGCTATATCATCATCATCGCTCCTATCACTTCATCACGCCCTCTTTCTCTCTTCCACTGCCTTCACTCAGTGGATTCCTCAACCCTCAGAGTTACAGAATACCCTGACACCACCACGTAGAGCGCGCTCCGTTTATTGATCCATTGCTCATCTACTATATTGTGCCCGCCTCGGGAGCGTGGATGGTAGCGTATCTACCTCACATTCCAGAGGTCCCGACTTCGAATCTCGGTCGGTGCGGGTTTGCTGGCTCAGGTTTTTATTTATTTATTTATTTATTTATTTATTTATTTATTTATTTATTTATTTATTTATTTATTTATTTATTTTGTAATTTTTGTTTTTATGTTTAGTTTTATTTTTAGTTTTAGTTTTATTTAGTCCGGGTAAATTTTCCCTTATCCAAAAAGACGGAGGTCTAAACCCCACGAACCTCGGACTACCTTGAGCTACGTTTCACCTAATTGATTCATCGTCCGATGTAGCTTCAAGTTGGAGTACGTAACTAAACAGAAAACAAAAGAACATCGCATACTGTACTGTGTGTGTGTGTGTGTGTGTGTGTGTGTGTGTGTGTGTGTGTGTGTGTGTGTGTGTGTGTGTGTGTGTGTGTGTGTGTACACTTTCGTTCGCGTTGCCAGAAGAGGAGAGCGCCAACAAGCGTAAGACGGACGGAGAGAAGGAGAGAGGGAGGGAGGGAGGGAGGGAGGAGAGCAAGAAAGAAAGAAAGAAAGAAAGAAAGAAAGAAAGAAAGAAAGAAAGAAAGAAAGAAAGAAAGAAAGAAAGAAAGAAAGAAAGAAAGAAAGAAAGAAAGAAAGAAAGAAAGAAAGAAAGAAAGAAAGAAAGAAAGAAAGAAAGCCACCCAGACGTGCGCACTGGTTTCTGCAAAGGGCGAAACTGATTACAGTGAATATCGGGTTGTGTGCAAATGGAATCGGGCTTTCTAGTGACATCCGCCTCCACGAGCTCTTGTTTTCAAGCATTCGAAGCACGCGGTCCAACACAGCCAAGGCAAACTGCACGGGGCGGCGCTGCTACACTGCCTCGATGCTAGCCTCCTCTCCCGAGAGATAGCGCGCATGTCGCATGTATATACTTTTCAGCAGAAAATAAAGTCGAATTATCGCATCAATTCACAGCAAGCTTGCAATGCACCTTGCTTTCACGAAAGATAGGGCATTCAAAGCGCCTGCGCTCGGCAACGTACAAGAATCCCATCCGTGGTAAGGTTTGCGAATGGGGCAAGTTGCGTTCCGCGGGGCAAGTGACCATGGGATTTGGTTGAAATTGAGCAAATTTCCAAAATTTTGTATCGCTTCTCGGCCTTTTGGCTAAGATCAAAGTGTATCGGCCTTTTGGCTAAGATCAAAGTGTAGTATCTGTTCTTATCAGCTTAATATGCTGGAAGGACGGATCCTAATGGGGCCGTTGAGGATATTAAGCTGAACAATAAGGACCTCGCTTCTCGGCCTTTTGGCTAAGAAGTATTTGAGTACTTGTAGCGTTCATTTGTTTGTTGGTTAAGGTGTATTATTAGTTAATATAGGTGCTCTCCTTAAGAGAGGTGTACAAGGAGGTTCGTTAGTACGGACGACATGGCTCGAATGCCCCGAGTTAACTGGGGACTATGGGCTCAGCCTTGTATATAGTTAAGTTTAAGATCTTTAAGTTGGTAATATTTGTTTCTGAAGTATGACGTCACCTACCGGCTTAATGGCGCTGGCGCCATTGAGAAGGCAGGGGAACGTCTTGTTGGTGCGCTTTCCTGTTGCAGATGTTTTCCACTGCACAGAAGAAGGATGTCGCTCGGCCTTCAAGACCTCTTCGTGGACGGCGATGCGGCGATCCGTGGAGCGCCATCTTGAGAAGAACCACAGCATCAGGATCTTAGGGACCAGGAATATATGCTGTAAATGTAATTCTGACCTTGGCCTAAGACCAACTAATCATGCTTGTGGTTTTCCTACTCCACAGGGCGTCCGCCAGGCAGCTCCGACGATTCTTGCCTATGCATGTACCCAGTGTGAGAGGACGTTCGCCACCAACCAGGGTCTGAGGAACCACTTGATGTGGCATCGAGACCAGGCCGTCCGGGCAAGAAACGCCGTCGAGCTCCCACGTCCAGAGACGAGACGACCAGCTGCCAATCGGGCTGAGGGTAGAGCTGTGCCCGCACCAGGAGCTGAGGAAGCTGCGCTCCCACCTAGGGCTGAGGTTCCTGTGCCCTCACCGGGATCACCGATCTCGATGCCAGACTTGTCTGGATCGGGCAACGAGCCTGCAACTCCAGCGCAGGACACATCAGCAAGCTTAGCTGATGACCCGGTGCCAGTCACGGCTGGACCGTCCGCGGCTCCTCAACTTCCAATACCAACACAGGAGGAGGACCTGGACCAGTCACCCGACCCGGCTCCATTCGTGGTGTCGGGAGCCAATACCCGGAGCAGAGGTGAAACCGATACACAGCAAACGCCAATAGCTGTGCATCATAGCTTGGAGCGGCGCGGAGCACCACTTGACAACCCGACTCCCCTATCCCCTCGGGATTCCGCTCTAGAGACAGCTCTAGTTCGAGATGATTTCAATGCACCTGTTACAGAGGAAGCCGTAGATGTCGAGGAAGGTGATGCCCAGGTGCAACCCGAGTTGGATAATTTAATTATAGACGTGGACGACAGATCAAAGATCCACGAGTTCCTTCCTCAGATTAATGAGATCCTCAGGGCCGGAACCTCAGAAGACAATTGGCTGAGGTTCGAAGGGATATTGGTTGGCATCACCGAAAAAGTCAGAGAGTTAGTTAAAATCCCTGTCCACCCCGGCACCACCAGAAGACAGTACAACATCGATCCTGAGGACCCAACAACAATACAAAAGTTGTATAGGAGGAACAGGAGGAAAGCTGTCAGACTAATCCTCGGGGAGGAAGGCAAGCGGTGCGAGATTGATAAAGAAACGGTGACAGCATACTTCAGGGAATCTTCTAGAAGAATTGACTGTGACCTGTCCCTGTACACTCCAACACACCCGGAGAATGAAGAAGGCAGACAAGGCGTAGTAACGAACAGAATCACGCCAAATGAAGTTTTAATGAGGCTGCGAAGATGCGAGAATACTGCTCCTGGGGATGACCGTATAACATATAATCATTGGAAGGCGGTCGACCCAGCATGCTCCGTACTTGCAAGCATCTTTAATGTCTGCCTGAAATATGAAAAGATCCCTGAAGAATGGAAGACATCAATGACGTCACTAATTTACAAGAAAGGTGATCCACATGACCCAGCAAATTGGCGCCCAATAGCCATCATGCGGACCATCTACAAGATATATACAGGTGTATTGGCAAAGAGGGTCACCACCTGGCTGACGAATGAGAATGTCTTGGCACCAGCACAGAAGGGGTTTATGCCTCACGACGGAGTCTTCGAGCATAACTACACGCTCAGGAGGAAGTTCGACCTTGCCAGAACAGAGAAGGGCGAATTTTTAGCAGCCTGGTTGGACTTCTCCAATGCATTTGGCTCCGTCCCGCATCAAGCCATCTATGCGGGCCTAGAAAGGACAGGCGCTGGTGCCAAGTTCACTAGAATTATCAGAGACATGTACTCGGATGCTACCACGAGAATATGGACGGGTCAAGGTGCCACAGATACCATTGATCTGAACGCCGGGGTCAAACAAGGATGCCCCATCAGTGGTCTGTTGTTTAACATCGCCATTGACCCGATCATAAGACAAATACAAGGACAACAGGCCGAACACAAGATCCTGGCTTACGCGGACGATCTGGTGCTATTAGCCAAAGAGCCTGAAGACCTACAAGAGATGATTAATACAGTCTCCACCTTGGCTGCAAAGATCAATATTAAGATTAATCCAAGGAAATGCTTTAGCCTGCACATTTCTGGAAAGACACCGATTGGCACCAGGGACACCAAGTTTAATGTCGAAGAAGAACAAATTAAACAACTAGAAGACGGTGAGTTCGACAAGTTCCTTGGGAAGCCAGTTGGATTTCACATTACATCAAATTTAAAAGAGCTAGCAGATTTAATGCTCACCGCTAAGAAGATTCTCCAGTCCAAGCTAGCTCCCTGGCAGAAGCTTGATGCCCTTAAGACATTCTTCTATTCATCCTTAAACTTCCTGATGAGGACTGCCCAATTTGCCAAGGGTGACTGGGCCAAGCTGGATGACGTCATCAGGGCAGAGATCAAGAAAGTTCTTAATGTCCCACAGGAAGCAGCAAACGACTATATATATGGCCCTTCTAAGTCTGGATGCATAGGAGTTCCGGTAGCAGCTAGCGACTCAGACTTCCATCTGATCGACAACGCTTTTAAGCTCCTCTCCTCCAAAGATGTCCATACCGCGGAGCTTGCTCTAGGAGACCTACAGAGCGTTGTAAGAAAAAGACTTGGAAGACTAGTCGATCATGATGATGTCGCAGCCTACCTGACTGGAGAGAACGAGGGCGAGTTCAGGCGAAACACTAACGCCATCTCTTCGACCTGGACTCAAGCTCGCAAATCTTCTGCCAGGTGCAATGTGAAATGGTCCTTCGAGAACTATAAACCTGCTATACGTGTTGAAGACAAAATCCTGCGAGGAAGCCAAAGACACCAGGTGCTGAAAACACTTAGAGATATGAAAAAGGATCAGCACCTGACTCGTCTTCTGGAGCTGCCCAGCCAAGGAAAAGCTATCGACTGCGTATCTGCAGATGCTGCCAGCTCGCATTTCATTAGAACTGGCCTCCACACTAGATTCGCCGATTGGAGGTTCATCCACAGGGCACGACTAAACCTATTGCCCCTGAATGGATGCAGGCATCATGACCAAGGATGCCAGCGAAGCTGCAGGAGATGCGGATATGAGAGCGAGACCCTACCTCATGTAATAAACCATTGCATGAGGTACTCCGATGTCATCACGCGGAGACACAATGCCGTGGTCGCTAGGGTCCGCAAGGCAGCCAGCAGCAGGTTCATCATTCTGGCCGATAACCAAGCAGTGGAAGGAAACCTGAGGCCAGACCTCGTGTTGGTGAAGGATGGTAACGCAGTCATCATAGACGTCACCATCCCATTCGACAACCGGCAGCAGGCATTCAGTGAGGCAAGACGCGCCAAGGAAGAAAAGTACCAGGACTTGGCGGAGGCTCTGCGCACCAGATACACAAACGTGGAGGTGGACGCCATCGTTCTCGGCTCCTTGGGCTCTTGGGACCCCGAGAACGATAGAGTGATGAAAAGAATTTGTTCAAAGAAGTACCTAGCACTGTTCAAGAAATTGTGTGTGTCGGACGTCATTAGGTACTCCAGAGACATCTACGTCGAGCATGTGACTGGCGTCCGACAGTGATCAAGTACCCTGACTGGGGTTTTTCTGTGGTTTCCCCCAGCCTCGCAAGGTGAATACCGGGGTAATAGATCACCAAATTTCCACAGAGACAGAAGTGACTTATATATGTTGATACATATATATCTGTCTATTTTTGTTATATACATTATTTGACCACGGCACCACTACATTGGTGTACACAGTGACGTGTGCTATTGCATAAATATTTTTGGACTCTATGAACATTCATAACGATGTTGTAAATATTGTATATATTGTGTTGACTTTGAGATTATTCTCTGTATATCTTATTGTTCCTATCTCTTTTATGACTGAACAGAAATTTCTGACAAAAATGTATACCAAATGTAGTAGTTTAGCATTTGATCAATAAACAAAATCTGTTCTTATCAGCTTAATATGCTGGAAGGACGGATCCTAATGGGGCCGTTGAGGATATTAAGCTGAACAATAAGGACCTTTACCATGCTCTCTTGTGCCTGAAGTGCCGAAATATTGCACCATTATTTTACAACATTTTATCTTAAACATTGCCAAGTAAATCGCTTCTCGGCCTTTTGGCTAAGAAGTATTTGAGTACTTGTAGCGTTCATTTGCTTGTTGGTTAAGGTGTATTATTAGTTAATATAGGTGCTCTCCTTAAGAGAGGTGTACAAGGAGGTTCGTTAGTACGGACGACATGGCTCGAATGCCCCGAGTTAACTGGGGACTATGGGCTCAGCCTTGTATATAGTTAAGTTTAAGATCTTTAAGTTGGTAATATTTGTTTCTGAAGTATGACGTCACCTACCGGCTTAATGGCGCTGGCGCCATTGAGAAGGCAGGGGAACGTCTTGTTGGTGCGCTTTCCTGTTGCAGATGTTTTCCACTGCACAGAAGAAGGATGTCGCTCGGCCTTCAAGACCTCTTCGTGGACGGCGATGCGGCGATCCGTGGAGCGCCATCTTGAGAAGAACCACAGCATCAGGATCTTAGGGACCAGGAATATATGCTGTAAATGTAATTCTGACCTTGGCCTAAGACCAACTAATCATGCTTGTGGTTTTCCTACTCCACAGGGCGTCCGCCAGGCAGCTCCGACGATTCTTGCCTATGCATGTACCCAGTGTGAGAGGACGTTCGCCACCAACCAGGGTCTGAGGAACCACTTGATGTGGCATCGAGACCAGGCCGTCCGGGCAAGAAACGCCGTCGAGCTCCCACGTCCAGAGACGAGACGACCAGCTGCCAATCGGGCTGAGGGTAGAGCTGTGCCCGCACCAGGAGCTGAGGAAGCTGCGCTCCCACCTAGGGCTGAGGTTCCTGTGCCCTCACCGGGATCACCGATCTCGATGCCAGACTTGTCTGGATCGGGCAACGAGCCTGCAACTCCAGCGCAGGACACATCAGCAAGCTTAGCTGATGACCCGGTGCCAGTCACGGCTGGGCCGTCCGCGGCTCCTCAACTTCCAATACCAACACAGGAGGAGGACCTGGACCAGTCACCCGACCCGGCTCCATTCGTGGTGTCGGGAGCCAATACCCGGAGCAGAGGTGAAACCGATACACAGCAAACGCCAATAGCTGTGCATCATAGCTTGGAGCGGCGCGGAGCACCACTTGACAACCCGACTCCCCTATCCCCTCGGGATTCCGCTCTAGAGACAGCTCTAGTTCGAGATGATTTCAATGCACCTGTTACAGAGGAAGCCGTAGATGTCGAGGAAGGTGATGCCCAGGTGCAACCCGAGTTGGATAATTTAATTATAGACGTGGACGACAGATCAAAGATCCACGAGTTCCTTCCTCAGATTAATGAGATCCTCAGGGCCGGAACCTCAGAAGACAATTGGCTGAGGTTCGAAGGGATATTGGTTGGCATCACCGAAAAAGTCAGAGAGTTAGTTAAAATCCCTGTCCACCACGGCACCACCAGAAGACAGTACAACATCGATCCTGAGGACCCAACAACAATACAAAAGTTGTATAGGAGGAACAGGAGGAAAGCTGTCAGACTAATCCTCGGGGAGGAAGGCAAGCGGTGCGAGATTGATAAAGAAACGGTGACAGCATACTTCAGGGAATCTTCTAGAAGAATTGACTGTGACCTGTCCCTGTACACTCCAACACACCCGGAGAATGAAGAAGGCAGACAAGGCGTAGTAACGAACAGAATCACGCCAAATGAAGTTTTAATGAGGCTGCGAAGATGCGAGAATACTGCTCCTGGGGATGACCGTATAACATATAATCATTGGAAGGCGGTCGACCCAGCATGCTCCGTACTTGCAAGCATCTTTAATGTCTGCCTGAAATATGAAAAGATCCCTGAAGAATGGAAGACATCAATGACGTCACTAATTTACAAGAAAGGTGATCCACATGACCCAGCAAATTGGCGCCCAATAGCCATCATGCGGACCATCTACAAGATATATACAGGTGTATTGGCAAAGAGGGTCACCACCTGGCTGACGAATGAGAATGTCTTGGCACCAGCACAGAAGGGGTTTATGCCTCACGACGGAGTCTTCGAGCATAACTACACGCTCAGGAGGAAGTTCGACCTTGCCAGAACAGAGAAGGGCGAATTTTTAGCAGCCTGGTTGGACTTCTCCAATGCATTTGGCTCCGTCCCGCATCAAGCCATCTATGCGGGCCTAGAAAGGACAGGCGCTGGTGCCAAGTTCACCAGAATTATCAGAGACATGTACTCGGATGCTACCACGAGAATATGGACGGGTCAAGGTGCCACAGATACCATTGATCTGAACGCCGGGGTCAAACAAGGATGCCCCATCAGTGGTCTGTTGTTTAACATCGCCATTGACCCGATCATAAGACAAATACAAGGACAACAGGCCGAACACAAGATCCTGGCTTACGCGGACGATCTGGTGCTATTAGCCAAAGAGCCTGAAGACCTACAAGAGATGATTAATACAGTCTCCACCTTGGCTGCAAAGATCAATATTAAGATTAATCCAAGGAAATGCTTTAGCCTGCACATTTCTGGAAAGACACCGATTGGCACCAGGGACACCAAGTTTAATGTCGAAGAAGAACAAATTAAACAACTAGAAGACGGTGAGTTCGACAAGTTCCTTGGGAAGCCAGTTGGATTTCACATTACATCAAACTTAAAAGAGCTAGCAGATTTAATGCTCACCGCTAAGAAGATTCTCCAGTCCAAACTAGCTCCCTGGCAGAAGCTTGATGCCCTTAAGACATTCTTCTATTCATCCTTAAACTTCCTGATGAGGACTGCCCAATTTGCCAAGGGTGACTGGGCCAAGCTGGATGACGTCATCAGGGCAGAGATCAAGAAAGTTCTTAATGTCCCACAGGAAGCAGCAAACGACTATATATATGGCCCTTCTAAGTCTGGATGCATAGGAGTTCCGGTAGCAGCTAGCGACTCAGACTTCCATCTGATCGACAACGCTTTTAAGCTCCTCTCCTCCAAAGATGTCCATACCGCGGAGCTTGCTCTAGGAGACCTACAGAGCGTTGTAAGAAAAAGACTTGGAAGACTAGTCGATCATGATGATGTCGCAGCCTACCTGACTGGAGAGAACGAGGGCGAGTTCAGGCGAAACACTAACGCCATCTCTTCGACCTGGACTCAAGCTCGCAAATCTTCTGCCAGGTGCAATGTGAAATGGTCCTTCGAGAACTATAAACCTGCTATACGTGTTGAAGACAAAATCCTGCGAGGAAGCCAAAGACACCAGGTGCTGAAAACACTTAGAGATATGAAAAAGGATCAGCACCTGACTCGTCTTCTGGAGCTGCCCAGCCAAGGAAAAGCTATCGACTGCGTATCTGCAGATGCTGCCAGCTCGCATTTCATTAGAACTGGCCTCCACACTAGATTCGCCGATTGGAGGTTCATCCACAGGGCACGACTAAACCTATTGCCCCTGAATGGATGCAGGCATCATGACCAAGGATGCCAGCGAAGCTGCAGGAGATGCGGATATGAGAGCGAGACCCTACCTCATGTAATAAACCATTGCATGAGGTACTCCGATGTCATCACGCGGAGACACAATGCCGTGGTCGCTAGGGTCCGCAAGGCAGCCAGCAGCAGGTTCACCATTCTGGCCGATAACCAAGCAGTGGAAGGAAACCTGAGGCCAGACCTCGTGTTGGTGAAGGATGGTAACGCAGTCATCATAGACGTCACCATCCCATTCGACAACCGGCAGCAGGCATTCAGTGAGGCAAGACGCGCCAAGGAAGAAAAGTACCAGGACTTGGCGGAGGCTCTGCGCACCAGATACACAAACGTGGAGGTGGACGCCATCGTTCTCGGCTCCTTGGGCTCTTGGGACCCCGAGAACGATAGAGTGATGAAAAGAATTTGTTCAAAGAAGTACCTAGCACTGTTCAAGAAATTGTGTGTGTCGGACGTCATTAGGTACTCCAGAGACATCTACGTCGAGCATGTGACTGGCGTCCGACAGTGATCAAGTACCCTGACTGGGGTTTTTCTGTGGTTTCCCCCAGCCTCGCAAGGTGAATACCGGGGTAATAGATCACCAAATTTCCACAGAGACAGAAGTGACTTATATATGTTGATACATATATATCTGTCTATTTTTGTTATATACATATTTTTGACCACGGCACCACTACATTGGTGTACACAGTGACGTGTGCTATTGCATAAATATTTTTGGACTCTATGAACATTCATAACGATGTTGTAAATATTGTATATATTGTGTTGACTTTGAGATTATTCTCTGTATATCTTATTGTTCCTATCTCTTTTATGACTGAACAGAAATTTCTGACAAAAATGTATACCAAATGTAGTAGTTTAGCATTTGATCAATAAACAAAATCTGTTCTTATCAGCTTAATATGCTGGAAGGACGGATCCTAATGGGGCCGTTGAGGATATTAAGCTGAACAATAAGGACCTTTACCATGCTCTCTTGTGCCTGAAGTGCCGAAATATTGCACCATTATTTTACAACATTTTATCTTAAACATTGCCAAGTAAATATAAACCTCTGTTCTTATCAGCTTAATATGCTGAAAGGACGGATCCTAATGGGGCCGTTGAGGATATTAAGCTGAACAATAAGGACCTTTACCATGCTCTCTTGTGGCTGAAGTGCCGAAATATTGCACCATTATTTTACAACATTTACCTTAAACATTGCCAAGTAAATATAAACCTCTGTTCTTATCAGCTTAATATCTGATACGTCCCCCATTGGGGGACCAGAATATTAAACTGATTTTTGGAAAATGACGGAGTGCTAGGGGCTTGCTCCACCTCTGTCACGGGTTGGCCTGGCATTGCAGTACCGCCAGGATCGGCCCACCTACTAATCTAAACCAAACATAGTCCTTGCACATGCTGTTGCAACATACAGTGTGTAATTGCACTTATCTAGGTGCCCCGACCATGCCCGGTCGAGTGCCCTAGTTACGCGGCGGTTGAGGGAGGTCCCTTCAACTTGCGCCGCCGTCAGTGCAGTGCCAGGACTACCAGCCCGTGTCAGAGCAAGACCCCTATCAGTTCGTCGCATTCCAAAAGTCAGTGTAATATACTGGTGCCCCAAATTTGGGACGTATCACATATTAAGCTGGTGCCGCGGTCCAGTGGTTAGTTAGACCGCTTGGCTTTCACTCAGGCGGCCAGGGTTCGATACCTGGCGACAGCAAAGGGCGATTTGTGGCGGGGCGTGCGTGCTCCGGTTTCCCCCGCCAGCATTTCACCAGTTGCTGCTATATCATCATCATCGCTCCTATCACTTCATCACGCCCTCTTTCTCTCTTCCACTGCCTTCACTCAGTGGATTCCTCAACCCTCAGAGTTACAGAATACCCTGACACCACCACGTAGAGCGCGCTCCGTTTATTGATCCATTGCTCATCTACTATATTGTGCCCGCCTCGGGAGCGTGGATGGTAGCGTATCTACCTCACATTCCAGAGGTCCCGACTTCGAATCTCGGTCGGTGCGGGTTTGCTGGCTCAGGTTTTTATTTATTTATTTATTTATTTATTTATTTATTTATTTATTTATTTATTTATTTATTTATTTATTTATTTTGTAATTTTTGTTTTTATGTTTAGTTTTATTTTTAGTTTTAGTTTTATTTAGTCCGGGTAAATTTTCCCTTATCCAAAAAGACGGAGGTCTAAACCCCACGAACCTCGGACTACCTTGAGCTACGTTTCACCTAATTGATTCATCGTCCGATGTAGCTTCAAGTTGGAGTACGTAACTAAACAGAAAACAAAAGAACATCGCATACTGTACTGTGTGTGTGTGTGTGTGTGTGTGTGTGTGTGTGTGTGTGTGTGTGTGTGTGTGTGTGTGTGTGTGTGTGTGTGTGTGTGTACACTTTCGTTCGCGTTGCCAGAAGAGGAGAGCGCCAACAAGCGTAAGACGGACGGAGAGAAGGAGAGAGGGAGGGAGGGAGGGAGGGAGGGAGGGAGGAGAGCAAGAAAGAAAGAAAGAAAGAAAGAAAGAAAGAAAGAAAGAAAGAAAGAAAGAAAGAAAGAAAGAAAGAAAGAAAGAAAGAAAGAAAGAAAGAAAGAAAGAAAGAAAGAAAGAAAGAAAGAAAGAAAGCCACCCAGACGTGCGCACTGGTTTCTGCAAAGGGCGAAACTGATTACAGTGAATATCGGGTTGTGTGCAAATGGAATCGGGCTTTCTAGTGACATCCGCCTCCACGAGCTCTTGTTTTCAAGCATTCGAAGCACGCGGTCCAACACAGCCAAGGCAAACTGCACGGGGCGGCGCTGCTACACTGCCTCGATGCTAGCCTCCTCTCCCGAGAGATAGCGCGCATGTCGCATGTATATACTTTTCAGCAGAAAATAAAGTCGAATTATCGCATCAATTCACAGCAAGCTTGCAATGCACCTTGCTTTCACGAAAGATAGGGCATTCAAAGCGCCTGCGCTCGGCAACGTACAAGAATCCCATCCGTGGTAAGGTTTGCGAATGGGGCAAGTTGCGTTCCGCGGGGCAAGTGACCATGGGATTTGGTTGAAATTGAGCAAATTTCCAAAATTTTGTATCGCTTCTCGGCCTTTTGGCTAAGATCAAAGTGTAGTATCTGTTCTTATCAGCTTAATATGCGATAAGGACGGATCCTAATGGGGCCGTTGAGGATATTAAGCTGCATACTAAGGACTTTACTATTTCTTTCTTGTGCCAAAGCGCCGAATATTTGCTCAGAGTTAACCATTGTCTCTCCAATATTGCTGTAACACAAACAAACCTCTGTTCTTATCAGCTTAATTTGAGTGCTGTAAGGGCGTGATATTGTGTAGATAGTGCTTTGTGTGTTTATTATTTATTGTTGTTGTTTCAGAGTTTTATTTATTCTTGTTATTGTATATAGTGCTTTATTATGTGTATATATTGGGAAATGGTTATTTATTTAGTGTTTTATTATTAGCTTAGGTATTACCTTTGGTTGTGGAGGTTCACCAGGGTGGGCTTGCTTACCCTGGTGGACGACATGGTTCGAATGCCCCGAGTTAACTGGGGACTAAGTGCTTCAGCCACAACCAAAGTGTAATGCCTAAGTGGGGGTAAATTATTATGGAGAGGCGAGTGCTAAGGGAGGGGGACACGCTAGTCGTGTACCACCCTACCCCGGACTGTTTTCGCTGTACGGAGGAGGGTTGCAGCGCAAAGTTTAAGTGCAAAGACTGGACTGCAAATAAGCGTTCTCTGGAAAGACATCTCTCCAGGGAGCATAATATAAACATTGTCCGAACTGTCAATATGTGTACCGGGTGTCGAAGTGAACTGGGTCTGAAGCCCCGCTCTCATCGGTGCTCTGTAGAGCTGGAGCCCGTTGACCAGGAACCTGACGGGCACCATGTTTGTGGAAGATGTGGCTCCACCTTCCCATCACGTCGTGCCCTGTATAACCACGAGAGATGGCACAAGCGGCAGGTAATCCTGGACGAGGCACGGGGCCCTGTAAGGGAGCCGGAAGAAACGCCGCAGCCACAAATAATGCTCGTCGGGGAGGATGAGCAGGAGCTGGAGGAGGAGCATCCAGCGGCCGTGCAGACAGGCACCCCACCGACTAGTCCTCGCGGCTCTCAGGTGGTGGGCGTCTCGAGCATTGTACGTGGTGGGTCGCCCCTCCAAAACACTAGTGTCACCCGGGGCTCACAAGAGGACCGCGAGCCACCCAATGGAAGCGCACCGTCCCCTGCAGCAGGACCTTCTTCACCCTTGTCTGCCCCTGAGGAACAGGACTGTACCCCGTCTTCGGCAGGCCCGGATTCGGCTGACGAGGCAGGCGAGCTGCCAGAAGAAGATGAACGGGCGAACGAGCCCGTCTCTGCCCCCGAGCTCACGCCGGATGATGAGACACCTATACACGACCATCTTCATGGCCTCCAGAGAATCCTGGCTGAGGGCACCAGTGAGGAAGGTTGGAGAAACTTCGAGGAGGCCATGGATACCATCACACGGGATGTACAACGGGTCATGAAAATCTCCGTCACTGCACCAGGAGGCCCGAGGAGCCAGCCGGATGTGGACGACCCGAAGTACATCCAGAGGTTATACCGGCGAAATAGGAGAAGGGCAATACGCCTCATCCTAGGTGAGGAGACTGAGATGTGCTCCCTGCCAAAAGAGGTGATCGAGGATCACTTCAAAAACGCCGGAGCAGCCTCGGAGGTGAACTCCAACTTATATGACGAAACACGTGAGCCTGAGGCTCCCGTCTCCCTGCACCGGGTCACCCCGGAAGAAGTCTTCCGTCGACTAAGGAGGTGTGAGAATTCAGCCCCAGGGGACGACCGCATCACCTACAGCCACTGGAAGGCGGTTGACCCTGGGTGCAAGCTGCTGGCGGCAATTTTCAACATCTGTATGAAGTACCTGGACATACCAAGTGGATGGAGGAGGAGCAGAACCATCCTAATCTTCAAGGGCAAGGGATCAAGAGAGGACATCAGCAACTGGCGTCCCATTGCCCTGACGCGAACTATATACAAACTGTTCACCGGGATCCTGGCGGGCCGAGCATCCCAGTGGGCAGAGAAACACGACATTATATCTCCAGCTCAAAAGGGCTTTATGCCCTATGACGGTGTGCTGGAACACAATTTCGTCCTGGACTCCAGACTCAACCGTGCCAGGAACCATGGTGGGGAGATATTTGTAGCCTGGCTAGATCTCTCCAATGCCTTTGGCTCGCTTCCCCACGAGGCGATACAGGCGAGTCTGAGGCACTGCGGCGCAGGCGAAAAGTTCCGGCAGCTCGTGGACCGTCTCTACGCAGGCTGCACCACAGCAGTCGTCACCAAGGATGGACCAACCGACAGCATCGACATCAGGAGGGGAATTAAACAGGGCTGTCCTCTGAGTGGCATCCTGTTCAACCTGGCGGTGGACCCCATGCTGCGAAGGATCCAGGGTAACGAGGAGGAGACGAGGGTCCTGGCCTTCGCAGATGACATGGTCCTGCTGTCAGGCAACCAGGAAGAGCTGCAAGCCAACATCGCCGGGGTGGAGGCCATGATGGGAGGGATTGGCATCTCTCTCAACCACCGAAAATGCTGCAGCCTCCACCTGAGTGGAAGGACCCCGAGAGGATGTCGCCCGACGGAGTTCCTTGTCAACGGGCAAGTGGTACGCCAGCTGCGCGACGGGGAGGCCACGGAGTTCCTCGGAAAGCCCACGGGCTTTAACATCCTACCAGGGAGGACAGACCTAGAGGAGATTCTGCGAAGGGGTCTCAAAATATTAGACTCCAAGCTCGCCCCATGGCAGCAATTGAACGCGCTGAAGACCTTCTTCTACCCGGCTCTCAACTTCCCAATGAGAATGGGAACTTTCTCCAAGACCCAGTGGGCCGGAGTAGATCGAGCGCTGATAGGCAGGCTTCGGAGAATTCTTTACCTCCCGCAGAATTCCTCCCTAGACTACATATATGGGAGCAGACAGATGGGAGCCATGAGTATTCCATGCGCGGCTGCTGACTCGGACTTCCACCTGGTCGACTCAGCCTTCAAAATACTTCATTCAGTCGACCAGAGGGTGTCCGAGTTGGGACGGAAGGAGCTGAAAGCCGCAGTCATGGACAAGACCAGGAGCGACCCTTCGACGGAGTGCTGCGCGAAATACCTATCCGGAGCACTGGAGGACGGGCTGGCAAACCCATCCTCTACCAGTGGAAACATCTGGACCAAAGCCAGGATGGCCTCCAGAAGAGCCGGCGTGGAATGGACCCCAGACGGCGAGGAGCTCAGCGTGAAAGTAGGAGAGACAATTTTGCACAAGGGAGAGAGACGCCGTGTCCTGCGGTGCCTCCGAGCCACATACAGAAAACAACACGACGAACGGCTCCGGGGGCTCGTAAGGCAGGGAAAGGCCCTCCAGTGCGTCTCCCTTGACAAGAGCTCCTCGCACTTCGTCTCCAGCGGCGAATATACCAGATTCGCCGACTGGAGGTTCATTCATAAAGCCCGACTAGACCTTCTTCCCCTGAATGGACGGCAGGGGAACCCGCAAGGAAGCAAGGCCTGCAGACGTTGCGGGTACGCGACGGAGACCTTACCGCACGTCATCTGCCACTGCATGCGGTATAGCCAACTCTTCACCCGGCGTCACAACGCCATCGTCGAGCGGGTGAAGAAAGCAGCAGGGCGGAAATATCGGCTGTTGTTCGAGAACCAGGCACCATGTGGACCTGGTTTGCGGCCGGACCTTATCATCCAGAACGAGCAACAGACCGTTATAATTGACGTGACGGTACCGTTCGAGAGCTCCCCAGAGGCACTGCAGGTGGCGCGTGAGAGGAAGCAAGAAAAGTACCGGCAACTTGCTGACGAGATGGCAGCCACACACCACAACGTCTCGGTTGAAGCCATCGTGGTGGGTGCCTTGGGTTCGTGGGACCCAAAGAATGATGCCATCTTGAAGAAGATGTGCTCGCGCAAATACCTGGGCCAGCTAAAGAAACTGTGCGTTTCAGACTGTATACGCTGGTCCAGGGACATTTACATTGAGCACCTCACAGGGAAGAGGCAAGTGTAGTGAAGTGAAAGTGCTTGTGTAAATAAAAGGAGTTAACCCGGGCAAATGAACTCAAAGACAGAAAAACTTAAAGCCCGATGTGACATATGCATATTGAAAATTGCTGCTAATACTGTAAATTTTGTAAATATTGTAAATATTATAAGTTGTAAATAATTGTTATTCTTGTTGTTTTAGTATAATTGTAAATGTTATTATTGTTATCTTATTATATTGTAAATTTCTGCCAGACAAGACACTCATGTTGCGAAAACTCTGTAAATACTGATACATTTATATAACTTGTACCTTTGAACATTTTAAATAAAAAACAATTAATCTGTTCTTATCAGCTTAATATGCTGGAAGGACGGATCCTAATGGGGCCGTTGAGGATATTAAGCTGAACAATAAGGACCTTTACCATGCTCTCTTGTGCCTGAAGTGCCGAAATATTGCACCATTATTTTACAACATTTTACCTTAAACATTGCCAAGTAAATATAAACCTCTGTTCTTATCAGCTTAATATGCTGGAAGGACGGATCCTAATGGGGCCGTTGAGGATATTAAGCTGAACAATAAGGACCTTTACCATGCTCTCTTGTGCCTGAAGTGCCGAAATATTGCACCATTATTTTACAACATTTTACCTTAAACATTGCCAAGTAAATATAAACCTCTGTTCTTATCAGCTTAATTGGTGGTTGAAAGAGCGTGATACTTAGTGTATAGTGTTATTAATTGTTGTTGTTATTATTTTCAGTGCGCTATATTTATTTTGTATATATTTGTTGTTTTGATTCATAGTTTATTGTATATATGTTTATTTATGGGTCTATATTTATGTATTTAGGGTTATATAGGTAACTTAGGTATTACCTTTGGTTGTGGAGGTTCACCAGGGTGGGCTTGCTTACTCTGGTGGACGACATGGTTCGAATGCCCCGAGTCAACTGGGGACTAAGTGCTTCAGCCACAACCAAAGCGTAATGCCTAAGTAGGGGTAAAATTAATATGGAGAGGCGTGTTATGAGGGAGGGGGGAACACTGGTGGTCTACCACCCGACCCCGGAGTGCTTTCACTGCACCGAGGAGAGTTGCAGTGCCAAGTTTAAGGCAAAAGAATGGACTGCCACAAAGCGTTCCCTGGAAAGGCATCTCTCCAGGGATCACAGTGTGAACATTGAGAGGACCAAAAATGTGTGCCACGGGTGTAGTCGTGAACTGGGCCTGAAGCCCCGCACTCATCGCTGCTCTGTAGAGCCAGAGCCCGCCGCCCAAGAACCTGAAGGGCACCACGCCTGTGGGAGATGTGGGTCCACATTCCCCTCACGTCGGGCTCTCTACAATCATGAAAGGTGGCACAAGCGCCAGGTCATCCTCGACGAAGCACGGGGCCCTGCTAGGATTCCGGAGGAAGCGGATGTAATCCGCGTGGTCAGTGCCGGAGAGGAAGACCTAGATCCGGAGGAGGAGCAGCAGCCAGCGGCCGTGCGGTCGAGTGCCCCACCGGTCAGTCCCCGCGGCTCTCCGGTTGCGGGCATGTCAAGCAGCAACCCGGATGCGCCATCACTCCAAGACACTGTCATCACCTTGGGCGCACAGGAGGACCACGAACCACCTAGTGGGAGCGCGTCGTCTCCTGCAGCAAGCCCCTATACACCATTGTCTGCCCACGAGGAGCAGGACCCTACACCGTCTTCGGCAGGGCCGGAGTCGGCCGATGAGGCAGGCGATCTGCCGGAGGAGGACGAGAGGACGAACGAGCCCGTCGCCGCCCCCGAGCTGAACCCCGAAGATGAAACGCCCCTGCACGGCCACCTTCATCTCCTGCAGAGAATCCTGGCTGAGGGCACTAGCGAGGAGGGATGGGAACGGTTTGAGGAGGCATTGGAGACCATCACGTCAGACGTCCAACGGGCCATGAAGATCTCCATAACTGGCCCGGGGGAACGAAGACACCATCCCGACGTGGAAGACCCAAAATTCATTCAGAGGCTGTATCGGCGCAACCGGAGGAGAGCAATACGCCTCATCCTTGGCGAGGAGACGGAGTTGTGCTCCCTGCCCAAGAACGTGGTCGAAGATCACTTTTCGAACGCCGGTGCAGCCCCGGACATAACCACCGGGTTGTACGATGAGATCCACGAACCGGAAGTGCCTGTGTCGATGCACAGAATTACCCCGGAGGAGGTCCAGAGACGGTTGAGAAGATGCGAAAACTCGGCCCCAGGGGATGACCGCATCACCTACAACCACTGGAAAGCGGTCGACCCTGGGTGCAAGCTGCTGGCGGCAATCTTCAATTTATGTCTCAAATACCTAGACATACCCAAAGGATGGAAGAAAAGCAGGACCATCCTTATCTACAAGGGTAAGGGCTCGAGGGCGGACATCAGCAACTGGCGTCCCATTGCCCTTACCAGAACACTCTACAAACTGTTTACAGGGATCCTGGCTGGCCGGGCAGCCCAATGGGCAGAGAAGAACAACATTGTGTCACCAGCCCAAAAGGGTTTCATGCCCTATGACGGTGTGCTAGAGCATAACTTCATCCTGGAAACCAAACTGAACCAAGCCAGGAACCACGGCGGAGACATCTTTGTTGCCTGGCTAGACCTATCCAATGCCTTTGGCTCGCTTCCACATGAGGCGATACAGGCTAGCCTAAGGCATAGCGGCGCGGGCGACAAGTTCCGACAACTTGTTGAACGGATCTACGCAGGCTGCACCACAACCGTTGTGACCATGGATGGACCGACCAGGGAGATTGAGGTCCAGAGAGGAATAAAACAGGGCTGCCCACTGAGTGGTATCCTCTTTAACCTGGCAGTGGACCCCATCCTGCGGAAAATCCAGGGCGACGCAGAGGAGACGAGGATCCTGGCTTTCGCGGACGACATGGTCCTACTGTCAGGTGACCAGGAGGAGTTACAGAGCAACATTGAGAGTGTGGAGGCTATGGTGGGAGAGATTGGCATCTCCCTCAACCACAACAAATGCTGTAGCCTCCACCTAAGCGGTAGGACCCCGAGGGGCTGTCGCCCAACGGAATTTCGCGTCAGCGGAATGGTGGTGCGACAGCTGCGCGACGGAGAAGCCACAGACTTCCTGGGAAAGCCCACGGGCTTCAACATCCTGCCAGGGAGGACGGATATGGAGGACATTCTGCAGAGAGGCCTCAAGATCCTGGATTCCAAGCTTGCCCCCTGGCAACAGCTCAACGCCCTGAAGACCTTCTTCTACCCGGCCCTTAACTTCCCCATGCGAATGGGGACATTCTCCAAAACCCAGTGGGCCGGGATAGATCGGGCGCTGGTTGGCAGGCTCCGGAGGATCCTGTACCTTCCTCAGAACTCCTCTCTCGACTACCTGTATGGGAGCAGGGAGATGGGAGCCATGGGGATTCCGTGCGCGGCGGCTGACTCGGACTTCCACCTGGTCGACTCAGCCTTCAAGATACTACATTCAGTCGACCAGAGGGTGTCCGAGTTGGGTATGAAGGAACTAGGGGCAGCAGTAGAAAACAAGATAAGGAGAGCCCCCTCACCGGAGAGTTGCGCCAAGTACCTATCTGGTGCGCTCGAGGAAGAAATGGCGAACCCGTCTTCGACGAGTTCAAATATTTGGACGAAGGCCAGGACGGCCTCCAGAAGAACCGGCGTCGAGTGGGTTCCAGACGGAGAAGAGCTTAGCCTGAGAGTGGGGGAGAAGACACTACACAAGGGAGAGAGACGCCGTGTCCTGCGGTGCCTCCGAGCCACATACCGACAACAACATGATGACAGGCTCCGGGGGCTCGTGAGGCAGGGGAAAGCCCTCCAGTGCGTCTCCCTTGATAAGTCCTCCTCACACTTCGTCTCCAGCGGCGAATACACAAGATTTGCCGACTGGAGGTTTATTCATAAAGCTCGGCTGGACCTACTACATCTCAACGGTCGACTGAGGAATCCTGAGGGAAGCAAGGCCTGCAGACGCTGCGGGTATGCCACGGAGACCCTACCGCACGTCATCTGCCACTGCATGCGGTATAGTCAACTCTTCACCCGGCGCCACAACGCCATTGTCGAACGGGTGAAGAAAGCAGCAGGGCGGAGATATCGGCTGTTGTTCGAGAACCAGGCGCCATGTGGACCCGGAATGCGCCCGGATCTTGTTCTGCAAAACGAGCAGCAGACCGTTATCATAGACGTGACGGTACCCTTCGAGAGCTCCCCAGAGGCACTGCAGGCAGCACGGGACAGGAAGCTCGAGAAGTACCGCCAGCTAGCAGAGGAGATGTCCGCCACTCACCACAACGTCTCGGTCGAGGCTATCGTGGTGGGTGCCCTGGGTTCATGGGACCCCAAGAACGACAGGATCCTCAAGAAGATGTGCTCGCGGAAATACCTGGGCCAGCTAAAGAAACTCTGCGTTTCGGACTGTATACGCTGGTCTGTTCTTATCAGCTTAATATCTGATACGTCCCCCATTGGGGGACCAGAATATTAAACTGATTTTTGGAAAATGACGGAGTGCTAGGGGCTTGCTCCACCTCTGTCACGGGTTGGCCTGGCATTGCAGTACCGCCAGGATCGGCCCACCTACTAATCTAAACCAAACATAGTCCTTGCACATGCTGTTGCAACATACAGTGTGTAATTGCACTTATCTAGGTGCCCCGACCATGCCCGGTCGAGTGCCCTAGTTACGCGGCGGTTGAGGGAGGTCCCTTCAACTTGCGCCGCCGTCAGTGCAGTGCCAGGACTACCAGCCCGTGTCAGAGCAAGACCCCTATCAGTTCGTCGCATTCCAAAAGTCAGTGTAATATACTGGTGCCCCAAATTTGGGACGTATCACATATTAAGCTGGTGCCGCGGTCCAGTGGTTAGTTAGACCGCTTGGCTTTCACTCAGGCGGCCAGGGTTCGATACCTGGCGACAGCAAAGGGCGATTTGTGGCGGGGCGTGCGTGCTCCGGTTTCCCCCGCCAGCATTTCACCAGTTGCTGCTATATCATCATCATCGCTCCTATCACTTCATCACGCCCTCTTTCTCTCTTCCACTGCCTTCACTCAGTGGATTCCTCAACCCTCAGAGTTACAGAATACCCTGACACCACCACGTAGAGCGCGCTCCGTTTATTGATCCATTGCTCATCTACTATATTGTGCCCGCCTCGGGAGCGTGGATGGTAGCGTATCTACCTCACATTCCAGAGGTCCCGACTTCGAATCTCGGTCGGTGCGGGTTTGCTGGCTCAGGTTTTTATTTATTTATTTATTTATTTATTTATTTATTTATTTATTTATTTATTTATTTATTTATTTATTTTGTAATTTTTGTTTTTATGTTTAGTTTTATTTTTAGTTTTAGTTTTATTTAGTCCGGGTAAATTTTCCCTTATCCAAAAAGACGGAGGTCTAAACCCCACGAACCTCGGACTACCTTGAGCTACGTTTCACCTAATTGATTCATCGTCCGATGTAGCTTCAAGTTGGAGTACGTAACTAAACAGAAAACAAAAGAACATCGCATACTGTACTGTGTGTGTGTGTGTGTGTGTGTGTGTGTGTGTGTGTGTGTGTGTGTGTGTGTGTGTGTGTGTGTGTGTGTGTGTACACTTTCGTTCGCGTTGCCAGAAGAGGAGAGCGCCAACAAGCGTAAGACGGACGGAGAGAAGGAGAGAGGGAGGGAGGGAGGGAGGGAGGGAGGAGAGCAAGAAAGAAAGAAAGAAAGAAAGAAAGAAAGAAAGAAAGAAAGAAAGAAAGAAAGAAAGAAAGAAAGAAAGAAAGAAAGAAAGAAAGAAAGAAAGAAAGAAAGAAAGAAAGAAAGAAAGCCACCCAGACGTGCGCACTGGTTTCTGCAAAGGGCGAAACTGATTACAGTGAATATCGGGTTGTGTGCAAATGGAATCGGGCTTTCTAGTGACATCCGCCTCCACGAGCTCTTGTTTTCAAGCATTCGAAGCACGCGGTCCAACACAGCCAAGGCAAACTGCACGGGGCGGCGCTGCTACACTGCCTCGATGCTAGCCTCCTCTCCCGAGAGATAGCGCGCATGTCGCATGTATATACTTTTCAGCAGAAAATAAAGTCGAATTATCGCATCAATTCACAGCAAGCTTGCAATGCACCTTGCTTTCACGAAAGATAGGGCATTCAAAGCGCCTGCGCTCGGCAACGTACAAGAATCCCATCCGTGGTAAGGTTTGCGAATGGGGCAAGTTGCGTTCCGCGGGGCAAGTGACCATGGGATTTGGTTGAAATTGAGCAAATTTCCAAAATTTTGTATCGCTTCTCGGCCTTTTGGCTAAGATCAAAGTGTAGGCTAAGATCAAAGTGTAGTATCTGTTCTTATCAGCTTAATATGCGATAAGGACGGATCCTAATGGGGCCGTTGAGGATATTAAGCTGCATACTAAGGACTTTACTATTTCTTTCTTGTGCCAAAGCGCCGAATATTTGCTCAGAGTTAACCATTGTCTCTCCAATATTGCTGTAACACAAACAAACCTCTGTTCTTATCAGCTTAATATGCTGGAAGGACGGATCCTAATGGGGCCGTTGAGGATATTAAGCTGAACAATAAGGACCTTTACCATGCTCTCTTGTGCCTGAAGTGCCGAAATATTGCACCATTATTTTACAACATTTTACCTTAAACATTGCCAAGTAAATATAAACCTCTGTTCTTATCAGCTTAATATGCTGGAAGGACGGATCCTAATGGGGCCGTTGAGGATATTAAGCTGAACAATAAGGACCTTTACCATGCTCTCTTGTGCCTGAAGTGCCGAAATATTGCACCATTATTTTACAACATTTTACCTTAAACATTGCCAAGTAAATATAAACCTCTGTTCTTATCAGCTTAATTGGTGGTTGAAAGAGCGTGATACTTAGTGTATAGTGTTATTAATTGTTGTTGTTATTATTTTCAGTGCGCTATATTTATTTTGTATATATTTGTTGTTTTGATTCATAGTTTATTGTATATATGTTTATTTATGGGTCTATATTTATGTATTTAGGGTTATATAGGTAACTTAGGTATTACCTTTGGTTGTGGAGGTTCACCAGGGTGGGCTTGCTTACTCTGGTGGACGACATGGTTCGAATGCCCCGAGTCAACTGGGGACTAAGTGCTTCAGCCACAACCAAAGCGTAATGCCTAAGTAGGGGTAAAATTAATATGGAGAGGCGTGTTATGAGGGAGGGGGGAACACTGGTGGTCTACCACCCGACCCCGGAGTGCTTTCACTGCACCGAGGAGAGTTGCAGTGCCAAGTTTAAGGCAAAAGAATGGACTGCCACAAAGCGTTCCCTGGAAAGGCATCTCTCCAGGGATCACAGTGTGAACATTGAGAGGACCAAAAATGTGTGCCACGGGTGTAGTCGTGAACTGAGCCTGAAGCCCCGCACTCATCGCTGCTCTGTAGAGCCAGAGCCCGCCGCCCAAGAACCTGAAGGGCACCACGCCTGTGGGAGATGTGGGTCCACATTCCCCTCACGTCGGGCTCTCTACAATCATGAAAGGTGGCACAAGCGCCAGGTCATCCTCGACGAAGCACGGGGCCCTGCTAGGATTCCGGAGGAAGCGGATGTAATCCGCGTGGTCAGTGCCGGAGAGGAAGACCTAGATCCGGAGGAGGAGCAGCAGCCAGCGGCCGTGCGGTCGAGTGCCCCACCGGTCAGTCCCCGCGGCTCTCCGGTTGCGGGCATGTCAAGCAGCAACCCGGATGCGCCATCACTCCAAGACACTGTCATCACCTTGGGCGCACAGGAGGACCACGAACCACCTAGTGGGAGCGCGTCGTCTCCTGCAGCAAGCCCCTATACACCATTGTCTGCCCACGAGGAGCAGGACCCTACACCGTCTTCGGCAGGGCCGGAGTCGGCCGATGAGGCAGGCGATCTGCCGGAGGAGGACGAGAGGACGAACGAGCCCGTCGCCGCCCCCGAGCTGAACCCCGAAGATGAAACGCCCCTGCACGGCCACCTTCATCTCCTGCAGAGAATCCTGGCTGAGGGCACTAGCGAGGAGGGATGGGAACGGTTTGAGGAGGCATTGGAGACCATCACGTCAGACGTCCAACGGGCCATGAAGATCTCCATAACTGGCCCGGGGGAACGAAGACACCATCCCGACGTGGAAGACCCAAAATTCATTCAGAGGCTGTATCGGCGCAACCGGAGGAGAGCAATACGCCTCATCCTTGGCGAGGAGACGGAGTTGTGCTCCCTGCCCAAGAACGTGGTCGAAGATCACTTTTCGAACGCCGGTGCAGCCCCGGACATAACCACCGGGTTGTACGATGAGATCCACGAACCGGAAGTGCCTGTGTCGATGCACAGAATTACCCCGGAGGAGGTCCAGAGACGGTTGAGAAGATGCGAAAACTCGGCCCCAGGGGATGACCGCATCACCTACAACCACTGGAAAGCGGTCGACCCTGGGTGCAAGCTGCTGGCGGCAATCTTCAATTTATGTCTCAAATACCTAGACATACCCAAAGGATGGAAGAAAAGCAGGACCATCCTTATCTACAAGGGTAAGGGCTCGAGGGCGGACATCAGCAACTGGCGTCCCATTGCCCTTACCAGAACACTCTACAAACTGTTTACAGGGATCCTGGCTGGCCGGGCAGCCCAATGGGCAGAGAAGAACAACATTGTGTCACCAGCCCAAAAGGGTTTCATGCCCTATGACGGTGTGCTAGAGCATAACTTCATCCTGGAAACCAAACTGAACCAAGCCAGGAACCACGGCGGAGACATCTTTGTTGCCTGGCTAGACCTATCCAATGCCTTTGGCTCGCTTCCACATGAGGCGATACAGGCTAGCCTAAGGCATAGCGGCGCGGGCGACAAGTTCCGACAACTTGTTGAACGGATCTACGCAGGCTGCACCACAACCGTTGTGACCATGGATGGACCGACCAGGGAGATTGAGGTCCAGAGAGGAATAAAACAGGGCTGCCCACTGAGTGGTATCCTCTTTAACCTGGCAGTGGACCCCATCCTGCGGAAAATCCAGGGCGACGCAGAGGAGACGAGGATCCTGGCTTTCGCGGACGACATGGTCCTACTGTCAGGTGACCAGGAGGAGTTACAGAGCAACATTGAGAGTGTGGAGGCTATGGTGGGAGAGATTGGCATCTCCCTCAACCACAACAAATGCTGTAGCCTCCACCTAAGCGGTAGGACCCCGAGGGGCTGTCGCCCAACGGAATTTCGCGTCAGCGGAATGGTGGTGCGACAGCTGCGCGACGGAGAAGCCACAGACTTCCTGGGAAAGCCCACGGGCTTCAACATCCTGCCAGGGAGGACGGATATGGAGGACATTCTGCAGAGAGGCCTCAAGATCCTGGATTCCAAGCTTGCCCCCTGGCAACAGCTCAACGCCCTGAAGACCTTCTTCTACCCGGCCCTTAACTTCCCCATGCGAATGGGGACATTCTCCAAAACCCAGTGGGCCGGGATAGATCGGGCGCTGGTTGGCAGGCTCCGGAGGATCCTGTACCTTCCTCAGAACTCCTCTCTCGACTACCTGTATGGGAGCAGGGAGATGGGAGCCATGGGGATTCCGTGCGCGGCGGCTGACTCGGACTTCCACCTGGTCGACTCAGCCTTCAAGATACTACATTCAGTCGACCAGAGGGTGTCCGAGTTGGGTATGAAGGAACTAGGGGCAGCAGTAGAAAACAAGATAAGGAGAGCCCCCTCACCGGAGAGTTGCGCCAAGTACCTATCTGGTGCGCTCGAGGAAGAAATGGCGAACCCGTCTTCGACGAGTTCAAATATTTGGACGAAGGCCAGGACGGCCTCCAGAAGAACCGGCGTCGAGTGGGTTCCAGACGGAGAAGAGCTTAGCCTGAGAGTGGGGGAGAAGACACTACACAAGGGAGAGAGACGCCGTGTCCTGCGGTGCCTCCGAGCCACATACCGACAACAACATGATGACAGGCTCCGGGGACTCGTGAGGCAGGGGAAAGCCCTCCAGTGCGTCTCCCTTGATAAGTCCTCCTCACACTTCGTCTCCAGCGGCGAATACACAAGATTTGCCGACTGGAGGTTTATTCATAAAGCTCGGCTGGACCTACTACATCTCAACGGTCGACTGAGGAATCCTGAGGGAAGCAAGGCCTGCAGACGCTGCGGGTATGCCACGGAGACCCTACCGCACGTCATCTGCCACTGCATGCGGTATAGTCAACTCTTCACCCGGCGCCACAACGCCATTGTCGAACGGGTGAAGAAAGCAGCAGGGCGGAGATATCGGCTGTTGTTCGAGAACCAGGCGCCATGTGGACCCGGAATGCGCCCGGATCTTGTTCTGCAAAACGAGCAGCAGACCGTTATCATAGACGTGACGGTACCCTTCGAGAGCTCCCCAGAGGCACTGCAGGCAGCACGGGACAGGAAGCTCGAGAAGTACCGCCAGCTAGCAGAGGAGATGTCCGCCACTCACCACAACGTCTCGGTCGAGGCTATCGTGGTGGGTGCCCTGGGTTCATGGGACCCCAAGAACGACAGGATCCTCAAGAAGATGTGCTCGCGGAAATACCTGGGCCAGCTAAAGAAACTCTGCGTTTCGGACTGTATACGCTGGTCTGTTCTTATCAGCTTAATATCTGATACGTCCCCCATTGGGGGACCAGAATATTAAACTGATTTTTGGAAAATGACGGAGTGCTAGGGGCTTGCTCCACCTCTGTCACGGGTTGGCCTGGCATTGCAGTACCGCCAGGATCGGCCCACCTACTAATCTAAACCAAACATAGTCCTTGCACATGCTGTTGCAACATACAGTGTGTAATTGCACTTATCTAGGTGCCCCGACCATGCCCGGTCGAGTGCCCTAGTTACGCGGCGGTTGAGGGAGGTCCCTTCAACTTGCGCCGCCGTCAGTGCAGTGCCAGGACTACCAGCCCGTGTCAGAGCAAGACCCCTATCAGTTCGTCGCATTCCAAAAGTCAGTGTAATATACTGGTGCCCCAAATTTGGGACGTATCACATATTAAGCTGGTGCCGCGGTCCAGTGGTTAGTTAGACCGCTTGGCTTTCACTCAGGCGGCCAGGGTTCGATACCTGGCGACAGCAAAGGGCGATTTGTGGCGGGGCGTGCGTGCTCCGGTTTCCCCCGCCAGCATTTCACCAGTTGCTGCTATATCATCATCATCGCTCCTATCACTTCATCACGCCCTCTTTCTCTCTTCCACTGCCTTCACTCAGTGGATTCCTCAACCCTCAGAGTTACAGAATACCCTGACACCACCACGTAGAGCGCGCTCCGTTTATTGATCCATTGCTCATCTACTATATTGTGCCCGCCTCGGGAGCGTGGATGGTAGCGTATCTACCTCACATTCCAGAGGTCCCGACTTCGAATCTCGGTCGGTGCGGGTTTGCTGGCTCAGGTTTTTATTTATTTATTTATTTATTTATTTATTTATTTATTTATTTATTTATTTATTTATTTTGTAATTTTTGTTTTTATGTTTAGTTTTATTTTTAGTTTTAGTTTTATTTAGTCCGGGTAAATTTTCCCTTATCCAAAAAGACGGAGGTCTAAACCCCACGAACCTCGGACTACCTTGAGCTACGTTTCACCTGATTGATTCATCGTCCGATGTAGCTTCAAGTAGGAGTACGTAACTAAACAGAAAACAAAAGAACATCGCATACTGTACTGTGTGTGTGTGTGTGTGTGTGTGTGTGTGTGTGTGTGTGTGTGTGTGTGTGTGTGTGTGTGTGTGTACACTTTCGTTCGCGTTGCCAGAAGAGGAGAGCGCCAACAAGCGTAAGACGGACGGAGAGAAGGAGAGAGGGAGGGAGGGAGGGAGGGAGGGAGGAGAGCAAGAAAGAAAGAAAGAAAGAAAGAAAGAAAGAAAGAAAGAAAGAAAGAAAGAAAGAAAGAAAGAAAGAAAGAAAGAAAGAAAGAAAGCCACCCAGACGTGCGCACTGGTTTCTGCAAAGGGCGAAACTGATTACAGTGAATATCGGGTTGTGTGCAAATGGAATCGGGCTTTCTAGTGACATCCGCCTCCACGAGCTCTTGTTTTCAAGCATTCGAAGCACGCGGTCCAACACAGCCAAGGCAAACTGCACGGGGCGGCGCTGCTACACTGCCTCGATGCTAGCCTCCTCTCCCGAGAGATAGCGCGCATGTCGCATGTATATACTTTTCAGCAGAAAATAAAGTCGAATTATCGCATCAATTCACAGCAAGCTTGCAATGCACCTTGCTTTCACGAAAGATAGGGCATTCAAAGCGCCTGCGCTCGGCAACGTACAAGAATCCCATCCGTGGTAAGGTTTGCGAATGGGGCAAGTTGCGTTCCGCGGGGCAAGTGACCATGGGATTTGGTTGAAATTGAGCAAATTTCCAAAATTTTGTATCGCTTCTCGGCCTTTTGGCTAAGATCAAAGTGTAGGCTAAGATCAAAGTGTAGTATCTGTTCTTATCAGCTTAATATGCGATAAGGACGGATCCTAATGGGGCCGTTGAGGATATTAAGCTGCATACTAAGGACTTTACTATTTCTTTCTTGTGCCAAAGCGCCGAATATTTGCTCAGAGTTAACCATTGTCTCTCCAATATTGCTGTAACACAAACAAACCTCTGTTCTTATCAGCTTAATATGCTGGAAGGACGGATCCTAATGGGGCCGTTGAGGATATTAAGCTGAACAATAAGGACCTTTACCATGCTCTCTTGTGCCTGAAGTGCCGAAATATTGCACCATTATTTTACAACATTTTACCTTAAACATTGCCAAGTAAATATAAACCTCTGTTCTTATCAGCTTAATATGCTGGAAGGACGGATCCTAATGGGGCCGTTGAGGATATTAAGCTGAACAATAAGGACCTTTACCATGCTCTCTTGTGCCTGAAGTGCCGAAATATTGCACCATTATTTTACAACATTTTACCTTAAACATTGCCAAGTAAATATAAACCTCTGTTCTTATCAGCTTAATTGGTGGTTGAAAGAGCGTGATACTTAGTGTATAGTGTTATTAATTGTTGTTGTTATTATTTTCAGTGCGCTATATTTATTTTGTATATATTTGTTGTTTTGATTCATAGTTTATTGTATATATGTTTATTTATGGGTCTATATTTATGTATTTAGGGTTATATAGGTAACTTAGGTATTACCTTTGGTTGTGGAGGTTCACCAGGGTGGGCTTGCTTACTCTGGTGGACGACATGGTTCGAATGCCCCGAGTCAACTGGGGACTAAGTGCTTCAGCCACAACCAAAGCGTAATGCCTAAGTAGGGGTAAAATTAATATGGAGAGGCGTGTTATGAGGGAGGGGGGAACACTGGTGGTCTACCACCCGACCCCGGAGTGCTTTCACTGCACCGAGGAGAGTTGCAGTGCCAAGTTTAAGGCAAAAGAATGGACTGCCACAAAGCGTTCCCTGGAAAGGCATCTCTCCAGGGATCACAGTGTGAACATTGAGAGGACCAAAAATGTGTGCCACGGGTGTAGTCGTGAACTGAGCCTGAAGCCCCGCACTCATCGCTGCTCTGTAGAGCCAGAGCCCGCCGCCCAAGAACCTGAAGGGCACCACGCCTGTGGGAGATGTGGGTCCACATTCCCCTCACGTCGGGCTCTCTACAATCATGAAAGGTGGCACAAGCGCCAGGTCATCCTCGACGAAGCACGGGGCCCTGCTAGGATTCCGGAGGAAGCGGATGTAATCCGCGTGGTCAGTGCCGGAGAGGAAGACCTAGATCCGGAGGAGGAGCAGCAGCCAGCGGCCGTGCGGTCGAGTGCCCCACCGGTCAGTCCCCGCGGCTCTCCGGTTGCGGGCATGTCAAGCAGCAACCCGGATGCGCCATCACTCCAAGACACTGTCATCACCTTGGGCGCACAGGAGGACCACGAACCACCTAGTGGGAGCGCGTCGTCTCCTGCAGCAAGCCCCTATACACCATTGTCTGCCCACGAGGAGCAGGACCCTACACCGTCTTCGGCAGGGCCGGAGTCGGCCGATGAGGCAGGCGATCTGCCGGAGGAGGACGAGAGGACGAACGAGCCCGTCGCCGCCCCCGAGCTGAACCCCGAAGATGAAACGCCCCTGCACGGCCACCTTCATCTCCTGCAGAGAATCCTGGCTGAGGGCACTAGCGAGGAGGGATGGGAACGGTTTGAGGAGGCATTGGAGACCATCACGTCAGACGTCCAACGGGCCATGAAGATCTCCATAACTGGCCCGGGGGAACGAAGACACCATCCCGACGTGGAAGACCCAAAATTCATTCAGAGGCTGTATCGGCGCAACCGGAGGAGAGCAATACGCCTCATCCTTGGCGAGGAGACGGAGTTGTGCTCCCTGCCCAAGAACGTGGTCGAAGATCACTTTTCGAACGCCGGTGCAGCCCCGGACATAACCACCGGGTTGTACGATGAGATCCACGAACCGGAAGTGCCTGTGTCGATGCACAGAATTACCCCGGAGGAGGTCCAGAGACGGTTGAGAAGATGCGAAAACTCGGCCCCAGGGGATGACCGCATCACCTACAACCACTGGAAAGCGGTCGACCCTGGGTGCAAGCTGCTGGCGGCAATCTTCAATTTATGTCTCAAATACCTAGACATACCCAAAGGATGGAAGAAAAGCAGGACCATCCTTATCTACAAGGGTAAGGGCTCGAGGGCGGACATCAGCAACTGGCGTCCCATTGCCCTTACCAGAACACTCTACAAACTGTTTACAGGGATCCTGGCTGGCCGGGCAGCCCAATGGGCAGAGAAGAACAACATTGTGTCACCAGCCCAAAAGGGTTTCATGCCCTATGACGGTGTGCTAGAGCATAACTTCATCCTGGAAACCAAACTGAACCAAGCCAGGAACCACGGCGGAGACATCTTTGTTGCCTGGCTAGACCTATCCAATGCCTTTGGCTCGCTTCCACATGAGGCGATACAGGCTAGCCTAAGGCATAGCGGCGCGGGCGACAAGTTCCGACAACTTGTTGAACGGATCTACGCAGGCTGCACCACAACCGTTGTGACCATGGATGGACCGACCAGGGAGATTGAGGTCCAGAGAGGAATAAAACAGGGCTGCCCACTGAGTGGTATCCTCTTTAACCTGGCAGTGGACCCCATCCTGCGGAAAATCCAGGGCGACGCAGAGGAGACGAGGATCCTGGCTTTCGCGGACGACATGGTCCTACTGTCAGGTGACCAGGAGGAGTTACAGAGCAACATTGAGAGTGTGGAGGCTATGGTGGGAGAGATTGGCATCTCCCTCAACCACAACAAATGCTGTAGCCTCCACCTAAGCGGTAGGACCCCGAGGGGCTGTCGCCCAACGGAATTTCGCGTCAGCGGAATGGTGGTGCGACAGCTGCGCGACGGAGAAGCCACAGACTTCCTGGGAAAGCCCACGGGCTTCAACATCCTGCCAGGGAGGACGGATATGGAGGACATTCTGCAGAGAGGCCTCAAGATCCTGGATTCCAAGCTTGCCCCCTGGCAACAGCTCAACGCCCTGAAGACCTTCTTCTACCCGGCCCTTAACTTCCCCATGCGAATGGGGACATTCTCCAAAACCCAGTGGGCCGGGATAGATCGGGCGCTGGTTGGCAGGCTCCGGAGGATCCTGTACCTTCCTCAGAACTCCTCTCTCGACTACCTGTATGGGAGCAGGGAGATGGGAGCCATGGGGATTCCGTGCGCGGCGGCTGACTCGGACTTCCACCTGGTCGACTCAGCCTTCAAGATACTACATTCAGTCGACCAGAGGGTGTCCGAGTTGGGTATGAAGGAACTAGGGGCAGCAGTAGAAAACAAGATAAGGAGAGCCCCCTCACCGGAGAGTTGCGCCAAGTACCTATCTGGTGCGCTCGAGGAAGAAATGGCGAACCCGTCTTCGACGAGTTCAAATATTTGGACGAAGGCCAGGACGGCCTCCAGAAGAACCGGCGTCGAGTGGGTTCCAGACGGAGAAGAGCTTAGCCTGAGAGTGGGGGAGAAGACACTACACAAGGGAGAGAGACGCCGTGTCCTGCGGTGCCTCCGAGCCACATACCGACAACAACATGATGACAGGCTCCGGGGGCTCGTGAGGCAGGGGAAAGCCCTCCAGTGCGTCTCCCTTGATAAGTCCTCCTCACACTTCGTCTCCAGCGGCGAATACACAAGATTTGCCGACTGGAGGTTTATTCATAAAGCTCGGCTGGACCTACTACATCTCAACGGTCGACTGAGGAATCCTGAGGGAAGCAAGGCCTGCAGACGCTGCGGGTATGCCACGGAGACCCTACCGCACGTCATCTGCC
The DNA here is from genome assembly GCA_030765055.1 of Mantis religiosa. NCBI lineage: Eukaryota > Metazoa > Arthropoda > Insecta > Mantodea > Mantidae > Mantis > Mantis religiosa. The sequence continues at coordinate 35,865,501 of CM060952.1, read as the reverse complement.
ACTGCATGCGGTATAGTCAACTCTTCACCCGGCGCCACAACGCCATTGTCGAACGGGTGAAGAAAGCAGCAGGGCGGAGATATCGGCTGTTGTTCGAGAACCAGGCGCCATGTGGACCCGGAATGCGCCCGGATCTTGTTCTGCAAAACGAGCAGCAGACCGTTATCATAGACGTGACGGTACCCTTCGAGAGCTCCCCAGAGGCACTGCAGGCAGCACGGGACAGGAAGCTCGAGAAGTACCGCCAGCTAGCAGAGGAGATGTCCGCCACTCACCACAACGTCTCGGTCGAGGCTATCGTGGTGGGTGCCCTGGGTTCATGGGACCCCAAGAACGACAGGATCCTCAAGAAGATGTGCTCGCGGAAATACCTGGGCCAGCTAAAGAAACTCTGCGTTTCGGACTGTATACGCTGGTCTGTTCTTATCAGCTTAATATCTGATACGTCCCCTATTGGGGGACCAGAATATTAAACTGATTTTTGGAAAATGACGGAGTGCTAGGGGTTTGCTCCACCTCTGTCACGGGTTGGCCTGGCATTGCAGTACCGCCAGGATCGGCCCACCTACTAATCTAAACCAAACATAGTCCTTGCACATGCTGTTGCAACATACAGTGTGTAATTGCACTTATCTAGGTGCCCCGACCATGCCCGGTCGAGTGCCCTAGTTACGCGGCGGTTGAGGGAGGTCCCTTCAACTTGCGCCGCCGTCAGTGCAGTGCCAGGACTACCAGCCCGTGTCAGAGCAAGACCCCTATCAGTTCGTCGCATTCCAAAAGTCAGTGTAATATACTGGTGCCCCAAATTTGGGACGTATCACATATTAAGCTGGTGCCGCGGTCCAGTGGTTAGTTAGACCGCTTGGCTTTCACTCAGGCGGCCAGGGTTCGATACCTGGCGACAGCAAAGGGCGATTTGTGGCGGGGCGTGCGTGCTCCGGTTTCCCCCGCCAGCATTTCACCAGTTGCTGCTATATCATCATCATCGCTCCTATCACTTCATCACGCCCTCTTTCTCTCTTCCACTGCCTTCACTCAGTGGATTCCTCAACCCTCAGAGTTACAGAATACCCTGACACCACCACGTAGAGCGCGCTCCGTTTATTGATCCATTGCTCATCTACTATATTGTGCCCGCCTCGGGAGCGTGGATGGTAGCGTATCTACCTCACATTCCAGAGGTCCCGACTTCGAATCTCGGTCGGTGCGGGTTTGCTGGCTCAGGTTTTTATTTATTTATTTATTTATTTATTTATTTATTTATTTATTTATTTATTTATTTATTTATTTTGTAATTTTTGTTTTTATGTTTAGTTTTATTTTTAGTTTTAGTTTTATTTAGTCCGGGTAAATTTTCCCTTATCCAAAAAGACGGAGGTCTAAACCCCACGAACCTCGGACTACCTTGAGCTACGTTTCACCTGATTGATTCATCGTCCGATGTAGCTTCAAGTAGGAGTACGTAACTAAACAGAAAACAAAAGAACATCGCATACTGTACTGTGTGTGTGTGTGTGTGTGTGTGTGTGTGTGTGTGTGTGTGTGTGTGTGTGTGTGTGTGTGTGTGTGTGTGTGTGTGTGTGTACACTTTCGTTCGCGTTGCCAGAAGAGGAGAGCGCCAACAAGCGTAAGACGGACGGAGAGAAGGAGAGAGGGAGGGAGGGAGGGAGGGAGGGAGGAGAGCAAGAAAGAAAGAAAGAAAGAAAGAAAGAAAGAAAGAAAGAAAGAAAGAAAGAAAGAAAGAAAGAAAGAAAGAAAGAAAGAAAGAAAGCCACCCAGACGTGCGCACTGGTTTCTGCAAAGGGCGAAACTGATTACAGTGAATATCGGGTTGTGTGCAAATGGAATCGGGCTTTCTAGTGACATCCGCCTCCACGAGCTCTTGTTTTCAAGCATTCGAAGCACGCGGTCCAACACAGCCAAGGCAAACTGCACGGGGCGGCGCTGCTACACTGCCTCGATGCTAGCCTCCTCTCCCGAGAGATAGCGCGCATGTCGCATGTATATACTTTTCAGCAGAAAATAAAGTCGAATTATCGCATCAATTCACAGCAAGCTTGCAATGCACCTTGCTTTCACGAAAGATAGGGCATTCAAAGCGCCTGCGCTCGGCAACGTACAAGAATCCCATCCGTGGTAAGGTTTGCGAATGGGGCAAGTTGCGTTCCGCGGGGCAAGTGACCATGGGATTTGGTTGAAATTGAGCAAATTTCCAAAATTTTGTATCGCTTCTCGGCCTTTTGGCTAAGATCAAAGTGTAGTATCTGTTCTTATCAGCTTAATATGCTGGAAGGACGGATCCTAATGGGGCCGTTGAGGATATTAAGCTGAACAATAAGGACCTTTACCATGCTCTCTTGTGCCTGAAGTGCCGAAATATTGCACCATTATTTTACAACATTTTACCTTAAACATTGCCAAGTAAATATAAACCTCTGTTCTTATCAGCTTAATTGGCGGTTGTGAGAGCTTGGTACTAAGTGTATTTAGTGTATATAGTGTTATTTATTGTGTTGTTGTTATTTTCAGATATATTTATACTTGTTATTGCGTATAGTATTTTATTATGTATATATTTGGGATAATGGTTATTTATTTAGTGGTTTATTATTAGCTTAGGTATTACCTTTGGTTGTGGAGGTTCACCAGGGTAGGCTTGCTTACTCTGGTGGACGACATGGTTCGAATGCCCCGAGTTAACTGGGGACTAAGTGCTTCAGCCACAACCAAAGCGTAATGCCTAAGTGGGGGTAATTATGGAGAGGCGAGTGTTGAGGGAGGGGGACACGCTAGTCGTGTACCACCCTACCCCGGACTGTTTCCGCTGCACCGAGGAGGGGTGCAGCGCGAAGTTCAAAGCAAAGGACTGGACGGCGACCAAAAGGTCCCTCGAAAGACATCTCTCCAGGGAGCACGAACTTAAAATCGAGGGCACCAGGAACATTTGCAATGGCTGTCGCAGGGTGTTGGGACTGAAGCCCAGGTCCCACAGATGCTCCGCAGAACCTGACGCCGTCGCCCAGGAGCGGAACCTGAGCCACCGATGCACCCGGTGCCAAGCGGGGTTCCCGACCAGGCGTGCCCTCACGAACCACGTGAGGGTGCACGAGCGTGAGGACATCCGCGCCCGGGTTGCCATCCGGGAAATTGATGGGGCCCTTGCCGAGGCCCAGGAGGACGTGATCGTCGTCGAGGTGGACGGGCCCAGGATACCGTCCCCGGGGGGCAATCCAGCCTACCTAGGGACGCCTCTGGACTTGGGAGCCACGGACGTCGCCATAGAGGTCCCAGAGCGCGAGGACATCCGAGAGGTCGATGGGGCCTTTCCGGAGGACCAGGAGGACGCGGCCGCCGTCGAGGTGGACGAGTTCAGATTGGGGGGCAACCCGGCCCACTCGAGGGCACCCTTGAACCTGGACGACGCCCCGGAGATCCCTGAGGGGACAGTAGGCGGACTTCACAGCGATGAGCCTACTCCTCCACAGCACAACGACCACATCCCGGACATGCCCGAGGGTGTAACTGCACCCCACCAGAACACCATAGACGAAGCCGACAGACCAGACATCCTGGAGGACACGGTTTCGTTGTCCCCTGATGAGCTCGAGGGTTTGGAGGAGGAGGCTGGCGGGGACCTGGAGGAGGATCGGCGGGGGCACGAGCCTGTCGCTGCCCCTGCCTCGCAACCTGACGACGAGACCCTAGCCCACCGCCACCTACCTGCCCTCCAGAGACTCCTCGCGGAAGGGACCAGTGACGCGGGATGGGGTGCCTTCAGGGAGACCCTTCGTGCCATCACGACAGATGTACAGCAGCTAATGAAGATCCCCACAGCTCCTCATTCTGCTGCAAGAAGACCACCGGACGCCGACGACCCTAAATATATTCAAAGGCTCTTCAGGCACAACAGGAGGCGTGCCATGAGGCTAATCCTGGAGGAAGACTCGGAGACCTGTAGGATCCCGAGGGAGGAGGTGGTCCGCCACTTCCAAGACGCTGCCGAGCCCGTACAGGTACGCGGGAATTGGTACTCCAGGGTAGCCCACACCGAAGACCCGGTGCCCCTAAGCCGGATCACGCCCGAGGAGGTACAGCGTCGGCTCCGCAGATGCGAGAACTCCGCGCCGGGGGAAGACCGCATTACCTACAACCATTGGAAGGCGGTCGACCCCGGTTGCACCCTCCTGGCGGCAATATTCAATTTGTGCCTGAAATACACAGACATCCCGGAGGAATGGAAGCGGAGCACAACCATCCTCATCTACAAGAAGGGCCCTCGAGACGACATCAAGAACTGGCGCCCCATCGCACTGACGAGAACAATATATAAGCTGTTCACGGGGGTACTGGCGTGCCGGACCTCGCAGTGGGCAGAGCGCAATAACATCTTCTCGCCAGCGCAGAAGGGCTTCATGCCCTTCGATGGGGTGCTGGAGCATAACTTCGCCCTCTCAACAGAGCTGGACAACGCGCGCAACCGAGGTGGGGACATCTTTGTGGCTTGGCTGGACTTCTCCAACGCCTTTGGCTCGCTGCCGCACCAAGCCATAGGTGCGAGCCTGAGGCACTATGGAGCAGGGGAGAAGTTCAGGCGCCTGGTATCCAACATATACCAAGGCTGCAGCACGAGCTACCTAACCGAGGATGGACCGACAGAGCTCCTGGACCAGCGACGGGGCATTAAGCAGGGATGCCCGCTGAGTGGCCTCCTCTTCAACCTGGCGGTGGACCCGATTCTGCGAAGGATCCAGGGCGAGCAGAGAGGAATCAAGGTGCTAGCCTTCGCGGATGACGTGGTTCTACTCTCCAGGGATCAGGAGGAGCTGCAGGAGAACATAACAACCGTGGAGCAGATGGCGGGGGAAATTGGCATCCACGTCAATGATGGAAAATCCTGCAGCCTCCATCTCACCGGAAGGACGCCGAGAGGAAGCCGGCCAACCCAGTTCCACGTAAATGGGCGTCCGATCAGATGCCTGAGGGATGGAGAGGCCACGAAATTCCTAGGGAAGCCCCTGGGATTTAACATCATCCCGGACCGGGAGGACATACAGGGCATACTGCGCAGGGGGCTGCGCATCCTGGAATCCAAGTTGGCCCCCTGGCAGAAGTTGAACGCCTTGAAGTCCTTTTTCTACCCAGCGCTCAACTTCCCCATGAGGATGGGTCAATTCCCGAAGGCGGAGTGGGCAGGCATCGACAAAGCCATCTTGGCAAAGCTGAGGAAGGTCCTCTACCTGCCCAACAACTCCTCCAACGACTACGTTTACGGCAGCAGAAAGAACGGTGGCCTGGGAATCCCGTGTGCGGCTGCGGACTCGGACTTCCACCTGGTCGACACAGCTTTCAAACTTCTATCATCAGTCGACCAGAGGATTTCCGAGTTGGCAAGGGCTCAGCTAGAGGCAGCGGTGAAAGACCGGACCCACCAGAACCCGACGACAGAGGACTGCGCCAGGTACCTGTCTGGCGACCTGCAGGACGAGTTGGGGAACCCATCCTCGACCAGCAAAAACACCTGGACAACAGCTAGGGCAGCATCCAGGAGAGTGGCTGTTGAGTGGATAGCCGACGGAGAAGCGCTGAGCTTAAAGAAGGGAGACGTCATCATCAACGCGGAGGGCAGGCGCAAAGTCCTGCGCTGCCTCAGAGCCGAACTACAAAAAGACCATGACACACGGCTCCGGGGTCTTGTGCGCCAGGGCAAAGCGCTCCACTGCGTCTCCCTTGACAGAAGCTCGGCCCACTTCATGTACACCGGCGAATATACCAGGTTCGCAGACTGGAGGTTCATCCACAAAGCAAGGCTGGACCTCCTTCCACTCAACGCCACAAAGAGGGGTGCTGACGTCAACAAGGCCTGCAGGAGGTGTGGGTACCCAGCTGAAACCCTCCCGCATGTGGTGTGCCACTGCATGCGATACTCTCAGCTGTACACCAGGAGACACGATGCCATCGTCGAGCGCGTCAAAAAGGCTGCTCAAAGGAAATACCGAGTCCTACTCGAAAACAGGGCACCCTGCGGGCCAGGGTTGCGGCCAGACCTGGTGATTCAGGATGACAAGGAAACGCTCATCATAGATGTCACCGTTCCCTTCGAGAGCTCCATAGAAGCCCTACAAGAAGCGAGGGACAGAAAGCTGCAAAATTATGCAGCTTTGGCAGCAGAAATGGCCACCACGCACCACAACGTCAGTGTGGAGGCCATTGTCGTGGGCGCGCTGGGCTCCTGGGATCCCAAAAACGACCGCATCCTCAAGAAGATGTGTTCCAGGAGCTACCTCGCAACCATGAAGAAACTCTGCGTCTCAGACTGCATCAGGTGGTCCCGAGACATTTACATAGAACACTTGACCGGGAAAAGACAGGTGTAAAAGTGGTGCAAGTGTATTTCTAGTGTGAGATAAATGTGAACGGACAAAAAAAAAAAAAGACTAGAGAAACTCAAGGAAAACAAGGAAAACAATGAATAAATTGTAAATAATGTAAATAATTTGTAAATATGTGTATATTATGAACTTAGATATGACAATTGACAAAACTCATGTTGCAATTTGTAAATATGTGTATATTATGAACTTAGCTATGACAATTGACAAAACTCATGTTACTAAAACTCTGTTCTTAACTGTCCTAACTCATGAAATGTATATTCAAATATTTTTCAATAAAAAAAATTAATCTGTTCTTATCAGCTTAATATGCGATAAGGACGGATCCTAATGGGGCCGTTGAGGATATTAAGCTGCATACTAAGGACTTTACTATTTCTTTCTTGTGCCAAAGCGCCGAATATTTGCTCAGAGTTAACCATTGTCTCTCCAATATTGCTGTAACACAAACAAACCTCTGTTCTTATCAGCTTAATATCTGATACGTCCCCCATTGGGGGACCAGAATATTAAACTGATTTTTGGAAAATGACGGAGTGCTAGGGGCTTGCTCCACCTCTGTCACGGGTTGGCCTGGCATTGCAGTACCGCCAGGATCGGCCCACCTACTAATCTAAACCAAACATAGTCCTTGCACATGCTGTTGCAACATACAGTGTGTAATTGCACTTATCTAGGTGCCCCGACCATGCCCGGTCGAGTGCCCTAGTTACGCGGCGGTTGAGGGAGGTCCCTTCAACTTGCGCCGCCGTCAGTGCAGTGCCAGGACTACCAGCCCGTGTCAGAGCAAGACCCCTATCAGTTCGTCGCATTCCAAAAGTCAGTGTAATATACTGGTGCCCCAAATTTGGGACGTATCACATATTAAGCTGGTGCCGCGGTCCAGTGGTTAGTTAGACCGCTTGGCTTTCACTCAGGCGGCCAGGGTTCGATACCTGGCGACAGCAAAGGGCGATTTGTGGCGGGGCGTGCGTGCTCCGGTTTCCCCCGCCAGCATTTCACCAGTTGCTGCTATATCATCATCATCGCTCCTATCACTTCATCACGCCCTCTTTCTCTCTTCCACTGCCTTCACTCAGTGGATTCCTCAACCCTCAGAGTTACAGAATACCCTGACACCACCACGTAGAGCGCGCTCCGTTTATTGATCCATTGCTCATCTACTATATTGTGCCCGCCTCGGGAGCGTGGATGGTAGCGTATCTACCTCACATTCCAGAGGTCCCGACTTCGAATCTCGGTCGGTGCGGGTTTGCTGGCTCAGGTTTTTATTTATTTATTTATTTATTTATTTATTTATTTATTTATTTATTTATTTTGTAATTTTTGTTTTTATGTTTAGTTTTATTTTTAGTTTTAGTTTTATTTAGTCCGGGTAAATTTTCCCTTATCCAAAAAGACGGAGGTCTAAACCCCACGAACCTCGGACTACCTTGAGCTACGTTTCACCTAATTGATTCATCGTCCGATGTAGCTTCAAGTTGGAGTACGTAACTAAACAGAAAACAAAAGAACATCGCATACTGTACTGTGTGTGTGTGTGTGTGTGTGTGTGTGTGTGTGTGTGTGTACACTTTCGTTCGCGTTGCCAGAAGAGGAGAGCGCCAACAAGCGTAAGACGGACGGAGAGAAGGAGAGAGGGAGGGAGGGAGGGAGGGAGGGAGGGAGGGAGGAGAGCAAGAAAGAAAGAAAGAAAGAAAGAAAGAAAGAAAGAAAGAAAGAAAGAAAGAAAGAAAGAAAGAAAGAAAGAAAGAAAGAAAGAAAGAAAGAAAGAAAGAAAGAAAGAAAGAAAGAAAGAAAGAAAGAAAGAAAGAAAGCCACCCAGACGTGCGCACTGGTTTCTGCAAAGGGCGAAACTGATTACAGTGAATATCGGGTTGTGTGCAAATGGAATCGGGCTTTCTAGTGACATCCGCCTCCACGAGCTCTTGTTTTCAAGCATTCGAAGCACGCGGTCCAACACAGCCAAGGCAAACTGCACGGGGCGGCGCTGCTACACTGCCTCGATGCTAGCCTCCTCTCCCGAGAGATAGCGCGCATGTCGCATGTATATACTTTTCAGCAGAAAATAAAGTCGAATTATCGCATCAATTCACAGCAAGCTTGCAATGCACCTTGCTTTCACGAAAGATAGGGCATTCAAAGCGCCTGCGCTCGGCAACGTACAAGAATCCCATCCGTGGTAAGGTTTGCGAATGGGGCAAGTTGCGTTCCGCGGGGCAAGTGACCATGGGATTTGGTTGAAATTGAGCAAATTTCCAAAATTTTGTATCGCTTCTCGGCCTTTTGGCTAAGATCAAAGTGCCAGAGAGCATGAACTTAAAGTGAGTGCGACAAGGAACATTTGCCACGGCTGCCGCAGAGAGTTGGGCGTCAAACCACGATTGCATCGGTGCTCTGCGCAGCCTGAACCGGCCACCCAGGAGCCCGACGGGCATCACAGCTGCGGAAGGTGTGGTGCCAACTTCCCGACACGTCGTGCGCTGACGAACCACAACAGATGGCACAAAGTGCAGGATCTCCAGGAGGAGGCTGACGTTGTGGTTGCCGTGCAGCCGGAAGCCGGTGCCCCAGATGTTGCTCCGTCCCAGGAGCAGGACGCTCCCGCAGCGGCCGTGCGGCCGCCCAGCCCGCTGCTCCTCTTGGCCGTCTCCCAGGCTGAGGAGGACGTCGCGGAAGCCAACGAAGCCCTCGAGGTTCAGGAAGAGCCTGAGACGCCCGGACCGAGCCCCTTGGAAACACCAGGCGATGCCCTCGAGGAACCGGTGGAGTCCCCCTTGACCCCTGAGGGTCCAGGATCGGGAGATGAGGCCGGAGACCTCGAGGACGAAGACCACCGAGTCCACGAGCCCGTGACTGCCCCGGAGATGATGCCCGATGACAGCACCCCCCTACAGGCCCACCTTCCAGTGCTTCAGAGGATCCTCTCTGAGGGCACGAGCGAGGAAGGGTGGCAGAGGTTCACCGACACCCTGGAGGAGATAACTAAGGATGTACAGAAGGTCATGGGAATCTCCATCGCGACCCTTGGGGAGCGACGGAGCCAGCCCGACGTGGATGACCCAAAGTACATCCAGCGGTTATATCGGCGCAATCGTCGGAGGGCGCTACGTCTCATCTTCGGGGAAGAGACTGACATGTGCCCGCTCCCGAAGGATGTTGTTGAAGGACACTTCAGCACGGCGGGAGAAACTACATCGGAGAACCTTGGGCTGTACGAGAGGAGGAGGCACGATGCAGACCACGACGACGCACCGGTTGCGCTGCACAGAATCACTCCTGAGGAAGTGCAGCGTCGCCTGAGACGGTGCGAGAACTCGGCACCGGGGGACGACCGCATCACATATCACCACTGGAAGGCGGTCGACCCCGGATGTAAGGTTTTGGCAGCCATCTTCAACGTCTGCCTCAAGTATGTGGACATTCCTAAGTCTTGGAAAGACAGTAGGACTGTCCTCATATACAAAGGAAAGGGCTCCAAGGAGGAAATTGGCAACTGGCGCCCCATCGCCCTAACAAGAACAGTCTACAAACTGTTTACCGGGATCCTGGCGGGCCGAGTCTCGCAGTGGGCAGAGCACCACAAGAAGATTTCGCCGGCGCAAAAGGGCTTCATGCCTTTTGATGGGGTGCTGGAGCACAACTTTGTGCTCGAGAGTGAACTGCACCGAGCTAGGAACAACGGAGGAGAAGTCCACATTGCCTGGCTCGACTTTTCCAACGCCTTCGGTTCACTGCCACACGACGCCATATTACGGAGTCTGCGCCACCATGGCGCCGGAAACAAGTTTCACCAACTAATTGGGCGAATCTACGACGGCTGCACCACATCTATAGTCACAAGGGATGGCCCAACCAGCAGACTGGAGGTTAAAAGGGGAATCAAGCAGGGGTGCCCACTCAGCGGCATTCTCTTTAACCTCGCAATAGATCCCATACTGCGGAGGATCCAGGGGGACGCCGACAAAGTGAAGATCCTGGCCTTCGCGGATGATGTGGTGCTTCTCTCGGACAAGACGGAGGAGCTGCAGATCAACCTGGATCTAATAGAGGCTACTGCCGGAGAGGTGGGGATCCAGCTCAACCACCAGAAGTGCTGCAGCCTCCACCTCTCAGGAAAAACTCCAAGAGGCTGCCGTCCAACGGAGTACAGGGTGAACGGACAGGTGATTCGCCAGCTGCGAGACGGAGAGGCCACCAGCTTCCTCGGCAAGCCCACGGGCTTCAACATCCTGCCGAAGAAGCACAACCTGGAAGACATCCTGCGCAGGGGGGTGCAAGTGCTGGATTCGAAGTTGGCCCCCTGGCAGAAGCTAAACGCCCTCAAGGCGTTCTTCTACCCTGCCCTCAACTTCCCCATGCGAATGGGGATGTTCACCAAATCGCAATGGGCAGGGGTAGACAAAACACTGGTGGCCCGTCTCAAGAAGATCCTGTACCTTCCAACAAACTCCACGTTGGACTACATCCATGGCAGCCGGGACAAGGGTGCACTGGGCATCCCATGCGCCGCGGCCGACTCGGATTTCCACCTGGTCGATTCAGCATTCAAAATCCTCCATTCAATCGACCAGAGGGTAGCCGAGTTGGGCCGTCGGGAGTTAGCAGCTGCAGTAGAGGACAGATGCCACAGCACCCCGACATCAGAAGACTGCGCCCGGTACCTCTCTGGGCACATGGAGGACGCCATGGGCAACCCTTCCTCCACCAGCGCCAACATATGGACCAGAGCCAGGACAGCAAGCCGGAGAGTGGGAGCAGAATGGACAGCGAGTGACGAGGAGCTGTGCCTGACAGTGGGAGAGACGACACTCCGCCAGGGAGAGCGACGCCACGTCCTGCGGTGTCTCCGAGCCGAATACAGAAAGACACATGACGATCGGCTCCGGGGGCTAGTACGGCAGGGCAAGGCACTCCAGTGCGTCTCACTGGATAAAGGCTCTTCCCACTTCATCTCCAGCGGTGACTACACCAGGTTCGCCGACTGGAGATTCATCCATAAGGCCCGGCTCGACCTGCTCCCGCTCAACGGCAGAAGAAGAGGACCTCAAGAGGACAAGTCCTGCAGGCGGTGTGGATACGCCACCGAGACGCTGCCGCATGTAGTCTGCCACTGCATGCGGTACAGCCAGCTCTACACCCGGCGCCACAACGCCATAGTGGAGAGAATCAAGAAGGCGGCGCAGCACAAGTACCGTCTGCTGTTTGAGAATCAGGCGCCCTGCGGGCCGGGACTCCGTCCTGACCTCATCATTCAAAATGAGCAGCAGACGGTCATAATCGATGTGACCATCCCCTTCGAGAGCTCTCCAGAGGCTCTTCAGCAGGCACGAGAGAGGAAGGAGCAAAAGTACCAGGGACTGGCAGATGAGATGGCGGCAACCCACCACAGTGTAACTGTGGAGGCCATCGTGGTTGGGGCCCTGGGCTCCTGGGACCCGAGGAACGACCGCCTCCTGAGGAAGATGTGCTCTCGCAGGTACCTGGGCCAGCTAAAGAAACTGTGTGTCTCTGACTGTATTCGCTGGTCCAGGGACATCTACATAGAGCACATCACCGGGAAAAGACAGATATGAACGTGCTCAAAGTGATAGTGCTCAAAGTGATAGTCAGTGATAATCAGTGTGACGTAGACGGGCAACAAGACAATGAACTAAAAACATGAACAGCCCAGTCTGAAATTAATTAATATTGTAAATATTTGTACATATAAATAATATGTAAACACTTGTAAATACTTGCAAATAATTTTACCTGACATATGTTGCTTAAACTCTGTAACATCAAAATCTAACAAATATGTACCTTAGAACATTTATCAATAAAAAACTTTATCTGTTCTTATCAGCTTAATATCTGATACGTCCCCCATTGGGGGACCAGAATATTAAACTGATTTTTGGAAAATGACGGAGTGCTAGGGGCTTGCTCCACCTCTGTCACGGGTTGGCCTGGCATTGCAGTACCGCCAGGATCGGCCCACCTACTAATCTAAACCAAACATAGTCCTTGCACATGCTGTTGCAACATACAGTGTGTAATTGCACTTATCTAGGTGCCCCGACCATGCCCGGTCGAGTGCCCTAGTTACGCGGCGGTTGAGGGAGGTCCCTTCAACTTGCGCCGCCGTCAGTGCAGTGCCAGGACTACCAGCCCGTGTCAGAGCAAGACCCCTATCAGTTCGTCGCATTCCAAAAGTCAGTGTAATATACTGGTGCCCCAAATTTGGGACGTATCACATATTAAGCTGGTGCCGCGGTCCAGTGGTTAGTTAGACCGCTTGGCTTTCACTCAGGCGGCCAGGGTTCGATACCTGGCGACAGCAAAGGGCGATTTGTGGCGGGGCGTGCGTGCTCCGGTTTCCCCCGCCAGCATTTCACCAGTTGCTGCTATATCATCATCATCGCTCCTATCACTTCATCACGCCCTCTTTCTCTCTTCCACTGCCTTCACTCAGTGGATTCCTCAACCCTCAGAGTTACAGAATACCCTGACACCACCACGTAGAGCGCGCTCCGTTTATTGATCCATTGCTCATCTACTATATTGTGCCCGCCTCGGGAGCGTGGATGGTAGCGTATCTACCTCACATTCCAGAGGTCCCGACTTCGAATCTCGGTCGGTGCGGGTTTGCTGGCTCAGGTTTTTATTTATTTATTTATTTATTTATTTATTTATTTATTTATTTATTTTGTAATTTTTGTTTTTATGTTTAGTTTTATTTTTAGTTTTAGTTTTATTTAGTCCGGGTAAATTTTCCCTTATCCAAAAAGACGGAGGTCTAAACCCCACGAACCTCGGACTACCTTGAGCTACGTTTCACCTAATTGATTCATCGTCCGATGTAGCTTCAAGTTGGAGTACGTAACTAAACAGAAAACAAAAGAACATCGCATACTGTACTGTGTGTGTGTGTGTGTGTGTGTGTGTGTGTGTGTGTGTGTGTGTGTGTGTGTGTGTGTGTGTGTGTGTGTGTGTGTGTGTGTGTGTACACTTTCGTTCGCGTTGCCAGAAGAGGAGAGCGCCAACAAGCGTAAGACGGACGGAGAGAAGGAGAGAGGGAGGGAGGGAGGGAGGGAGGAGAGCAAGAAAGAAAGAAAGAAAGAAAGAAAGAAAGAAAGAAAGAAAGAAAGAAAGAAAGAAAGAAAGAAAGAAAGAAAGAAAGAAAGAAAGAAAGAAAGAAAGAAAGAAAGCCACCCAGACGTGCGCACTGGTTTCTGCAAAGGGCGAAACTGATTACAGTGAATATCGGGTTGTGTGCAAATGGAATCGGGCTTTCTAGTGACATCCGCCTCCACGAGCTCTTGTTTTCAAGCATTCGAAGCACGCGGTCCAACACAGCCAAGGCAAACTGCACGGGGCGGCGCTGCTACACTGCCTCGATGCTAGCCTCCTCTCCCGAGAGATAGCGCGCATGTCGCATGTATATACTTTTCAGCAGAAAATAAAGTCGAATTATCGCATCAATTCACAGCAAGCTTGCAATGCACCTTGCTTTCACGAAAGATAGGGCATTCAAAGCGCCTGCGCTCGGCAACGTACAAGAATCCCATCCGTGGTAAGGTTTGCGAATGGGGCAAGTTGCGTTCCGCGGGGCAAGTGACCATGGGATTTGGTTGAAATTGAGCAAATTTCCAAAATTTTGTATCGCTTCTCGGCCTTTTGGCTAAGATCAAAGTGTAGGACTTTACTATTTCTTTCTTGTGCCAAAGCGCCGAATATTTGCTCAGAGTTAACCATTGTCTCTCCAATATTGCTGTAACACAAACAAACCTCTGTTCTTATCAGCTTAATTGGTGGTTGTGAGAGCTTGGTACTTAGTCTATATTGTGTTGTTTATTGTTGTTGTTAATTTCAGAGCGCTATATCTACTTTGTATATATTTGTTGTTGTGATTAATAGTTTATTGTAAATATGCTTATTTATGGGTTTATATTTATGTATTTAGGGTTATATAGTTAATTTAGGTATTACCTTTGGTTGTGGAGGTTCACCAGGGTGGGCTTGCTTACCCTGGTGGACGACATGGTTCGAATGCCCCGAGTCAACTGGGGACTAAGTGCTTCAGCCACAACCAAAGCGTAATGCCTAAGTAGGGGTAAATTTTAGTATGGAGAGGCGAGTGGTGAGGGAGGGGGACACGCTAGTCGTGTACCACCCTACGCCGGACTGTTTCCGGTGCACTGAAGAGGGATGCAGCGCCAAGTTCAAGTCCAAGGACTGGACTTCAACCAAGCGCTCCCTCGAGAGGCATCTCTTTAGGGAGCACGGAGTGAAAATCGGCAGGACAACTAACATCTGCCACGGGTGCCGGCGCGAACTAGGGTTAAGACCCCGCTCTCACAGATGCTCTGTGGAGCGCGAACCGGTCAACCAGGAGGCCGACTTCCATCACGCTTGTGGCAGGTGTGAAAGCACCTTTCCATCTAGGAGGGCGCTCTACAACCACGAGCGATGGCACAAAGTGCAAGACATCCAGTCCCAGGCAGAAGCTGCTCCCATAGTCGAGGTAGTTGCTATCTTGGCAGCTGAGGATGAGACTGTGGAGACACCACGAAGTGGTACCCCGGTCCGACAGCCAGAGGAGGTGGATCCCGCGGCGGTCGTGGGACCCAGAAGCCCGAGGAGGAACGTCCTGCGCTCCCCGGTGGCAGGCACCTCGCGCTCCAGCGAGGAGATGCCCGACGTGCCACTAGTCAATACTGCTGCCGTCCGAGTGGATGGCTCCAACGGCGACGTGGAGGGGGTTTCCCAGGATCCCGGAGAGGCATCGCCGCAGACCACCCAGACTGATGAGGAATCGGTCGCATCTGATGTTGGCCTAGCCTCTGGCGATGAGGAGGGCGACGACCCAGGAGAGGACCGCAGGGTGCATGAACCTGCTACCGCGCCAGGCCTGGCGCCAAATGACGAGACACCCTTGCACTGCCACCTCCCCCGCCTGAAAAGGGTCCTCTCGGAGGGCACTTCGGAGGAGGGCTGGCGGAACTTCCAGGAAATATTGGAGGCCGTGACCAGAGATGTCCAAAAACTAATGCACATCTCCGTCGCAAAACCTGGTGAGACAAGGAGTCAACCAGACCCGGAGGACCCCAAGTTCATCCAGCGTCTCTACAGGCGCAACAGAAGGAGGGCGATGCGCCTAATACTCGGGGAGGAGTCAGAACTGTGCTCCCTCCCGAAAAAAACTGTGGAAGCGCACTTCGCCGACGCTGGTGTAGCGACGGAGGTGTCAGCCCGGATATACGGGAATAATCAAGGCGACGCACCAGTGGCGCTGCATCGAATCACTCCAGAAGAAGTGCAGCGTCGCCTACGAAGATGTGAGAACTCGGCCCCGGGGGACGATCGCATCACCTACCACCATTGGAAGGCGGTTGACCCCGGGTGCACGATCATGGCAGCCATCTTCAACGTGTGTCTTAAATACCTTGACATACCACTCTCCTGGAAGCAGAGCAGGACCATCCTGGTCTATAAAGGAAAGGGGCCAAAGGAGGACCTGGGCAGCTGGCGGCCCATAGCACTGACCAGGACGATTTATAAACTGTTCACTGGCATCCTGGCCGGCCGGGTATCCCAGTGGGCTGAGCAGAACAACGTCTTGTCACCGGCCCAGAAGGGCTTCAGGCCCTATGATGGAGTGCTCGAGCATAACTTCGTGCTCGACACGGAACTCAACCGGGCTAGGAACAACGGTGGAGACATCTTCATCGCCTGGCTCGACTTCTCCAACGCCTTCGGCTCGCTACCGCATGATGCCATCCAAGCGAGTCTGAGGCATTATGGGGCCGGGGAGAAGTTTCGACAACTGGTGGGGCGCCTATACAATGGATGCACCACCACGGTAGTGACGAGGGATGGCCCTACCAACCAAATCCAAGTCAGCAGGGGCATCAAGCAGGGGTGTCCACTTAGTGGCCTGCTATTTAACCTGGCAGTAGACCCGATTCTGCGGAGGATCCAGGGAGACGCAGCTGAAGTGAAGATCCTGGCCTTCGCAGACGACGTCGTTCTGCTGTCAGGAGTCAAGGAGGAGCTCCAGCATCACATCAGCGGCGTCGAATCCATGGCAGAGGAGATTGGAATCGCCCTGAACCATCAGAAGTGCTGCAGCCTGCACTTGAGTGGAAAAACGCCGAGAGGGTGTCGACCAACTCCATTCCAAGTGAATGGGCAGGTCATCCGACAACTTCGCGACGGGGAGGCCACCAGCTTCCTCGGCAAACCTACCGGGTTCACCATCCTGCCGGGGAAGCAGGACATGGAGCAAATATTGCGCAGGGGGTTGAGGATCCTAGACTCTAAACTGGCCCCCTGGCAACAACTGGATGCGCTTAAGGCCTTCTTTTTCCCGGCCCTCAACTTCCCAATGAGGATGGGGACATTCCCCAAAACACAGTGGGCCGAAGTCGACAAGAAACTGACAACCAGACTGCGGAAGATTCTATACTTACCGCAGAATTCGTCCCTGGATTACATCTACGGGAGTCGTCAGAAGGGCGCGCTGGGAATACCCAACGCGGCAGCCGACTCGGACTTCCACCTGGTCGATTCGGCCTTCAAGATTCTAAACTCGATCGACCAGAGGGTGTCCGAGCTCGGAAGAAAGGACCTGGAAGCCGCCGTGAAGGACAAGATTCGCAGCGACCCTTCGGCGAAGGACTGCGCCAGGTACTTGTCTGGCGACCTACAAGATGAGATGAGCAACCCAGCTTCAACTAGTAGGAACATCTGGACCCGTGCCAGGGTAGCCTCCCGGAGGACAGGAGTGGAATGGGTGGAGGACGACGACGCGCTGGGCTTGCGAGTGGGAGACGCAGTGCTGCACCAGGGAGAGAGACGCCGTGTGCTGCGGTGCCTCAGAGCCGAAAACAGAAAACAACATGACGATCGGCTCCGGGGTCTCGTGCGGCAGGGAAAGGCTCTCCAATGTGTCTCCCTCGACAAAAGCTCATCGCACTTCATCTCCAGCGGCGAATACACCCGTTTTGCCGACTGGAGATTCATACATAAGGCTCGGTTGGACCTCCTACCCCTAAACGGACGGAAGATGAAACCAGAGGACAACAAGGCTTGTAGGCGATGCGGCTACAACTCCGAGACTCTCCCCCACGTCATCTGCCATTGCCTGCGCTACAGCCAACTCTTCACCCGGCGTCATAACGCCATCGTAGAGCGGGTGAAGAAAGCGGCAGGGCAGAAATTCAGGCTGCTGTTTGAGAACCGGGCACCTTGCGGGCCAGGACTACGCCCGGATCTCGTCATTCAGAATGACCAGCAGACTGTCATCGTGGACATCACCGTCCCGTTCGAGAGTTCTCCGGAGGCGCTGCAGGAGGCCAGGGAGAGGAAGCTCGAGAAATATCGAGCACTAGCAGAAGAGATGTCGGCTACCTACCACAACGTCTCAGTAGAGGCAATCGTGGTGGGGGCCCTCGGTTCCTGGGACCCGAAGAACGACAAGCTGCTGCGGAAGATGTGTTCCCGGAAGTACCTGGGCCAGATGAAGAAACTCTGTGTTTCGGACTGAATTCGCTGGTCCAGGGACATATACATAGAACATCTAACCGGGAAGCGTCAAGTGTAAACAGTGCATAGTGTGAAGTGATAGTGCTAGTGTTTTATACAGGCAAAATACAAAGACACATAAACATTGCATCAGATTATGTCTGTTCTTATCAGCTTAATATGCTGGAAGGACGGATCCTAATGGGGCCGTTGAGGATATTAAGCTGAACAATAAGGACCTTTACCATGCTCTCTTGTGCCTGAAGTGCCGAAATATTGCACCATTATTTTACAACATTTATCTTAAACATTGCCAAGTAAATATAAACCTCTGTTCTTATCAGCTTAATTGGTGGTTGAAAGAGCGTGATACTTAGTGTATAGTGTTATTAATTGTTGTTGTTATTATTTTCAGTGCGCTATATTTATTTTGTATATATTTGTTGTTTTGATTCATAGTTTATTGTATATATGTTATTTATGGGTCTATATTTATGTATTTAGGGTTATATAGGTAACTTAGGTATTACCTTTGGTTGTGGAGGTTCACCAGGGTGGGCTTGCTTACTCTGGTGGACGACATGGTTCGAATGCCCCGAGTCAACTGGGGACTAAGTGCTTCAGCCACAACCAAAGCGTAATGCCTAAGTAGGGGTAAAATTAATATGGAGAGGCGTGTTATGAGGGAGGGGGGAACACTGGTGGTCTACCACCCGACCCCGGAGTGCTTTCACTGCACCGAGGAGAGTTGCAGTGCCAAGTTTAAGGCAAAAGAATGGACTGCCACAAAGCGTTCCCTGGAAAGGCATCTCTCCAGGGATCACAGTGTGAACATTGAGAGGACCAAAAATGTGTGCCACGGGTGTAGTCGTGAACTGGGCCTGAAGCCCCGCACTCATCGCTGCTCTGTAGAGCCAGAGCCCGCCGCCCAAGAACCTGAAGGGCACCACGCCTGTGGGAGATGTGGGTCCACATTCCCCTCACGTCGGGCTCTCTACAATCATGAAAGGTGGCACAAGCGCCAGGTCATCCTCGACGAAGCACGGGGCCCTGCTAGGATTCCGGAGGAAGCGGATGTAATCCGCGTGGTCAGTGCCGGAGAGGAAGACCTAGATCCGGAGGAGGAGCAGCAGCCAGCGGCCGTGCGGTCGAGTGCCCCACCGGTCAGTCCCCGCGGCTCTCCGGTTGCGGGCATGTCAAGCAGCAACCCGGATGCGCCATCACTCCAAGACACTGTCATCACCTTGGGCGCACAGGAGGACCACGAACCACCTAGTGGGAGCGCGTCGTCTCCTGCAGCAAGCCCCTATACACCATTGTCTGCCCACGAGGAGCAGGACCCTACACCGTCTTCGGCAGGGCCGGAGTCGGCCGATGAGGCAGGCGATCTGCCGGAGGAGGACGAGAGGACGAACGAGCCCGTCGCCGCCCCCGAGCTGAACCCCGAAGATGAAACGCCCCTGCACGGCCACCTTCATCTCCTGCAGAGAATCCTGGCTGAGGGCACTAGCGAGGAGGGATGGGAACGGTTTGAGGAGGCATTGGAGACCATCACGTCAGACGTCCAACGGGCCATGAAGATCTCCATAACTGGCCCGGGGGAACGAAGACACCATCCCGACGTGGAAGACCCAAAATTCATTCAGAGGCTGTATCGGCGCAACCGGAGGAGAGCAATACGCCTCATCCTTGGCGAGGAGACGGAGTTGTGCTCCCTGCCCAAGAACGTGGTCGAAGATCACTTTTCGAACGCCGGTGCAGCCCCGGACATAACCACCGGGTTGTACGATGAGATCCACGAACCGGAAGTGCCTGTGTCGATGCACAGAATTACCCCGGAGGAGGTCCAGAGACGGTTGAGAAGATGCGAAAACTCGGCCCCAGGGGATGACCGCATCACCTACAACCACTGGAAAGCGGTCGACCCTGGGTGCAAGCTGCTGGCGGCAATCTTCAATTTATGTCTCAAATACCTAGACATACCCAAAGGATGGAAGAAAAGCAGGACCATCCTTATCTACAAGGGTAAGGGCTCGAGGGCGGACATCAGCAACTGGCGTCCCATTGCCCTTACCAGAACACTCTACAAACTGTTTACAGGGATCCTGGCTGGCCGGGCGGCCCAATGGGCAGAGAAGAACAACATTGTGTCACCAGCCCAAAAGGGTTTCATGCCCTATGACGGTGTGCTAGAGCATAACTTCATCCTGGAAACCAAACTGAACCAAGCCAGGAACCACGGCGGAGACATCTTTGTTGCCTGGCTAGACCTATCCAATGCCTTTGGCTCGCTTCCACATGAGGCGATACAGGCTAGCCTAAGGCATAGCGGCGCGGGCGACAAGTTCCGACAACTTGTTGAACGGATCTACGCAGGCTGCACCACAACCGTTGTGACCATGGATGGACCGACCAGGGAGATTGAGGTCCAGAGAGGAATAAAACAGGGCTGCCCACTGAGTGGTATCCTCTTTAACCTGGCAGTGGACCCCATCCTGCGGAAAATCCAGGGCGACGCAGAGGAGACGAGGATCCTGGCTTTCGCGGACGACATGGTCCTACTGTCAGGTGACCAGGAGGAGTTACAGAGCAACATTGAGAGTGTGGAGGCTATGGTGGGAGAGATTGGCATCTCCCTCAACCACAACAAATGCTGTAGCCTCCACCTAAGCGGTAGGACCCCGAGGGGCTGTCGCCCAACGGAATTTCGCGTCAGCGGAATGGTGGTGCGACAGCTGCGCGACGGAGAAGCCACAGACTTCCTGGGAAAGCCCACGGGCTTCAACATCCTGCCAGGGAGGACGGATATGGAGGACATTCTGCAGAGAGGCCTCAAGATCCTGGATTCCAAGCTTGCCCCCTGGCAACAGCTCAACGCCCTGAAGACCTTCTTCTACCCGGCCCTTAACTTCCCCATGCGAATGGGGACATTCTCCAAAACCCAGTGGGCCGGGATAGATCGGGCGCTGGTTGGCAGGCTCCGGAGGATCCTGTACCTTCCTCAGAACTCCTCTCTCGACTACCTGTATGGGAGCAGGGAGATGGGAGCCATGGGGATTCCGTGCGCGGCGGCTGACTCGGACTTCCACCTGGTCGACTCAGCCTTCAAGATACTACATTCAGTCGACCAGAGGGTGTCCGAGTTGGGTATGAAGGAACTAGGGGCAGCAGTAGAAAACAAGATAAGGAGAGCCCCCTCACCGGAGAGTTGCGCCAAGTACCTATCTGGTGCGCTCGAGGAAGAAATGGCGAACCCGTCTTCGACGAGTTCAAATATTTGGACGAAGGCCAGGACGGCCTCCAGAAGAACCGGCGTCGAGTGGGTTCCAGACGGAGAAGAGCTTAGCCTGAGAGTGGGGGAGAAGACACTACACAAGGGAGAGAGACGCCGTGTCCTGCGGTGCCTCCGAGCCACATACCAACAACAACATGATGACAGGCTCCGGGGGCTCGTGAGGCAGGGGAAAGCCCTCCAGTGCGTCTCCCTTGATAAGTCCTCCTCACACTTCGTCTCCAGCGGCGAATACACAAGATTTGCCGACTGGAGGTTTATTCATAAAGCTCGGCTGGACCTACTACATCTCAACGGTCGACTGAGGAATCCTGAGGGAAGCAAGGCCTGCAGACGCTGCGGGTATGCCACGGAGACCCTACCGCACGTCATCTGCCACTGCATGCGGTATAGTCAACTCTTCACCCGGCGCCACAACGCCATTGTCGAACGGGTGAAGAAAGCAGCAGGGCGGAGATATCGGCTGTTGTTCGAGAACCAGGCGCCATGTGGACCCGGAATGCGCCCGGATCTTGTTCTGCAAAACGAGCAGCAGACCGTTATCATAGACGTGACGGTACCCTTCGAGAGCTCCCCAGAGGCACTGCAGGCAGCACGGGACAGGAAGCTCGAGAAGTACCGCCAGCTAGCAGAGGAGATGTCCGCCACTCACCACAACGTCTCGGTCGAGGCTATCGTGGTGGGTGCCCTGGGTTCATGGGACCCCAAGAACGACAGGATCCTCAAGAAGATGTGCTCGCGGAAATACCTGGGCCAGCTAAAGAAACTCTGCGTTTCGGACTGTATACGCTGGTCCAGGGATATCTACGTGGAACACCTCACGGGGAAACGTCAAGTATAGTGAGAAGTGCAGTGAAAGTGCTTAAATGTGAAAATACCGGGCATACAAACTGAAAAACAATAAAACTTACAAGCCCGATGTAAATACATATGTACATAACTAAAATTTAGAATTGCTATTTTTGTTAGATCTTTGTATAAATCTTCTCACATTGTATAAATTTTCTTTTTTCAGACAAAACTATATGTTGCATAAAACTTTGTATATATTGACTATGTTGCTAAAAACTCTGTAAATAATTGAACATACACAAAAATTGTATCTTTGAACATTATCAATAAAAAAAAATTTATCTGTTCTTATCAGCTTAATATCTGATACGTCCCCCATTGGGGGACCAGAATATTAAACTGATTTTTGGAAAATGACGGAGTGCTAGGGGCTTGCTCCACCTCTGTCACGGGTTGGCCTGGCATTGCAGTACCGCCAG
>CM060952.1:35480535-35840535 GCA_030765055.1 Mantis religiosa | reverse complement strand
CCTTCACTCAGTGGATTCCTCAACCCTCAGAGTTACAGAATACCCTGACACCACCACGTAGAGCGCGCTCCGTTTATTGATCCATTGCTCATCTACTATATTGTGCCCGCCTCGGGAGCGTGGATGGTAGCGTATCTACCTCACATTCCAGAGGTCCCGACTTCGAATCTCGGTCGGTGCGGGTTTGCTGGCTCAGGTTTTTATTTATTTATTTATTTATTTATTTATTTATTTATTTATTTATTTATTTATTTATTTATTTATTTATTTATTTATTTATTTATTTTGTAATTTTTGTTTTTATGTTTAGTTTTATTTTTAGTTTTAGTTTTATTTAGTCCGGGTAAATTTTCCCTTATCCAAAAAGACGGAGGTCTAAACCCCACGAACCTCGGACTACCTTGAGCTACGTTTCACCTAATTGATTCATCGTCCGATGTAGCTTCAAGTTGGAGTACGTAACTAAACAGAAAACAAAAGAACATCGCATACTGTACTGTGTGTGTGTGTGTGTGTGTGTGTGTGT
The DNA here is from genome assembly GCA_030765055.1 of Mantis religiosa. Classification (NCBI taxonomy): domain Eukaryota; kingdom Metazoa; phylum Arthropoda; class Insecta; order Mantodea; family Mantidae; genus Mantis; species Mantis religiosa. The sequence goes on along the minus strand of CM060952.1, from coordinate 35,840,009 downwards.
GTGTGTGTGTGTGTGTGTGTGTGTGTGTGTGTACACTTTCGTTCGCGTTGCCAGAAGAGGAGAGCGCCAACAAGCGTAAGACGGACGGAGAGAAGGAGAGAGGGAGGGAGGGAGGGAGGGAGGGAGGAGAGCAAGAAAGAAAGAAAGAAAGAAAGAAAGAAAGAAAGAAAGAAAGAAAGAAAGAAAGAAAGAAAGAAAGAAAGAAAGAAAGAAAGAAAGAAAGAAAGAAAGAAAGAAAGAAAGAAAGAAAGAAAGAAAGCCACCCAAACGTGCGCACTGGTTTCTGCAAAGGGCGAAACTGATTACAGTGAATATCGGGTTGTGTGCAAATGGAATCGGGCTTTCTAGTGACATCCGCCTCCACGAGCTCTTGTTTTCAAGCATTCGAAGCACGCGGTCCAACACAGCCAAGGCAAACTGCACGGGGCGGCGCTGCTACACTGCCTCGATGCTAGCCTCCTCTCCCGAGAGATAGCGCGCATGTCGCATGTATATACTTTTCAGCAGAAAATAAAGTCGAATTATCGCATCAATTCACAGCAAGCTTGCAATGCACCTTGCTTTCACGAAAGATAGGGCATTCAAAGCGCCTGCGCTCGGCAACGTACAAGAATCCCATCCGTGGTAAGGTTTGCGAATGGGGCAAGTTGCGTTCCGCGGGGCAAGTGACCATGGGATTTGGTTGAAATTGAGCAAATTTCCAAAATTTTGTATCGCTTCTCGGCCTTTTGGCTAAGATCAAAGTGTAGTAAATGGGGCCGTTGAGGATATTAAGCTGAACAATAAGGACCTTTACCATGCTCTCTTGTGCCTGAAGTGCCGAAATATTGCACCATTATTTTACAACATTTAACTTAAACATTGCCAAGTAAATATAAACCTCTGTTCTTATCAGAACGCTGTCACCACCTTGGACGCACAGGAGGACCACGAACCACCTAGTGGGAGCGCGGCGTCGTCTGCTGCAATCCCCTTTACACCAGCGTCTGCCCACGAGGAGCAGGAACCTACACAGTCTTCGGCAGGCCCGGAGTCGGCCGATGAGGCAGGCGATCTACCGGAGGAGGATGAGAGGACGAACGAGCCCGTCGCCACCCCCGAACTGAACCCCGAGGATGAAACGCTCCTACACGGCCACCTTCATCTCCTGCAGAGAGTCCTGTCTGAGGGCACCAGCGAGGAGGGATGGAAACGTTTTGAGGATGCATTGGACATCATCACGACAGATGTGCAACGAGCCATGAAAATCTCTATCACTGGCCCGGGGGAACGAAGACACCATCCTGATGTAGACGACCCGAAATTCATTCAGAGGCTGTACCGGCGCAACAGGAGGAGAGCAATACGCCTCATCCTTGGCGAGGAGACGGAGTTGTGCTCCCTGCCTAAAAATGTGGTCGAGGATCACTTCTCGAACGCCGGTGCAGCCCCGGACATAACCACCGAGTTGTACAACGAGATTCACGAACCCGAAGTGCCTGTGTCGCTGCACAGAATTACCCCGGAGGAGGTTCAGCTTCGGTTGACAAGATGTGAAAATTCGGCCCCAGGGGATGACCGCATCACCTACAACCACTGGAAAGCGGTCGACCCTGGGTGCAAGGTGCTGGCGGCGATCTTCAATACTTGTCTTAAATACCTAGACATACCCAAAGGATGGAAGAAAAGCAGGACCATCCTGATCTACAAGGGTAAGGGCTCAAAGGAGGACCTCAGCAATTGGCGTCCCATTGCCCTGACAAGAACAATCTACAAGCTGTTTACAGGGATCTTGGCTGGCCGGGCATCCCATTGGGCAGAGAAGAACAGCATTGTGTCGCCAGCCCAAAAGGGTTTCATGCCCTACGACGGTGTGCTAGAACACAATTTTATCCTGCAAACTAAGCTGAATCAAGCCAGGAACCACGGCGGGGACATCTTTGTTGCCTGGCTAGACCTATCAAATGCCTTTGGCTCGCTTCCACATGAGGCGATCCAGGCGAGCCTAAGATGTTGCGGCGCGGGCGAGAAGTTCCGACAACTTGTGGATCGGATCTACGTAGGCTGCACCACAACCGTGGTGACCATGGATGGACCGACAAGGGAGATGGAAGTCCAGAGAGGTATAAAACAGGGCTGCCCCCTGAGTGGTATCCTCTTCAACCTGGCAGTAGACCCCATCCTGCGGAAAATCCAAGGAAACGCAGAGGAGACGAGGATCCTAGCTTTCGCGGATGACATGGTCCTGCTGTCAAATAACCAGGAGGAGCTACAGAACAACATCGAGAGTGTGGAGGCTATGGTGGGAGAGATTGGTATCTCTCTCAACCACAACAAATGCTGTAGCCTCCACCTAAGCGGCAGGAAACCGAGGGGCTGTCGTCCGACGGAATTTCGCGTTAGTGGAATGGTGGTGCGACAGCTGCGCGATGGAGAGGCCACAGACTTCCTGGGAAAGCCCACGGGCTTCAATATCCTGCCAGGGAGGACGGATATGGAGGAAATTCTGCAAAGGGGCCTCAAGATCCTGGATTCCAAGCTTGCCCCCTGGCAACAACTCAACGCCCTGAAGACCTTCTTCTACCCGGCCCTTAACTTCCCCATGCGAATGGGGACATTCTCCAAAACCCAGTGGGCCGGGGTAGATCGGGCGCTGGTTGGCAGGCTCCGGAGGATCTTATACCTTCCACAGAACTCCTCTCTCGACTACCTGTACGGGAGCAGGGAAATGGGAGCCATGGGGATCCCCTGCGCGGCGGCTGACTCGGACTTCCACCTGGTCGACTCAGCCTACAATATTCTACATTCAGTCGACCAGAGGGTGTCCGAGTTGGGTAAGAAGGAACTAGGGGCAGCAGTAGAAGACAAAATAAGGAGAGCCCCCTCACCGGAGAGTTGCGCCAAATACCTATCTGGTGTACTCGAGGAGGAAATGGCGAACCCGTCTTCGACGAGTTCAAATATATGGACAAAGGCCAGGACGGCCTCCAGAAGAGCCGGCGTGGAGTGGGTTCCAGACGGAGAGGACCTTAGCTTGAGAGTGGGGGAGAAGACACTACACAAGGGAGAGAGACGCCGTGTCCTGCGGTGCCTCCGAGCCACATACCGACAACAACATGATGACAGGCTCCGGGGGCTCGTGAGGCAAGGGAAAGCCCTCCAGTGCGTCTCCCTTGATAAGTCCTCCTCGCACTTCGTCTCCAGTGGGGAATACACAAGATTTGCCGACTGGAGGTTTATTCATAAAGCCCGGCTGGACCTACTACATCTCAACGGTCGACTGAGGAATCCGGAGGGAAGCAAGGCCTGCAGACGCTGCGGGTATGCCACGGAGACATTACCGCACGTCATCTGCCACTGCATGCGGTATAGTCAACTCTTCACCCGGCGACACAACGCCATTGTCGAACGGGTGAAAAAAGCAGCAGGGCGGAGATATCGGCTGTTGTTTGAGAACCAGGCGCCATGCGGACCCGGAATGCGCCCGGATCTTGTTCTGCAAAACGAGCAGCAGACCGTCATCATAGACGTGACGGTACCCTTCGAGAGCTCCCCAGAGGCACTGCAGGCAGCACGGGACAGGAAGTTGGAGAAGTACCGCCAGCTAGCGGAGGAGATGTCCAACACTCACCACAACGTATCGGTCGAGGCCATCGTGGTGGGTGCCCTGGGTTCATGGGACCCAAAGAATGACAAGATCCTCAGGAAGATGTGCTCGCGGAAATACCTGGGACAGCTAAAGAAACTTTGCGTTTCAGACTGTATACGCTGGTCCAGGGATATCTACGTGGAACACCTCACGGGAAAAAGACAAATATAAGTGGAGTGAAAGTGTTTAACGAATGACAAACCGGGCAAACAAACTCAAAGACAATAAACTTACCCACAAGCCCGATGAAAACTATTGCAAAAAAAAAAATTATTTATTGCTATTGTTTGTAAATAATTGTACACATTTATACTGTCATTACAAACCGGGCAAACAAACTCAAAGACAAACTTACACAAGCCCGATGAAAACTATTGTAAATAATTGTACATATTTATGTTATTGCTTATACTTTGTCAGAGAAAACACACTGTTGCATAAAACTCTGTAAATATTTGAACATAATCAGAAATTGTACCTCAGAATATTATCAATAAAAAAAAAATCTGTTCTTATCAGCTTAATATCTGATACGTCCCCCATTGGGGGACCAGAATATTAAACTGATTTTTGGAAAATGACGGAGTGCTAGGGGCTTGCTCCACCTCTGTCACGGGTTGGCCTGGCATTGCAGTACCGCCAGGATCGGCCCACCTACTAATCTAAACCAAACATAGTCCTTGCACATGCTGTTGCAACATACAGTGTGTAATTGCACTTATCTAGGTGCCCCGACCATGCCCGGTCGAGTGCCCTAGTTACGCGGCGGTTGAGGGAGGTCCCTTCAACTTGCGCCGCCGTCAGTGCAGTGCCAGGACTACCAGCCCGTGTCAGAGCAAGACCCCTATCAGTTCGTCGCATTCCAAAAGTCAGTGTAATATACTGGTGCCCCAAATTTGGGACGTATCACATATTAAGCTGGTGCCGCGGTCCAGTGGTTAGTTAGACCGCTTGGCTTTCACTCAGGCGGCCAGGGTTCGATACCTGGCGACAGCAAAGGGCGATTTGTGGCGGGGCGTGCGTGCTCCGGTTTCCCCCGCCAGCATTTCACCAGTTGCTGCTATATCATCATCATCGCTCCTATCACTTCATCACGCCCTCTTTCTCTCTTCCACTGCCTTCACTCAGTGGATTCCTCAACCCTCAGAGTTACAGAATACCCTGACACCACCACGTAGAGCGCGCTCCGTTTATTGATCCATTGCTCATCTACTATATTGTGCCCGCCTCGGGAGCGTGGATGGTAGCGTATCTACCTCACATTCCAGAGGTCCCGACTTCGAATCTCGGTCGGTGCGGGTTTGCTGGCTCAGGTTTTTATTTATTTATTTATTTATTTATTTATTTATTTATTTATTTATTTATTTATTTATTTATTTATTTATTTATTTATTTTGTAATTTTTGTTTTTATGTTTAGTTTTATTTTTAGTTTTAGTTTTATTTAGTCCGGGTAAATTTTCCCTTATCCAAAAAGACGGAGGTCTAAACCCCACGAACCTCGGACTACCTTGAGCTACGTTTCACCTAATTGATTCATCGTCCGATGTAGCTTCAAGTTGGAGTACGTAACTAAACAGAAAACAAAAGAACATCGCATACTGTACTGTGTGTGTGTGTGTGTGTGTGTGTGTGTGTGTGTGTGTGTGTGTGTGTGTGTGTAGCTCCTGGAACACATCTTCTTGAGGATGCGGTCGTTTTTGGGATCCCAGGAGCCCACGACAATGGCCTCCACACTGACGTTGTGGTGCGTGGTGGCCATTTCTGCTGCCAAAGCTGCATACTTTTGCAGCTTTCTGTCCCTCGCTTCTTGTAGGGCTTCTATGGAGCTCTTGAAGGGACTGGTGACATCTATGATGAGCGTTTCCTTGTCATCCTGAATCACCAGGTCTGGCCGCAACCCTGGCCCGCAGGGTGCCCTGTTTTCGAGTAGGACTCGGTATTTCCTTTGAGCAGCCTTTTTGACGCGCTCGACGATGGCATCGTGTCTCCTGGTGTACAGCTGAGAGTATCGCATGCAGTGGCACACCACATGCGGGAGGGTTTCAGCTGGGTACCCACACCTCCTGCAGGCCTTGTTGACGTCAGCACCCCTCTTTGTGGCGTTGAGTGGAAGGAGGTCCAGCCTTGCTTTGTGGATGAACCTCCAGTCTGCGAACCTGGTATATTCGCCGGTGTACATGAAGTGGGCCGAGCTTCTGTCAAGGGAGACGCAGTGGAGCGCTTTGCCCTGGCGCACAAGACCCCGGAGCCGTGTGTCATGGTCTTTTTGTAGTTCGGCTCTGAGGCAGCGCAGGACTTTGCGCCTGCCCTCCGCGTTGATGATGACGTCTCCCTTCTTTAAGCTCAGCGCTTCTCCGTCGGCTATCCACTCAACAGCCACTCTCCTGGATGCTGCCCTAGCTGTTGTCCAGGTGTTTTTGCTGGTCGAGGATGGGTTCCCCAACTCGTCCTGCAGGTCGCCAGACAGGTACCTGGCGCAGTCCTCTGTCGTCGGGTTCTGGTGGGTCCGGTCTTTCACCGCTGCCTCTAGCTGAGCCCTTGCCAACTCGGAAATCCTCTGGTCGACTGATGATAGAAGTTTGAAAGCTGTGTCGACCAGGTGGAAGTCCGAGTCCGCAGCCGCACACGGGATTCCCAGGCCACCGTTCTTTCTGCTGCCGTAAACGTAGTCGTTGGAGGAGTTGTTGGGCAGGTAGAGGACCTTCCTCAGCTTTGCCAAGATGGCTTTGTCGATGCCTGCCCACTCCGCCTTCGGGAATTGACCCATCCTCATGGGGAAGTTGAGCGCTGGGTAGAAAAAGGACTTCAAGGCGTTCAACTTCTGCCAGGGGGCCAACTTGGATTCCAGGATGCGCAGCCCCCTGCGCAGTATGCCCTGTATGTCCTCCCGGTCCGGGATGATGTTAAATCCCAGGGGCTTCCCTAGGAATTTCGTGGCCTCTCCATCCCTCAGGCATCTGATCGGACGCCCATTTACGTGGAACTGGGTTGGCCGGCTTCCTCTCGGCGTCCTTCCGGTGAGATGGAGGCTGCAGGATTTTCCATCATTGACGTGGATGCCAATTTCCCCCGCCATCTGCTCCACGGTTGTTATGTTCTCCTGCAGCTCCTCCTGATCCCTGGAGAGTAGAACCACGTCATCCGCGAAGGCTAGCACCTTGATTCCTCTCTGCTCGCCCTGGATCCTTCGCAGAATCGGGTCCACCGCCAGGTTGAAGAGGAGGCCACTCAGCGGGCATCCCTGCTTAATGCCCCGTCGCTGGTCCAGGAGCTCTGTTGGTCCATCCTCGGTTAGGTAGCTCGTGCTGCAGCCTTGGTATATGTTGGATACCAGGCGCCTGAACTTCTCCCCTGCTCCATAGTGCCTCAGGCTCGCACCTATGGCTTGGTGCGGCAGCGAGCCAAAGGCGTTGGAGAAGTCCAGCCAAGCCACAAAGATGTCCCCACCTCGGTTGCGCGCGTTGTCCAGCTCTGTTGAGAGGGCGAAGTTATGCTCCAGCACCCCATCGAAGGGCATGAAGCCCTTCTGCGCTGGCGAGAAGATGTTATTGCGCTCTGCCCACTGCGAGGTCCGGCACGCCAGTACCCCCGTGAACAGCTTATATATTGTTCTCGTCAGTGCGATGGGGCGCCAGTTCTTGATGTCGTCTCGAGGGCCCTTCTTGTAGATGAGGATGGTTGTGCTCCGCTTCCATTCCTCCGGGATGTCTGTGTATTTCAGGCACAAATTGAATATTGCCGCCAGGAGGGTGCAACCGGGGTCGACCGCCTTCCAATGGTTGTAGGTAATGCGGTCTTCCCCCGGCGCGGAGTTCTCGCATCTGCGGAGCCGACGCTGTACCTCCTCGGGCGTGATCCGGCTTAGGGGCACCGGGTCTTCGGTGTGGGCTACCCTGGAGTACCAATTCCCGCGTACCTGTACGGGCTCGGCAGCGTCTTGGAAGTGGCGGACCACCTCCTCCCTCGGGATCCTACAGGTCTCCGAATCTTCCTCCAGGATTAGCCTCATAGCACGCCTCCTATTGTGCCTGAATAACTTCTGAATAAATTTAGGGTCGTCGGCGTCCGGTGGTCTTCTGGCGGCAGACTGAGGAGCTGTAGGGATCTTCATTATTTGCTGGACGTCCGTCGTGATGGCACGAAGGGTCTCTCTGAAGGCCCCCCATCCCGCGTCGCTGGTCCCTTCCGCGAGGAGTCTCTGGAGGGCAGGTAGGTGGCGGTGAGCCAGGGTCTCGTCGTCAGGTTGCGAGACGGGGGCAACGACAGGCTCGTGCCCCCGCCGATCCTCCTCCTGGTCTCCGCCAGCCTCCTCCTCCTCCAAACCCTCGAGCTCGTCAGGGGACAATGAAACCATGTCCTCTAAGATCTGTGGTCTGTCGGCCTCGTCTATGCTGGTCTGTTCGGGTGCAATTACACCCTCGGTCAAGTCCGGGATGTGGTCGAGGTGCTGTGAAGATAGGGGCTCATCACTGGGCTGTCCCCCTACTGTCACCTCAGGGTTCTCCGGGGCGACGTCCAGGTCCAAGTGTGCCCCCAAGTGGGCTGGGTTGCCCCCCATTCTGGGCTCGTCCACCTCGACGGCGGCCGCGTCCTCCTGGTCCTCTGCACAGGCCCCATCGAGCTCGCGGATAACCGCCTGGCCTCGGATGTCCTCGCGGTCAGGATACTCTATGGCGACGTCCGTGGCTCCCAGGTCCAGGGGCGTCCCTAAGTAGGCTGGGTTGCCCCCCGGGGACGGTATCCTGGACTCGTCCACCTCGACGACGGTCACGTCCTCCTGGGCCTCGGCAAGGGCCCCATCAATTTCCCGGATGGCAACCCGGGCGCGGATGTCCTCACGCTCGTGCACCCTCACGTGGTTCGTGAGGGCACGCCTGGTCGGGAACCCCGCTTGGCACCGGGTGCATCGGTGGCTCAGGTTCCGCTCCTGGGCGACGGCGTCAGGTACTGCGGAGCATCTGTGGGACCTGGGCTTCAGTCCCAACACCCTGCGACAGCCATTGCAAATGTTCCTGGTGCCCTCGATTTTAAGTTCGTGCTCCCTGGAGAGATGTCTTTCGAGGGACCTTTTGGTCGCCGTCCAGTCCTTTGCTTTGAACTTCGCGCTGCACCCCTCCTCGGTGCAGCGGAAACAGTCCGGGGTAGGGTGGTACACGACTAGCGTGTCCCCCTCCCTCAACACTCGCCTCTCCATAATTACCCCCACTTAGGCATTACGCTTTGGTTGTGGCTGAAGCACTTAGTCCCCAGTTAACTCGGGGCATTCGAACCATGTCGTCCACCAGAGTAAGCAAGCCCACCCTGGTGAACCTCCACAACCAAAGGTAATACCTAAGCTAATAATAAACCACTAAATAAATAACCATTATCCCAAATATATACATAATAAAATACTATACGCAATAACAAGTATAAATATATCTGAAAATAACAACAACACAATAAATAACACTATATACACTAAATACACTTAGTACCAAGCTCTCACAACCGCCAATTAGCTGATAAGAACAGATTAGTTTTTTTTTATTTAAAAATATTCTAAGGTACATGTTTCATAGTGTTGTCATTTTGTACAGAGTTTTAGCAACAATGTTGTTTTGTCAACAGGATTCCAGTATTTACAAAATTTACAAAATTTACAAAATTTACAAAATTTACATATAAGTTTCAAAATATATACATGAGTTTTAACTTTTTCTTCGGGCTTGTGTTTTATTTGTGTTTTATAGTTTTTGAGTTTTTTGAGTTTTTTAGCCCGGTATATGTCACATTCACTTTCACTGGCACTCTCACTAGTTTGTCAAACTTGTCTCTTTCCTGTAAGATGCTCCACGTATATGTCCCTGGACCAGCGTATACAGTCTGATACACACAGTTTTTTGAGCTGGCCCAGGTACTTCCTCGAGCACATCTTACGCAGGATTCTGTCGTTTGCTGGGTCCCAGGATCCTAGGGCACCCACCACGATGGCTTCCACCGAAACGTTGTGGTGCGTGGCCGCCATCTCTGCAGCTAGCTGCTGGTACTTTTCCACCTTCCTGTCCCGGGCTGCCTGCAGTGCTTCTGGGGAACTCTCAAAAGGCACCGTCACGTCGATGATGACGGTCTGCTGCTCGTTCTGGAGGACCAGATCCGGGCGCATGCCTGGACCACACGGAGCCTGGTTTTCGAACAGCAGCCGAAACTTCTGCCCTGCAGCTTTCTTCACCCGCTCTACAATGGCGTTGTGGCGCCGGGTGAAGAGTTGGCTATACCGCATGCAGTGGCAGATGACGTGCGGTAGCGTTTCCGAAGTGTACCCGCAGCGTCTGCAGGCCTTGCTTCCCTGCGGGTTCCTGTTTCGTCCGTTCAGGTGTACTAGGTCGAGCCGGGCCTTGTGAATAAATCTCCAGTCGGCGAACCTTGTGTAGTCACCGCTGGAGATGAAGTGCGAGGAGCTCTTGTCTAGGGAGACACACTGTAGAGCTTTTCCCTGCCGCACGAGCCCCCGGAGCCTTTCATCATGTTGCTTTCTGTAAGTGGCTCGGAGGCAACGCAGGACACGGCGTCGCTCCCCCTTGTGCAAGGTGGTTTCTCCCACCCTCAAGTTCAGCTCCTCGCCGTCTGGTGTCCACTCCACCTCGGCTCTCCTCGAGGCCACCCTGGCCCTCGTCCAAATGTTCCTGCTGGTAGATGAGGGGTTTCCCATCTCATCCTCCAATGCACCAGAGAGGTATTTGGCGCAGCTCTCCGTCGAGGCGGCGCTCCTAGTTTTGTCAGTCACCGCAGCCTCTAGTTCCTTCCGTCCCAACTCGGACACCCTCTGGTCGACTGAATTGAGTATCTTGAAGGCTGAGTCGACCAGGTGGAAGTCCGAGTCAGCCGCTGCGCACGGGATGCCCATGGCCCCCAACTGTCGGCTCCCGTAGAGGTAGTCCAGCGAGGAGTTCTGGGGAAGATATAGGATCCTCCGAAGTTTGCCCACTAGCGTCCGGTCTACCCCTGCCCATTGGGTTTTTGGGAACGTCCCCATTCTCATGGGGAAGTTGAGCGCAGGGTAGAAGAACGTCTTTAGTGCGTTCAGCTGCTGCCATGGGGCCAACTTGGAGTCCAGGATCCTAAGGCCCCTTCGCAGTATCCCCTCAATGTCGGTCTTCCCTGGAAGGATGCTGAACCCCGTGGGCTTTCCGAGGAAGTTGGTGGCCTCCCCGTCTCGAAGCTGACGTACGACCTGCCCGTTCACTCTAAACTCGGTCGGACGACAGCCTCTCGGTGTCTTTCCACTTAAATGGAGGGTGCAGCATTTACGGTGGTTGAGGTGGATTCCCACCTCCCCCGCCATGGTCTCCACCTTCTCTATGTTGTCCTGCAGCTCTCTCTGGTCCCCTGACAGTAGGACCATGTCATCCGCGAAGGCCAGAATCTTCAGTTCCTCCGCGTTCCCCTGGGTCCTTCGCAGAATCGGGTCCACTGCCAGGTTGAATAGGATGCCACTCAGCGGACATCCCTGCTTGATGCCCCTCCTGACCTCCACTTTGTTGGTTGGCCCATCCTTCGTCAGAATGGTCGTGGTGCAGTCGGCGTACAGGCGCTCCACGAGTTGGCTGAACTTGTCTCCAGCTCCGCTGTGCCTCAGGCTCGCTTGGATCGCTTCGTGAGGGAGCGAACCAAAAGCATTGGACAGGTCCAACCAAGCGATGAAGATCTCCTCTCCATGGTTCCTGGCTCTGTTCATCCTCGCCTCGAGCACGAAGTTGTGCTCAAGCACCCCGTCGTACGGCATGAAGCCCTTTTGAGCCGGGGATAGGATGCTATTGTGATCTGCCCACTGGGATACCCGTTTGGCCAGGATTCCAGTAAACAGTTTATATAGCGTTCGGGTCAGCGCAATGGGTCGCCAGTTGCTGATATCTTCCTTTGACCCCTTCCCCTTGAAGATGAGGATGGTCCTGCTGTCCCTCCACGCTCTTGGAATGTCTAGATATTTAAGGCAGATATTAAATATTGCCGCCAGCAGCTTACAACCAGGGTCGACCGCCCTCCAATGGTTATAGGTGATGCGGTCGTCCCCTGGCGCCGAATTCTCGCATCGCCTTAACCTTTGCTGCACTTCCTCCGGGGAAACTCTGTGTAGCGACACCGGTACTTCGGGACTCTGGGTCCCGTCATATAGCTGTGTGTTTACCCTAGTGGCTGCTCCCGTGGTGGCGAAGTACTCCTCAATCCTATCCCTTGGTAAGGGGCATAACTCCGTCTCCTCACCTAGAATGAGGCGCATTGCTCGTCGCCTATTGCGCCTGTACAGCCGCTGGATGTATTTTGGGTCGTCTGGGTCAGGCTGATTCCTGCGCTCTCCTTGGCACGTGTCGGGGATTTTCATCAGTTTCCGAGCATCATGCGTGATGGCTCCCAGTATGTCTTCGAAGCTCTGCCATCCGTCCTCGCTGGTTCCTTCAGCTAGGATCCTCTGAAGGCGAGGCAGGTGGCTGTGCAGGGGGGTGTCATCGTCGGGCGTCAGTTCGGGGGCAGCAACGGGCTCGTTCGCCCGTTCGTCTTCCTCTGGAAGGTCGCCCTCCTCATCCTCCGAATCCGGGCCGGCCGAAGACGGGATGGAGTCTTGCTCCTCTCGGGCGGACAGTGGTGAGTCTGGTGTCGCTCGTGGAGACATCGTACTAGTGCGGGTAGTCCCGGGAGCCTCCTGGTTGCCCAAGAGGGTGGCAGCTTCAGAGGGGGCTGGCACGCCAGCTTCGCCAGGCGGGGCACCCACCACAGGTGAACCAAAAGGGCTTCCCTGTCGGGAAGGCGACCGCACGGCCGCTGCATGCTCCTCTATTTGCTGTGCTTCCTCCCCGGGGTCGACTGTTGGGATCTCAGCCGCCTCAACGACCGCCTCCAATGTTGTGCCAGGTGGCACCTCAGCTTCCTCCATGATGGTTTGGCGTTTGTGCCACCGCTCATGGTTGGTCAGTGCCCGACGAGTAGGAAAGGTGGCACCACACCTTCCACAGGCATGGTGGCCGTCGGGCTCCTGGGCGGCAGGTTCGGGTGCCACGGAACACCTGTGAGCGCGAGGTCTTAGACCAAGCTCTCTGCGGCAGCCGTGGCAGATGTTCCTCGTTCCGGAGATCCTTATCTCGTGTTCTCTGGAAAGGTGCCTCTCCAGAGACCTCTTTGTTGCTGTCCAATCCCTCGACTTAAACTTGGCGCTGCACCCGTCCTCTGTGCAGCGGAAGCAGTCTGGGGTGGGGTGGTACACAACCAGCGTGTCCCCCTCCCGACTCACTCGCCTCTCCATTGTGCAGACCAGCTGCCTTCCCTCCCTCCTCAGATCTTACTTTAGCTTATGGCTGTAGCACCTAGTCCCCAGTTGACTCGGGGCATTCGAACCATGTCGTCCATGAAAACGGAAAAACCGCCCTCATGAACCTCCATAAGCTAAAGTAATACCTAAGTTATAGCCTAAATACATATATATACACACAAAACAACAAAACAGCAATAACAAGAAAATATATACACAAATATCTGAAACAGAAAAAACACCAACAAATAAATAATAAATTACTAACCCTAAGTATCAAAATCCTACACTTTGATCTTAGCCAAAAGGCCGAGAAGCGATACAAAATTTTGGAAATTTGCTCAATTTCAACCAAATCCCATAGTCACTTGCCCCGCGGAACGCAACTTGCCCCATTCGCAAACCTTACAACGGATGGGATTCTTGTACGTTGCCGAGCGCAGGCGCTTTGAATGCCCTATCTTTCGTGAAAGCAAGGTGCATTGCAAGCTTGCTGTGAATTGATGCGATAATTCGACTTTATTTTCTGCTGAAAAGTATATACATGCGACATGCGCGCTATCTCTCGGGAGAGGAGGCTAGCATCGAGGCAGTGTAGCAGCGCCGCCCCGTGCAGTTTGCCTTGGCTGTGTTGGACCGCGTGCTTCGAATGCTTGAAAACAAGAGCTCGTGGAGGCGGATGTCACTAGAAGGCCCGATTCCATTTGCACACAACCCGATATTCACTGTAATCAGTTTCGCCCTTTGCAGAATCCAGTGCGCACGTCTGGGTGGCTTTCTTTCTTTCTTTCTTTCTTTCTTTCTTTCTTTCTTTCTTTCATTCTTTCTTTCTTTCTTTCTTCTTTCTTTCTTTCTTTCTTTCTTTCTTGCTCTCCTCCCTCCCTCCCTCCCTCCCTCCCTCCCTCCCTCCCTCCCTCTCTCCTTCTCTCCGTCCGTCTTACGCTTGTTGGCGCTCTCCTCTTCTGGCAACGCGAACGAAAGTGTATACATACACACACACACACACACACACACACACACACACACACACACACACACAGTACAGTATGCGATGTTCTTTTGTTTTCTGTTTAGTTACGTACTCCAACTTGAAGCTACATCGGACGATGAATCAATTAGGTGAAACGTAGCTCAAGGTAGTCCGAGGTTCGTGGGGTTTAGACCTCCGTCTTTTTGGATAAGGGAAAAACCCGGACTAAATAAAAATAAAACTAAACATAAAAACGAAAATTACAAAATAAATAAATAAATAAATAAATAAATAAATAAATAAATAAATAAATAAATAAATAAATAAATAAATAAATAAATAAATAAATAAATAAATAAATAAATAAATAAAAACCTGAGCCAGCAAACCCGCACCGACCGAGATTCGAAGTCGGGACCTCTGGAATGTGAGGTAGATACGCTACCATCCACGCTCCCGAGGCGGGCACAATATAGTAGATGAGCAATGGATCAATAAACGGAGCGCGTTCTACGTGGTGGTGTCAGGGTATTCTGTAACTCTGAGGGTTGAGGAATCCACTGAGTGAAGGCAGTGGAAGAGAGAAAGAGGGCGTGATGAAGTGATAGGAGCGATGATGATGATGATATAGCAGCAACTGGTGAAATGCTGGCGGGGGAAACCGGAGCACGCACGCCCCGCCACAAATCGCCCTTTGCTGTCGCGAGGTATCGAACCCTGGCCGCCTGAGTGAAAGCCAAGCGGTCTAACTAACCACTGGACCGCGGCACCAGCTTAATATGTGATACGTCCCAAATTTGGGGCACCAGTATATTACACTGACTTTTGGAATGCGACGAACTGATAGGGGTCTTGCTCTGACACGGGCTGGTAGTCCTGGCACTGCACTGACGGCGGCGCAAGTTGAAGGGTCCTCCCTCAACCGCCGCGTAACTAGGGCACTCGACCGGGCATGGTCGGGGCACCTAGATAAGTGCAATTACACACTGTATGTTGCAACAGCATGTGCAAGGACTATGTTTGGTTTAGATTAGTAGGTGGGCCGATCCTGGCGGTACTGCAATGCCAGGCCAACCCGTGACAGAGGTGGAGCAAGCCCCTAGCACTCCGTCATTTTCCAAAAATCAGTTTAATATTCTGGTCCCCCAATGGGGGACGTATCAGATATTAAGCTGATAAGAACAGAGGTTTGTTTGTGTTACAGCAATATTGGAGAGACAATGGTTAACTCTGAGCAAATATTCGGCGCTTTGGCACAAGAAAAAATAGTAAAGTCCTTAGTATGCAGCTTAATATCCTCAACGGCCCCATTAGGATCCGTCCTTATCGCATATTAAGCTGATAAGAACAGAGGTTTGTTTGTGTTGAGGCAATATTCGAGAGACAATGGTTAACTCTGAGCAAATATTCGGCGCTTTGGCACAAGAAAAAATAGTAAAGTTCTTAGTATGCAGCTTAATATCCTCAACGGCCCCATTAGGATCCGTCCTTATCGCATATTAAGCTGATAAGAACAGAGGTTTATATTTACTTGGCAATGTTTAAGATAAATGTTGTAAAATAATGGTGCAATATTTCGGCACTTCAGGCACAAGAGAGCATGGTAAAGGTCCTTATTGTTCAGCTTAATATCCTCAACGGCCCCATTAGGATCCGTCCTTCCAGCATATTAAGCTGATAAGAACAGAGGTTTGTTTGTGTTACAGCAATATTGGAGAGACAATGGTTAACTCTGAGCGAATATTCGGCGCTTTGGCACAAGAAAAAAATAGTAAAGTCCTTAGTATGCAGCTTAATATCCTCAACGGCCCCATTAGGATCCGTCCTTATCGCATATTAAGCTGATAAGAACAGAGGTTTATATTTACTTGGCAATGTTTAAGGTAAAATGTTGTAAAATAATGGTGCAATATTTCGGCACTTCAGGCACAAGAGAGCATGGTAAAGGTCCTTATTGTTCAGCTTAATATCCTCAACGGCCCCATTAGGATCCGTCCTTCCAGCATATTAAGCTGATAAGAACAGATTTTGTTTATTGATCAAATGCTAAACTACTACATTTGGTATACATTTTTGTCAGAAATTTCTGTTCAGTCATAAAAGAGATAGGAACAATAAGATATACAGAGAATAATCTCAAAGTCAACACAATATATACAATATTTACAACATCGTTATGAATGTTCATAGAGTCCAAAAATATTTATGCAATAGCACACGTCACTGTGTACACCAATGTAGTGGTGCCGTGGTCAAATAATGTATATAACAAAAATAGACAGATATATATGTATCAACATATATAAGTCACTTCTGTCTCTGTGGAAATTTGGTGATCTATTACCCCGGTATTCACCTTGCGAGGCTGGGGGAAACCACAGAAAAACCCCAGTCAGGGTACTTGATCACTGTCGGACGCCAGTCACATGCTCGACGTAGATGTCTCTGGAGTACCTAATGACGTCCGACACACACAATTTCTTGAACAGTGCTAGGTACTTCTTTGAACAAATTCTTTTCATCACTCTATCGTTCTCGGGGTCCCAAGAGCCCAAGGAGCCGAGAACGATGGCGTCCACCTCCACGTTTGTGTATCTGGTGCGCAGAGCCTCCGCCAAGTCCTGGTACTTTTCTTCCTTGGCGCGTCTTGCCTCACTGAATGCCTGCTGCCGGTTGTCGAATGGGATGGTGACGTCTATGATGACTGCGTTACCATCCTTCACCAACACGAGGTCTGGCCTCAGGTTTCCTTCCACTGCTTGGTTATCGGCCAGAATGGTGAACCTGCTGCTGGCTGCCTTGCGGACCCTAGCGACCACGGCATTGTGTCTCCGCGTGATGACATCGGAGTACCTCATGCAATGGTTTATTACATGAGGTAGGGTCTCGCTCTCATATCCGCATCTCCTGCAGCTTCGCTGGCATCCTTGGTCATGATGCCTGCATCCATTCAGGGGCAATAGGTTTAGTCGTGCCCTGTGGATGAACCTCCAATCGGCGAATCTAGTGTGGAGGCCAGTTCTAATGAAATGCGAGCTGGCAGCATCTGCAGATACGCAGTCGATAGCTTTTCCTTGGCTGGGCAGCTCCAGAAGACGAGTCAGGTGCTGATCCTTTTTCATATCTCTAAGTGTTTTCAGCACCTGGTGTCTTTGGCTTCCTCGCAGGATTTTGTCTTCAACACGTATAGCAGGTTTATAGTTCTCGAAGGACCATTTCACATTGCACCTGGCAGAAGATTTGCGAGCTTGAGTCCAGGTCGAAGAGATGGCGTTAGTGTTTCGCCTGAACTCGCCCTCGTTCTCTCCAGTCAGGTAGGCTGCGACATCATCATGATCGACTAGTCTTCCAAGTCTTTTTCTTACAACGCTCTGTAGGTCTCCTAGAGCAAGCTCCGCGGTATGGACATCTTTGGAGGAGAGGAGCTTAAAAGCGTTGTCGATCAGATGGAAGTCTGAGTCGCTAGCTGCTACCGGAACTCCTATGCATCCAGACTTAGAAGGGCCATATATATAGTCGTTTGCTGCTTCCTGTGGGACATTAAGAACTTTCTTGATCTCTGCCCTGATGACGTCATCCAGCTTGGCCCAGTCACCCTTGGCAAATTGGGCAGTCCTCATCAGGAAGTTTAAGGATGAATAGAAGAATGTCTTAAGGGCATCAAGCTTCTGCCAGGGAGCTAGCTTGGACTGGAGAATCTTCTTAGCGGTGAGCATTAAATCTGCTAGCTCTTTTAAATTTGATGTAATGTGAAATCCAACTGGCTTCCCAAGGAACTTGTCGAACTCACCGTCTTCTAGTTGTTTAATTTGTTCTTCTTCGACATTAAACTTGGTGTCCCTGGTGCCAATCGGTGTCTTTCCAGAAATGTGCAGGCTAAAGCATTTCCTTGGATTAATCTTAATATTGATCTTTGCAGCCAAGGTGGAGACTGTATTAATCATCTCTTGTAGGTCTTCAGGCTCTTTGGCTAATAGCACCAGATCGTCCGCGTAAGCCAGGATCTTGTGTTCGGCCTGTTGTCCTTGTATTTGTCTTATGATCGGGTCAATGGCGATGTTAAACAACAGACCACTGATGGGGCATCCTTGTTTGACCCCGGCGTTCAGATCAATGGTATCTGTGGCACCTTGACCCGTCCATATTCTCGTGGTAGCATCCGAGTACATGTCTCTGATAATTCTAGTGAACTTGGCACCAGCGCCTGTCCTTTCTAGGCCCGCATAGATGGCTTGATGCGGGACGGAGCCAAATGCATTGGAGAAGTCCAACCAGGCTGCTAAAAATTCGCCCTTCTCTGTTCTGGCAAGGTCGAACTTCCTCCTGAGCGTGTAGTTATGCTCGAAGACTCCGTCGTGAGGCATAAACCCCTTCTGTGCTGGTGCCAAGACATTCTCATTCGTCAGCCAGGTGGTGACCCTCTTTGCCAATACACCTGTATATATCTTGTAGATGGTCCGCATGATGGCTATTGGGCGCCAATTTGCTGGGTCATGTGGATCACCTTTCTTGTAAATTAGTGACGTCATTGATGTCTTCCATTCTTCAGGGATCTTTTCATATTTCAGGCAGACATTAAAGATGCTTGCAAGTACGGAGCATGCTGGGTCGACCGCCTTCCAATGATTATATGTTATACGGTCATCCCCAGGAGCAGTATTCTCGCATCTTCGCAGCCTCATTAAAACTTCATTTGGCGTGATTCTGTTCGTTACTACGCCTTGTCTGCCTTCTTCATTCTCCGGGTGTGTTGGAGTGTACAGGGACAGGTCACAGTCAATTCTTCTAGAAGATTCCCTGAAGTATGCTGTCACCGTTTCTTTATCAATCTCGCACCGCTTGCCTTCCTCCCCGAGGATTAGTCTGACAGCTTTCCTCCTGTTCCTCCTATACAACTTTTGTATTGTTGTTGGGTCCTCAGGATCGATGTTGTACTGTCTTCTGGTGGTGCCGTGGTGGACAGGGATTTTAACTAACTCTCTGACTTTTTCGGTGATGCCAACCAATATCCCTTCGAACCTCAGCCAATTGTCTTCTGAGGTTCCGGCCCTGAGGATCTCATTAATCCGAGGAAGGAACTCGTGGATCTTTGATCTGTCGTCCACGTCTATAATTAAATTATCCAACTCGGGTTGCACCTGGGCATCACCTTCCTCGACATCTACGGCTTCCTCTGTAACAGGTGCATTGAAATCATCTCGAACTAGAGCTGTCTCTAGAGCGGAATCCCGAGGGGATAGGGGAGTCGGGTTGTCAAGTGGTGCTCCGCGCCGCTCCAAGCTATGATGCACAGCTATTGGCGTTTGCTGTGTATCGGTTTCACCTCTGCTCCGGGTATTGGCTCCCGACACCACGAATGGAGCCGGGTCGGGTGACTGGTCCAGGTCCTCCTCCTGTGTTGGTATTGGAAGTTGAGGAGCCGCGGACGGTCCAGCCGTGACTGGCACCGGGTCATCAGCTAAGCTTGCTGATGTGTCCTGCGCTGGAGTTGCAGGCTCGTTGCCCGATCCAGACAAGTCTGGCATCGAGATCGGTGATCCCGGTGAGGGCACAGGAACCTCAGCCCTAGGTGGGAGCGCAGCTTCCTCAGCTCCTGGTGCGGGCACAGCTCTGCCCTCAGCCCGATTGGCAGCTGGTCGTCTCGTCTCTGGACGTGGGAGCTCGACGGCGTTTCTTGCCCGGACGGCCTGGTCTCGATGCCACATCAAGTGGTTCCTCAGACCCTGGTTGGTGGCGAACGTCCTCTCACACTGGGTACATGCATAGGCAAGAATCGTCGGAGCTGCCTGGCGGACGCCCTGTGGAGTAGGAAAACCACAAGCATGATTAGTTGGTCTTAGGCCAAGATCAGAATTACATTTACAGCATATATTCCTGGTCCCTAAGATCCTGATGCTGTGGTTCTTCTCAAGATGGCGCTCCACGGATCGCCGCATCGCCGTCCACGAAGAGGTCTTGAAGGCCGAGCGACATCCTTCTTCTGTGCAGTGGAAAACATCTGCAACAGGAAAGCGCACCAACAAGACGTTCCCCTGCCTTCTCAATGGCGCCAGCGCCATTAAGCCGGTAGGTGACGTCATACTTCAGAAACAAATATTACCAACTTAAAGATCTTAAACTTAACTATATACAAGGCTGAGCCCATAGTCCCCAGTTAACTCGGGGCATTCGAGCCATGTCGTCCGTACTAACGAACCTCCTTGTACACCTCTCTTAAGGAGAGCACCTATATTAACTAATAATACACCTTAACCAACAAGCAAATGAACGCTACAAGTACTCAAATACTTCTTAGCCAAAAGGCCGAGAAGCGATACAAAATTTTGGAAATTTGCTCAATTTCAACCAAATCCCATAGTCACTTGCCCCGCGGAACGCAACTTGCCCCATTCGCAAACCTTACAACGGATGGGATTCTTGTACGTTGCCGAGCGCAGGCGCTTTGAATGCCCTATCTTTCGTGAAAGCAAGGTGCATTGCAAGCTTGCTGTGAATTGATGCGATAATTCGACTTTATTTTCTGCTGAAAAGTATATACATGCGACATGCGCGCTATCTCTCGGGAGAGGAGGCTAGCATCGAGGCAGTGTAGCAGCGCCGCCCCGTGCAGTTTGCCTTGGCTGTGTTGGACCGCGTGCTTCGAATGCTTGAAAACAAGAGCTCGTGGAGGCGGATGTCACTAGAAGGCCCGATTCCATTTGCACACAACCCGATATTCACTGTAATCAGTTTCGCCCTTTGCAGAATCCAGTGCGCACGTCTGGGTGGCTTTCTTTCTTTCTTTCTTTCTTTCTTTCTTTCTTTCATTCTTTCTTTCTTTCTTTCTTTCATTCTTTCTTTCTTTCTTTCTTCTTTCTTTCTTTCTTTCTTTCTTTCTTGCTCTCCTCCCTCCCTCCCTCCCTCCCTCCCTCCCTCCCTCTCTCCTTCTCTCCGTCCGTCTTACGCTTGTTGGCGCTCTCCTCTTCTGGCAACGCGAACGAAAGTGTATACACACACACACACACACACACACACACACACACACACACACACACACAGTACAGTATGCGATGTTCTTTTGTTTTCTGTTTAGTTACGTACTCCAACTTGAAGCTACATCGGACGATGAATCAATTAGGTGAAACGTAGCTCAAAGTAGTCCGAGGTTCGTGGGGTTTAGACCTCCGTCTTTTTGGATAAGGGAAAAACCCGGACTAAATAAAAATAAAACTAAACATAAAAACGAAAATTACAAAATAAATAAATAAATAAATAAATAAATAAATAAATAAATAAATAAAAACCTGAGCCAGCAAACCCGCACCGACCGAGATTCGAAGTCGGGACCTCTGGAATACTACACTTTGATCTTAGCCAAAAGGCCGAGAAGCGATACAAAATTTTGGAAATTTGCTCAATTTCAACCAAATCCCATAGTCACTTGCCCCGCGGAACGCAACTTGCCCCATTCGCAAACCTTACAACGGATGGGATTCTTGTACGTTGCCGAGCGCAGGCGCTTTGAATGCCCTATCTTTCGTGAAAGCAAGGTGCATTGCAAGCTTGCTGTGAATTGATGCGATAATTCGACTTTATTTTCTGCTGAAAAGTATATACATGCGACATGCGCGCTATCTCTCGGGAGAGGAGGCTAGCATCGAGGCAGTGTAGCAGCGCCGCCCCGTGCAGTTTGCCTAGGCTGTGTTGGACCGCGTGCTTCGAATGCTTGAAAACAAGAGCTCGTGGAGGCGGATGTCACTAGAAGGCCCGATTCCATTTGCACACAACCCGATATTCACTGTAATCAGTTTCGCCCTTTGCAGAATCCAGTGCGCACGTCTGGGTGTCTTTCTTTCTTTCTTTCTTTCTTTCTTTCTTTCTTTCTTTCTTTCTTTCTTTCTTTCTTTCATTCTTTCTTTCTTTCTTTCTTCTTTCTTTCTTTCTTTCTTTCTTTCTTTCTTTCTTTCTTGCTCTCCTCCCTCCCTCCCTCCCTCTCTCCTTCGCTCCGTCCGTCTTACGCTTGTTGGCGCTCTCCTCTTCTGGCAACGCGAACGAAAGTGTATACACACACACACACACACACACACACACACACACACACACACACACACACACACACACACACAGTACAGTATGCGATGTTCTTTTGTTTTCTGTTTAGTTACGTACTCCAACTTGAAGCTACATCGGACGATGAATCAATTAGGTGAAACGTAGCTCAAGGTAGTCCGAGGTTCGTGGGGTTTAGACCTCCGTCTTTTTGGATAAGGGAAAAACCCGGACTAAATAAAAATAAAACTAAACATAAAAACGAAAATTACAAAATAAATAAATAAATAAATAAATAAATAAATAAATAAATAAATAAATAAAAACCTGAGCCAGCAAACCCGCACCGACCGAGATTCGAAGTCGGGACCTCTGGAATGTGAGGTAGATACGCTACCATCCACGCTCCCGAGGCGGGCACAATATAGTAGATGAGCAATGGATCAATAAACGGAGCGCGTTCTACGTGGTGGTGTCAGGGTATTCTGTAACTCTGAGGGTTGAGGAATCCACTGAGTGAAGGCAGTGGAAGAGAGAAAGAGGGCGTGATGAAGTGATAGGAGCGATGATGATGATGATGATATAGCAGCAACTGGTGAAATGCTGGCGGGGGAAACCGGAGCACGCACGCCCCGCCACAAATCGCCCTTTGCTGTCGCCAGGTATCGAACCCTGGCCGCCTGAGTGAAAGCCAAGCGGTCTAACTAACCACTGGACCGCGGCACCAGCTTAATATGTGATACGTCCCAAATTTGGGGCACCAGTATATTACACTGACTTTTGGAATGCGACGAACTGATAGGGGTCTTGCTCTGACACGGGCTGGTAGTCCTGGCACTGCACTGACGGCGGCGCAAGTTGAAGGGACCTCCCTCAACCGCCGCGTAACTAGGGCACTCGACCGGGCATGGTCGGGGCACCTAGATAAGTGCAATTACACACTGTATGTTGCAACAGCATGTGCAAGGACTATGTTTGGTTTAGATTAGTAGGTGGGCCGATCCTGGCGGTACTGCAATGCCAGGCCAACCCGTGACAGAGGTGGAGCAAGCCCCTAGCACTCCGTCATTTTCCAAAAATCAGTTTAATATTCTGGTCCCCCAATGGGGGACGTATCAGATATTAAGCTGATAAGAACAGATTAGTTTTTTATTTAAAAATGTTCTAAGGTACATGTTTCATAGTGTTGTCATTTTGTACAGAGTTTTAGCAACAATGTTGTTTTGTCAACAGGATTCCAGTATTTACAAAATTTACAAGTTTTACAAAATTTACAAAATTTACATATAAGTTTCGAAATATATACATGAGTTTTAACTTTTTCTTCGGGCTTGTGTTTTATTTGTGTTTATAGTTTTGAGTTTTTTGAGTTTTTTAGCCCGGTATATGTCACATTCACTTTCACTGGCACTCGCACTAGTTTGTCAAACTTGTCTCTTTCCTGTAAGATGCTCCACGTATATGTCCCTGGACCAGCGTATGCAGTCTGATACACACAGTTTTTTCAGCTGGCCCAGGTACTTCCTCGAGCACATCTTACGCAGGATTCTGTCGTTTGCTGGGTCCCAGGATCCTAGGGCACCCACCACGATGGCTTCCACCGAAACGTTGTGGTGCGTGGCCGCCATCTCTGCAGCTAGCTGCTGGTACTTTTCCACCTTCCTGTCTCGGGCTGCCTGCAATGCTTCTGGGGAACTCTCAAAAGGCACCGTCACGTCGATGATGACGGTCTGCTGCTCGTTCTGGAGGACCAGATCCGGGCGCATGCCTGGACCACACGGAGCCTGGTTTTCGAACAGCAGCCGAAACCTCTGCCCTGCAGCTTTCTTCACCCGCTCTACAATGGCGTTGTGGCGCCGGGTGAAGAGTTGGCTATACCGCATGCAGTGGCAGATGACGTGCGGTAGCGTTTCCGAAGTGTACCCGCAGCGTCTGCAGGCCTTGCTTCCCTGCGGGTTCCTGTTTCGTCCGTTCAGGTGTACTAGGTCGAGCCGGGCCTTGTGAATAAATCTCCAGTCGGCAAACCTTGTGTAGTCACCGCTGGAGATGAAGTGCGAGGAGCTCTTGTCTAGGGAGACACACTGTAGAGCTTTTCCCTGCCGCACGAGCCCCCGGAGCCTTTCATCATGTTGCTTTCTGTAAGTGGCTCGGAGGCAACGCAGGACACGGCGTCGCTCCCCCTTGTGCAAGGTGGTTTCTCCCACCCTCAAGTTCAGCTCCTCGCCGTCTGGTGTCCACTCCACCTCGGCTCTCCTCGAGGCCACCCTGGCCCTCGTCCAAATGTTCCTGCTGGTAGATGAGGGGTTCCCCATCTCATCCTCCAATGCACCAGAGAGGTATTTGGCGCAGCTCTCCGTCGAGGCGGCGCTCCTAGTTTTGTCCGTCACCGCAGCCTCTAGTTCCTTCCGTCCCAACTCGGACACCCTCTGGTCGACTGAATTGAGTATCTTGAAGGCTGAGTCGACCAGGTGGAAGTCCGAGTCAGCCGCTGCGCACGGGATGCCCATTGCCCCCAACTGTCGGCTCCCGTAGAGGTAGTCCAGCGAGGAGTTC
The DNA here is from genome assembly GCA_030765055.1 of Mantis religiosa. Classification (NCBI taxonomy): domain Eukaryota; kingdom Metazoa; phylum Arthropoda; class Insecta; order Mantodea; family Mantidae; genus Mantis; species Mantis religiosa. Next base: position 35,815,545 of record CM060952.1, on the reverse strand, counting down.
TGGGGAAGATATAGGATCCTCCGAAGTTTGCCCACTAGCGTCCGGTCTACCCCTGCCCATTGGGTTTTTGAGAACGTCCCCATTCTCATGGGGAAGTTGAGCGCAGGGTAGAAGAACGTCTTTAGAGCGTTCAGCTGCTGCCATGGGGCCAACTTGGAGTCCAGGATCCTAAGGCCGCTTCGCAGTATCCCCTCAATGTCGGTCTTCCCTGGAAGGATGCTGAACCCCGTGGGCTTTCCGAGGAAGTTGGTGGCCTCCCCGTCTCGAAGCTGACGTACGACCTCCCCGTTCACTCTAAACTCGGTCGGACGACAGCCTCTCGGTGTCTTTCCACTTAAATGGAGAGTGCAGCATTTACGGTGGTTGAGGTGGATTCCCACCTCCCCCGCCATGGTCTCCACCTTCTCTATGTTGTCCTGCATCTCTCTCTGGTCCCCTGACAGTAGGACCATGTCATCCGCGAAGGCCAGAATCTTCAGTTCCTCCGCGTTCCCCTGGGTCCTTCGCAGAATCGGGTCCACTGCCAGGTTGAATAGGATGCCACTCAGCGGACATCCCTGCTTGATACCCCTCCTGACCTCCACTTTGTTGGTTGGCCCATCCTTCGTTAGAATGGTCGTGGTGCAGTCGGCGTACAGGCGCTCCACGAGTTGGCTGAACTTGTCTCCAGCTCCGCTGTGCCTCAGGCTCGCTTGGATCGCTTCGTGAGGGAGCGAACCAAAAGCATTGGACAGATCCAACCAGGCGATGAATATCTCCTCTCCATGGTTCCTGGCTCTGTTCATCCTTGCCTCGAGCACGAAGTTGTGCTCAAGCACCCCGTCGTACGGCATGAAGCCCTTTTGAGCCGGGGATAGGATGCTATTGTGATCTGCCCACTGGGATACCCGTTTGGCCAGGATTCCAGTAAACAGTTTATATAGCGTTCGGGTCAGCGCAATGGGTCGCCAGTTGCTGATATCCTCCTTAGACCCCTTCCCCTTGAAGATGAGGATGGTCCTGCTGTCCCTCCACGCTCTTGGAATGTCTAGATATTTAAGGCAGATATTAAATATTGCCGCCAGCAGCTTACAACCAGGGTCGACCGCCTTCCAATGGTTATAGGTGATGCGGTCGTCCCCTGGCGCCGAGTTCTCGCATCGCCTTAACCTTTGCTGCACTTCCTCCGGGGAAACTCTGTGTAGCGACACCGGTACTTCGGGATTCTGGGTCCCGTCATAGAGCTGTGTGTTCACCCTAGTGGCTGCTCCCGTGGTGGCGAAGTACTCCTCAATCCTATCCCTTGGTAAGGGGCATAACTCCGTCTCCTCACCTAGAATGAGGCGCATTGCTCGTCGCCTATTGCGCCTGTACAGCCGCTGGATGTATTTTGGGTCGTCTGGGTCAGGCTGATTCCTGCGCTCTCCTTGGCACGTGTCGGGGATTTTCATTAGTTTCCGAACATCATGCGTGATGGCTCCCAGTATGTCTTCGAAACTCTGCCATCCGTCCTCGCTGGTTCCTTCAGCTAGGATCCTCTGAAGGCGAGGCAGGTGGCTGTGCAGGGGGGTGTCATCGTCGGGCGTCAGTTCGGGGGCAGCAACGGGCTCGTTCGCCCGTTCGTCTTCCTCTGGAAGGTCGCCCTCCTCATCCTCCGAATCCGGGCCGGCCGAAGACGGGATGGAGTCTTGCTCCTCTCGGGCGGACAGTGGTGAGTCTGGTGTCGCTCGTGGAGACATCGTCCTAGTGCGGGTAGTCCCGGGAGCCTCCTGGTTGCCCAAGAAGGTGGCAGCTTCAGAGGGGGCTGGCACGCCAGCTTCGCCAGGCGGGGCACCCACCACAGGTGAACCAAAAGGGCTTCCCTGTCGGGAAGGCGACCGCACGGCCGCTGCATGCTCCTCTATTTGCTGTGCTTCCTCCCCGGGGTCGACTGTTGGGATCTCAGCCGCCTCAACGACCGCCTCCAATGTTGTGCCAGGTGGCACCTCAGCTTCCTCCATGATGGTTTGGCGTTTGTGCCACCGCTCATGGTTGGTCAGTGCCCGACGAGTAGGAAAGGTGGCACCACACCTTCCACAGGCATGGTGGCCGTCGGGCTCCTGGGCGGCAGGTTCGGGTGCCACGGAACACCTGTGAGCGCGAGGCCTTAGACCAAGCTCTCTGCGGCAGCCGTGGCAGATGTTCCTCGTTCCGGAGATCCTTATCTCGTGTTCTCTGGAAAGGTGCCTCTCCAGAGACCTCTTTGTTGCTGTCCAATCCCTCGACTTAAACTTGGCGCTGCACCCGTCCTCTGTGCAGCGGAAGCAGTCTGGGGTGGGGTGGTACACAACCAGCGTGTCCCCCTCCCGGCTCACTCGCCTCTCCATTGTGCAGACCAGCTGCCTTCCCTCCCTCCTCAGATCTTACTTTAGCTTATGGCTGTAGCACCTAGTCCCCAGTTGACTCGGGGCATTCGAACCATGTCGTCCATGAAAACGGAAAAACCGCCCTCATGAACCTCCATAAGCTAAAGTAATACCTAAGTTATAGCCTAAATACATATATATACACACAAAACAACAAAAACAGCAATAACAAGAAAATATATACACAAATATCTGAAACAGAAAAAACAACAATAAATAAATAATAAATTACTAACCCTAAGTATCAAAATCCTTATCAACACTTCCAAAATTAAGCTGATAAGAACAGAGGTTTGTTTGTGTTACGGCAATATTCGAGAGACAATGGTTAACTCTGAGCAAATATTCGGCGCTTTGGCACAAGAAAAAATAGTAAAGTCCTTAGTATGCAGCTTAATATCCTCAACGGCCCCATTAGGATCCGTCCTTATCGCATATTAAGCTGATAAGAACAGAGGTTTATATTTACTTGGCAATGTTTAAGGTAAATGTTATAAAATAATGGTGCATATTTCGGCACTTCAGGCGCAAGAGAGCATGGTAAAGTCCTTATTGTTCAGCTTAATATCCTCAACGGCCCCATTAGGATCCGTCCTTTCAGCATATTAAGCTGATAAGAACAGAGGTTTGTTTGTGTTGAGGCAAAATTCGAGAGACAATGGTTAACTCTGAGCAAATATTCGGCGCTTTGGCACAAGAAAAAAATAGTAAAGTCCTTAGTATGCAGCTTAATATCCTCAACGGCCCCATTAGGATCCGTCCTTATCGCATATTAAGCTGATAAGAACAGAGGTTTATATTTACTTGGCAATGTTTAAGGTAAATGTTATAAAATAATGGTGCATATTTCGGCACTTCAGGCGCAAGAGAGCATGGTAAAGTCCTTATTGTTCAGCTTAATATCCTCAACGGCCCCATTAGGATCCGTCCTTCCAGCATATTAAGCTGATAAGAACAGAGGTTTATATTTACTTGGCAATGTTTAAGGTAAAATGTTGTAAAATAATGGTGCAATATTTCGGCACTTCAGGCACAAGAGAGCATGGTAACGTCCTTATTGTTCAGCTTAATATCCTCAACGGCCCCATTAGGATCCGTCCTTCCAGCATATTAAGCTGATAAGAACAGAGGTTTATATTTACTTGGCAATGTTTAAGATAAATGTTGTAAAATAATGGTGCAATATTTCGGCACTTCAGGCACAAGAGAGCATGGTAAAGGTCCTTATTGTTCAGCTTAATATCCTCAACGGCCCCATTAGGATCCGTCCTTCCAGCATATTAAGCTGATAAGAACAGAATTTTTTTATTGAAAATGTTCTAAGGTACATTTTTGTCAAATGGAGGCTTTAAACAGAGTTTCTGCAACAATAGTATTACAAGTCATGAGTATTCCTATTTGAAATATACAGTATTTGCATATCTAGAACTAAACAGTATTTACATATTTACAATTTCTTATTTACATATTTACATGTCCTCAGACCAGGCATAATCTGATGCAATGTTTATGTGTCTTTGTATTTTGCCTGTATAAAACACTAGCACTATCACTTCACACTATGCACTGTTTACACTTGACGCTTCCCGGTTAGATGTTCTATGTATATGTCCCTGGACCAGCGAATACAGTCCGAAACACAGAGTTTCTTCATCTGGCCCAGGTACTTCCGGGAACACATCTTCCGCAGCAGCTTGTCGTTCTTCGGGTCCCAGGAACCGAGGGCCCCCACCACGATTGCCTCTACTGAGACGTTGTGGTAGGTAGCCGACATCTCTTCTGCTAGTGCTCGATATTTCTCGAGCTTCCTCTCCCTGGCCTCCTGCAGCGCCTCCGGAGAACTCTCGAACGGGACGGTGATGTCCACGATGACAGTCTGCTGGTCATTCTGAATGACGAGATCCGGGCGTAGTCCTGGCCCGCAAGGTGCCCGGTTCTCAAACAGCAGCCTGAATTTCTGCCCTGCCGCTTTCTTCACCCGCTCTACGATGGCGTTATGACGCCGGGTGAAGAGTTGGCTGTAGCGCAGGCAATGGCAGATGACGTGGGGGAGAGTCTCGGAGTTGTAGCCGCATCGCCTACAAGCCTTGTTGTCCTCTGGTTTCATCTTCCGTCCGTTTAGGGGTAGGAGGTCCAACCGAGCCTTATGTATGAATCTCCAGTCGGCAAAACGGGTGTATTCGCCGCTGGAGATGAAGTGCGATGAGCTTTTGTCGAGGGAGACACATTGGAGAGCCTTCCCCTGCCGCACGAGACCCCGGAGCCGATCGTCATGTTGTTTTCTGTTTTCGGCTCTGAGGCACCGCAGCACACGGCGTCTCTCTCCCTGGTGCAGCACTGCGTCTCCCACTCGCAAGCCCAGCGCGTCGTCGTCCTCCACCCATTCCACTCCTGTCCTCCGGGAGGCTACCCTGGCACGGGTCCAGATGTTCCTACTAGTTGAAGCTGGGTTGCTCATCTCATCTTGTAGGTCGCCAGACAAGTACCTGGCGCAGTCCTTCGCCGAAGGGTCGCTGCGAATCTTGTCCTTCACGGCGGCTTCCAGGTCCTTTCTTCCGAGCTCGGACACCCTCTGGTCGATCGAGTTTAGAATCTTGAAGGCCGAATCGACCAGGTGGAAGTCCGAGTCGGCTGCCGCGTTGGGTATTCCCAGTGCGCCCTTCTGACGACTCCCGTAGATGTAATCCAGGGACGAATTCTGCGGTAAGTATAGAATCTTCCGCAGTCTGGTTGTCAGTTTCTTGTCGACTTCGGCCCACTGTGTTTTGGGGAATGTCCCCATCCTCATTGGGAAGTTGAGGGCCGGGAAAAAGAAGGCCTTAAGCGCATCCAGTTGTTGCCAGGGGGCCAGTTTAGAGTCTAGGATCCTCAACCCCCTGCGCAATATTTGCTCCATGTCCTGCTTCCCCGGCAGGATGGTGAACCCGGTAGGTTTGCCGAGGAAGCTGGTGGCCTCCCCGTCGCGAAGCTGTCGGATGACCTGCCCATTCACTTGGAATGGAGTTGGTCGACACCCTCTCGGCGTTTTTCCACTCAAGTGCAGGCTGCAGCACTTCTGATGGTTCAGGGCGATTCCAATCTCCTCTGCCATTGATTCGACGCCGCTGATGTGATGCTGGAGCTCCTCCTTGACTCCTGACAGCAGAACGACGTCGTCTGCGAAGGCCAGGATCTTCACTTCAGCTGCGTCTCCCTGGATCCTCCGCAGAATCGGGTCTACTGCCAGGTTAAATAGCAGGCCACTAAGTGGACACCCCTGCTTGATGCCCCTGCTGACTTGGATTTGGTTGGTAGGGCCATCCCTCGTCACTACCGTGGTGGTGCATCCATTGTATAGGCGCCCCACCAGTTGTCGAAACTTCTCCCCGGCCCCATAATGCCTCAGACTCGCTTGGATGGCATCATGCGGTAGCGAGCCGAAGGCGTTGGAGAAGTCGAGCCAGGCGATGAAGATGTCTCCACCGTTGTTCCTAGCCCGGTTGAGTTCCGTGTCGAGCACGAAGTTATGCTCGAGCACTCCATCATAGGGCCTGAAGCCCTTCTGGGCCGGTGACAAGACGTTGTTCTGCTCAGCCCACTGGGATACCCGGCCGGCCAGGATGCCAGTGAACAGTTTATAAATCGTCCTGGTCAGTGCTATGGGCCGCCAGCTGCCCAGGTCCTCCTTTGGCCCCTTTCCTTTATAGACCAGGATGGTCCTGCTCTGCTTCCAGGAGAGTGGTATGTCAAGGTATTTAAGACACACGTTGAAGATGGCTGCCATGATCGTGCACCCGGGGTCAACCGCCTTCCAATGGTGGTAGGTGATGCGATCGTCCCCCGGGGCCGAGTTCTCACATCTTCGTAGGCGACGCTGCACTTCTTCTGGAGTGATTCGATGCAGCGCCACTGGTGCGTCGCCTTGATTATTCCCGTATATCCGGGCTGACACCTCCGTCGCTACACCAGCGTCGGCGAAGTGCGCTTCCACAGTTTCTTTCGGGAGGGAGCACAGTTCTGACTCCTCCCCGAGTATTAGGCGCATCGCCCTCCTTCTGTTGCGCCTGTAGAGACGCTGGATGAACTTGGGGTCCTCCGGGTCTGGTTGACTCCTTGTCTCACCAGGTTTTGCGACGGAGATGTGCATTAGTTTTTGGACATCTCTGGTCACGGCCTCCAATATTTCCTGGAAGTTCCGCCAGCCCTCCTCCGAAGTGCCCTCCGAGAGGACCCTTTTCAGGCGGGGGAGGTGGCAGTGCAAGGGTGTCTCGTCATTTGGCGCCAGGCCTGGCGCGGTAGCAGGTTCATGCACCCTGCGGTCCTCTCCTGGGTCGTCGCCCTCCTCATCGCCAGAGGCTAGGCCAACATCAGATGCGACCGATTCCTCATCAGTCTGGGTGGTCTGCGGCGATGCCTCTCCGGGATCCTGGGAAACCCCCTCCACGTCGCCGTTGGAGCCATCCACTCGGACGGCAGCAGTATTGACTAGTGGCACGTCGGGCATCTCCTCGCTGGAGCGCGAGGTGCCTGCCACCGGGGAGCGCAGGACGTTCCTCCTCGGGCTTCTGGGTCCCACGACCGCCGCGGGATCCACCTCCTCTGGCTGTCGGACCGGGGTACCACTTCGTGGTGTCTCCACAGTCTCATCCTCAGCTGCCAAGATAGCAACTACCTCGACTATGGGAGCAGCTTCTGCCTGGGACTGGATGTCTTGCACTTTGTGCCATCGCTCGTGGTTGTAGAGCGCCCTCCTAGATGGAAAGGTGCTTTCACACCTGCCACAAGCGTGATGGAAGTCGGCCTCCTGGTTGACCGGTTCGCGCTCCACAGAGCATCTGTGAGAGCGGGGTCTTAACCCTAGTTCGCGCCGGCACCCGTGGCAGATGTTAGTTGTCCTGCCGATTTTCACTCCGTGCTCCCTAAAGAGATGCCTCTCGAGGGAGCGCTTGGTTGAAGTCCAGTCCTTGGACTTGAACTTGGCGCTGCATCCCTCTTCAGTGCACCGGAAACAGTCCGGCGTAGGGTGGTACACGACTAGCGTGTCCCCCTCCCTCACCACTCGCCTCTCCATACTAAAATTTACCCCTACTTAGGCATTACGCTTTGGTTGTGGCTGAAGCACTTAGTCCCCAGTTGACTCGGGGCATTCGAACCATGTCGTCCACCAGGGTAAGCAAGCCCACCCTGGTGAACCTCCACAACCAAAGGTAATACCTAAATTAACTATATAACCCTAAATACATAAATATAAACCCATAAATAAGCATATTTACAATAAACTATTAATCACAACAACAAATATATACAAAGTAGATATAGCGCTCTGAAAATAACAACAACAATAAACAACACAATATACACTAAGTACCAAGCTCTCACAACCACCAATTAAGCTGATAAGAACAGAGGTTTGTTTGTGTTACAGCAATATTGGAGAGACAATGGTTAACTCTGAGCAAATATTCGGCGCTTTGGCACAAGAAAGAAATAGTAAAGTCCTTAGTATGCAGCTTAATATCCTCAACGGCCCCATTAGGATCCGTCCTTATCGCATATTAAGCTGATAAGAACAGAGGTTTGTTTGTGTTACAGCAATATTGGAGAGACAATGGTTAACTCTGAGCAAATATTCGGCGCTTTGGCACAAGAAAGAAATAGTAAAGTCCTTAGTATGCAGCTTAATATCCTCAACGGCCCCATTAGGATCCGTCCCTATCGCATATTAAGCTGATAAGAACAGAGGTTTATATTAACTAGGCAATGTTTAGGGCAAATGATGTAAAATAATGGTGCAATATTTCGGCACTTCAGGCACAAGAGAGCATGGTAAAGGTCCTTATTGTTCAGCTTAATATCCTCAACGGCCCCATTAGGATCCGTCCTTCCAGCATATTAAGCTGATAAGAACAGATACTACACTTTGATCTTAGCCAAAAGGCCGAGACTACACTTTGATCTTAGCCAAAAGGCCGAGAAGCGATACAAAATTTTGGAAATTTGCTCAATTTCAACCAAATCCCATAGTCACTTGCCCCGCGGAACGCAACTTGCCCCATTCGCAAACCTTACAACGGATGGGATTCTTGTACGTTGCCGAGCGCAGGCGCTTTGAATGCCCTATCTTTCGTGAAAGCAAGGTGCATTGCAAGCTTGCTGTGAATTGATGCGATAATTCGACTTTATTTTCTGCTGAAAAGTATATACATGCGACATGCGCGCTATCTCTCGGGAGAGGAGGCTAGCATCGAGGCAGTGTAGCAGCGCCGCCCCGTGCAGTTTGCCTTGGCTGTGTTGGACCGCGTGCTTCGAATGCTTGAAAACAAGAGCTCGTGGAGGCGGATGTCACTAGAAGGCCCGATTCCATTTGCACACAACCCGATATTCACTGTAATCAGTTTCGCCCTTTGCAGAATCCAGTGCGCACGTCTGGGTGGCTTTCTTTCTTTCTTTCTTTCTTTCTTTCTTTCATTCTTTCTTTCTTTCTTTCTTTCTTTCTTGCTCTCCTCCCTCCCTCCCTCCCTCTCCTTCTCTCCGTCCGTCTTACGCTTGTTGGCGCTCTCCTCTTCTGGCAACGCGAACGAAAGTGTATACACACACACACACACACACACACACACACACACACACACACACACACACACACACACACAGTACAGTATGCGATGTTCTTTTGTTTTCTGTTTAGTTACGTACTCCAACTTGAAGCTACATCGGACGATGAATCAATTAGGTGAAACGTAGCTCAAGGTAGTCCGAGGTTCGTGGGGTTTAGACCTCCGTCTTTTTGGATAAGGGAAAAACCCGGACTAAATAAAAATAAAAATAAACATAAAAACGAAAATTACAAAATAAATAAATAAATAAATAAATAAATAAATAAATAAATAAATAAATAAATAAATAAATAAATAAAAACCTGAGCCAGCAAACCCGCACCGACCGAGATTCGAAGTCGGGACCTCTGGAATGTGAGGTAGATACGCTACCATCCACGCTCCCGAGGCGGGCACAATATAGTAGATGAGCAATGGATCAATAAACGGAGCGCGTTCTACGTGGTGGTGTCAGGGTATTCTGTAACTCTGAGGGTTGAGGAATCCACTGAGTGAAGGCAGTGGAAGAGAGAAAGAGGGCGTGATGAAGTGATAGGAGCGATGATGATGATGATGATATAGCAGCAACTGGTGAAATGCTGGCGGGGGAAACCGGAGCACGCACGCCCCGCCACAAATCGCCCTTTGCTGTCGCCAGGTATCGAACCCTGGCCGCCTGAGTGAAAGCCAAGCGGTCTAACTAACCACTGGACCGCGGCACCAGCTTAATATGTGATACGTCCCAAATTTGGGGCACCAGTATATTACACTGACTTTTGGAATGCGACGAACTGATAGGGGTCTTGCTCTGACACGGGCTGGTAGTCCTGGCACTGCACTGACGGCGGCGCAAGTTGAAGGGACCTCCCTCAACCGCCGCGTAACTAGGGCACTCGACCGGGCATGGTCGGGGCACCTAGATAAGTGCAATTACACACTGTATGTTGCAACAGCATGTGCAAGGACTATGTTTGGTTTAGATTAGTAGGTGGGCCGATCCTGGCGGTACTGCAATGCCAGGCCAACCCGTGACAGAGGTGGAGCAAGCCCCTAGCACTCCGTCATTTTCCAAAAATCAGTTTAATATTCTGGTCCCCCAATGGGGGACGTATCAGATATTAAGCTGATAAGAACAGATTTTTTTTTTTATTGATAATGTTCTAATATACATTTTGGTTCAAAGTCAGCAAGACAGAGTTTCAGCAACAAGTATGTACAAACAAATCAAAAGAGTTTTACATTATATACAGAGACGATGAGAGTTCAAATGTCCATTTCTCATTTTTCACCAAATAAAAATTCAATTTACAAACATATATATATGTGTATACACAATTCAACTTGGACCAGGCTGGCATAGTTCCATTGTTCAATGTTTATTTTGCCTGTCCTCGTCGTTTCACTATTGCACTGGACACTCACTCGTCACACTTCACACTGGCGCTTTCCAGTTATATGTTCCACATAGATGTCCCTGGACCAGCGTATACAGTCCGAAACGCAAAGTTTCTTGAGCCGGCCCAGGTAGCTGCGGGAACACAGTTTCCTTAGGAACTTATCGTTCTTGGGGTCCCAGGAGCCTAGGGCCCCCACGACGATGGCTTCCACTGTCACCGTCCCGTGTGTCGCTGACATCTCCTGCGCCAGTGCCTGGTACTTCTCGATCTTCCGTTCTCGAGCTTGTTGCAGCGCCTCCGGAGAGCTCTCGAACGGAACCGTCACGTCCACAATCACCGTCTGCTGGTCATCTTGGATAACGAGATCCGGGCGTAGTCCTGGCCCGCAGGGTGCCTTGTTCTCGTGTAGCAGCCGGAATTTCTGCCTCGCAGCTTGCTTCACCCGTTCCACGATGGCGTTGTGGCGCCGGGTGAAGAGCTGGCTGTATCTCATACAGTGGCAGATGACGTGCGGTAAAGTCTCGGAGGTGTACCCACAGCGTCTACAGGATTTATTGTCCCGTGGGTTCCTCTTCCGACCGTTGAGCGGGAGAAGATCAAGTCGCGCCTTGTGAATGAATCTCCAGTCAGCGAATCGGGTGTACTCGCCGCTGGAGATGAAGTGGCTGGAGCTTTTGTCCAGAGAGACAGACTGGAGAGCCTTGCCCTGCCGCAGTAATCCCCGGAGCCGTTCATCATGTTTCTTACGGATCTCGGCTCTGAGGCACCGCAGGACACGGCGTCTGTCCTCCCTGCGCAGTGCAGCTTCCCCCACTGAAAGCGTGAGGTTGTCGTCCTCTGGTTTCCAGGTGACTCCCATCCTCCTGGAAGCCGCCCTAGCTCTGGTCCACATGTTTGCGCTGGTGCTTGACGGATTGCCCATGTCCTCTTCCAGGTCCCCGGACAGGTACCTGGCACAGCTCTCCGCCGTCGGTGCACTGCGCGTTTTATTCTGGACTGCTGTCTCGAGGTCCTTGCGGCCCAGCTCGGACACCCTCTGGTCGACGGAGTTGATGATTTTAAAGGCCGTGTCGACCAGGTGGAGGTCAGAGTCAGCCGCGGTGCATGGGAGTCCTAGGGCCCCCTTCTGTCGGCTGCCGTGGAGGTAGTCAAGTGTGGAATTCTGCGGAAGGTACAGGATCCTCCGCAGTCTTGCCGTCAGCGTCTTGTCTACCCCTGCCCACTGGGTTTTGGGGAAGGTCCCCATCCTCATTGGAAAGTTCAGGGAGGGGTAGAAGAACGCCTTGAGGGCGTCCAGTTGTTGCCAGGGGGCCAACTTGGAGTCCAGGATCCGCAGCCCCCTGCGTAAGACGTCATTGATGTCCTGTGGCCTAGGCAAGATGGTGAAGCCTACCGGTTTGCCAAGGAACTTGGCGGGCTCTCCGTCCCGCAGATGCTGGATGGGCTCCCCGTTGACCTGGAACTCTGTTGGGCGGCAGCCCCTAGGCGTCCTCCCGGATAGGTGGAGGCTGCAGCATTTGAGATGGTTCAGTAGGATCCCCACCTCACCTGCCATGGCCTCCACGCTCTGGATGTTCCGCTGCAGCTCATCCCGGTCGTCTGACATAAGGACCACATCGTCCGCAAAGGCCAGGATCTTCACGGACTCTGCGTCCCCTTGGATCCTCCTCAGGATCGGGTCTACCGCCAAGTTGAACAGCATCCCACTTAGCGGACACCCTTGCCTGATGCCCCTGTTGATCTGCAGTCTGGATGTTGGACCCTCCTGCGTCACCACGGTTGTGGTGCACCCCTCGTATAGGCGCCCCACCAGACGCCTGAACTTCTCTCCTGCTCCATGGTGCCTCAGACTCGCCTGGATGGCCTGGTGTGGTAGGGAGCCAAAGGCATTTGAGAAGTCCAGCCAGGCGACATAGAGGTCACCTCCATTGTTTCTGGCTCGGTTCATTTCCGTTTCTAGAACAAAGTTATGCTCAAGAACCCCGTCAAACGGCATGAACCCTTTCTGAGCTGGAGACACAACCCCGTTCTGCTCTGCCCACTGGGATACCCGGCCAGCCAGGATCCCGGTAAACAGTTTGTAAATGGTCCTGGTGAGGGCGATCGGGCGCCAGCTGCACAAGTCCTCCTTGGGGCCCTTTCCTTTATATATTAGGATCGTCCTGCTCTGCTTCCAGGGAGATGGGACGTCAACGTACTTTAGGCACGTGTTAAACACCGCTGCCAGCAGGGTGCACCCCGGGTCGACCGCCTTCCAGTGATGGTAGGTGATTCGGTCATCCCCCGGGGCCGAGTTCTCACACCGTTTCAGGCGGCGTTGCACCTCCTCTGGTGTCACTCTGTGCAACGCCACCGGTGCATCCTGGTTCCGTCTGCCTCGGTACATCTGAGCGGGCACATCCGCAGCTATTCCAGCAGCAGCGAAGTGGGCCTCTATGGAGTCCTTTGGGAGGGGGCACATCTCAGACTCTTCACCCAGGATAAGGCGCAGCGCCCTTCTCCGGTTGCGTCGGTACAGCCGTTGGATGAACTTTGGGTCGTCCACATCAGGCTGTCCTCGTCTCTCCCCGGAGCTCGCGACTGGGATCTTCATCAGGCGCTGCACATCTTTTGTGAGGGCATCCAGGGCATCGTTGAACCTCCTCCAACCCTCCTCGCTGGTGCCCTCAGCCAGGATCCTCTGAAAGAGGGGCAGATGGTCGTGCAATGGCGTCTGGTCGTCGGGCATCAGCACGGGGGCGGCAACGGGCTCGTTCGCGCGCTGGTCCTCATCCGGGAAGTCGCCTGCCTCGTCCTCCAAACCAGGGCCGGCCGAAGACGAGATGGAACCCTCATGCTGGGTGATGCCTGCTGAGTCTGGTCTCGGTATAGGGGGCGTCTCAGTCGCGTTATGCGTCGTGGGTAGTTCAGTGTCTACGTCAGTTGGTATGGGAGAGTCAGGGCCTTCCTGCAGACGTACTGCCACCAGGGAGCCAGTAGGGCTGCCCGGTAGGCTATTCGGCCTCACGACCGCTGTCTGCTCCGTCTCCTGCTGGGAGCCAAGTTCTCTGGTCTCGTCCTCCAGCTCCGGGCCAGCCGCAGCCGAGAGGATCTCTTCCTCCGAGTCCGCGCTAGGTGATTGGGGTCCCGCCGAGGACAGTGCATCCGGAAGGGATACACTGGGATCTTCTTGTACCTCAGGGGCCTCATCATTGCGGTCCTCCGTCAGTGGGGAGTCCGCCACCTCCACTGGCGTGCCAGGGGATAACACGACCGCTGTGGGAACCTCCAGCTCCTCTCCCAGGGTGTTGGGCATCTCCGCTGCAGGCCACTCAACTGGATCTGGCTGCGGAGCAGGCGCACCCGCAGCCTCCCTCAGGATGTCCTGCTGCTTATGCCACCGTTCATGATTTATAAGAGCCCGACGGATATAGAAGGTGCCCCCACACCTCCTGCAGACATGGTGTCCGTCGGGCTCCTGGGCAGCTGGTTCGGGCTCCACCGAGCAACGGTGCACCCGGGGCCTCACTCCAAGGACACGGCCGCATCCGTGGCAGACGTTCCTGGTGCCTGCGATGCGGATGTCGTGCTCTCTGAAGAGATGCCTCTCCAGGGACCTCTTCGTCGCCGACCAGTCCTTGGACTGAAATTTCGCACTGCACCCTGCTTCGGTACAGCGGAAACAGTCTGGGGTAGGGTGATACACGACCAGCGTGTCATCCTCCCTTACCACTCGCCTCTGCATTATCCTTTGATTGTGGCTGAAGCCCCTAGTCCCCAGTTAACTCGGGGCATTCGAGCCATGTCGTACCATCGGGTAGGCAAGCCCACCACGATGAACCTCCACAATCAAAGGTAATACCAGGCTAGCTACACGACCCTAAAACTAAACATTTAATATACAACAAGAAATATCTACAATAGAAATAGAACTCTGGAAAAAAGTACAGAATTAAACACTCTCAAGTATTAAGCCTTGCTTGCGGCTGTAGCCCCTAGTCCCCAGTTAACTCGGGGCATTCGAACCATGTCGTACCATCGTGTAGGCCAGCCCACAACGATGAACCTCCACAAGCAAGGATAATACTAGAGATACAACTAAATACACTTTGATCTTAGCCAAAAGGCCGAGAAGCGATACAAAATTTTGGAAATTTGCTCAATTTCAACCAAATCCCATAGTCACTTGCCCCGCGGAACGCAACTTGCCCCATTCGCAAACCTTACAACGGATGGGATTCTTGTACGTTGCCGAGCGCAGGCGCTTTGAATGCCCTATCTTTCGTGAAAGCAAGGTGCATTGCAAGCTTGCTGTGAATTGATGCGATAATTCGACTTTATTTTCTGCTGAAAAGTATATACATGCGACATGCGCGCTATCTCTCGGGAGAGGAGGCTAGCATCGAGGCAGTGTAGCAGCGCCGCCCCGTGCAGTTTGCCTTGGCTGTGTTGGACCGCGTGCTTCGAATGCTTGAAAACAAGAGCTCGTGGAGGCGGATGTCACTAGAAGGCCCGATTCCATTTGCACACAACCCGATATTCACTGTAATCAGTTTCGCCCTTTGCAGAATCCAGTGCGCACGTCTGGGTGGCTTTCTTTCTTTCTTTCTTTCTTTCTTTCTTTCATTCTTTCTTTCTTTCATTCTTTCTTTCTTTCTTTCTTGCTCTCCTCCCTCCCTCCCTCCCTCTCTCCTTCTCTCCGTCCGTCTTACGCTTGTTGGCGCTCTCCTCTTCTGGCAACGCGAACGAAAGTGTATACACACACACACACACACACACACACACACACACACACACACACACACACACACACACACACACACACACACAGTACAGTATGCGATGTTCTTTTGTTTTCTGTTTAGTTACGTACTCCAACTTGAAGCTACATCGGACGATGAATCAATTAGGTGAAACGTAGCTCAAGGTAGTCCGAGGTTCGTGGGGTTTAGACCTCCGTCTTTTTGGATAAGGGAAAAACCCGGACTAAATAAAAATAAAACTAAACATAAAAACGAAAAATACAAAATAAATAAATAAATAAATAAATAAATAAATAAATAAATAAATAAATAAATAAATAAATAAATAAATAAATAAATAAATAAAAACCTGAGCCAGCAAACCCGCACCGACCGAGATTCGAAGTCGGGACCTCTGGAATGTGAGGTAGATACGCTACCATCCACGCTCCCGAGGCGGGCACAATATAGTAGATGAGCAATGGATCAATAAACGGAGCGCGTTCTACGTGGTGGTGTCAGGGTATTCTGTAACTCTGAGGGTTGAGGAATCCACTGAGTGAAGGCAGTGGAAGAGAGAAAGAGGGCGTGATGAAGTGATAGGAGCGATGATGATGATATAGCAGCAACTGGTGAAATGCTGGCGGGGGAAACCGGAGCACGCACGCCCCGCCACAAATCGCCCTTTGCTGTCGCCAGGTATCGAACCCTGGCCGCCTGAGTGAAAGCCAAGCGGTCTAACTAACCACTGGACCGCGGCACCAGCTTAATATGTGATACGTCCCAAATTTGGGGCACCAGTATATTACACTGACTTTTGGAATGCGACGCACTGATAGGGGTCTTGCTCTGACACGGGCTGGTAGTCCTGGCACTGCACTGACGGCGGCGCAAGTTGAAGGGACCTCCCTCAACCGCCGCGTAACTAGGGCACTCGACCGGGCATGGTCGGGGCACCTAGATAAGTGCAATTACACACTGTATGTTGCAACAGCATGTGCAAGGACTATGTTTGGTTTAGATTAGTAGGTGGGCCGATCCTGGCGGTACTGCAATGCCAGGCCAACCCGTGACAGAGGTGGAGCAAGCCCCTAGCACTCCGTCATTTTCCAAAAATCAGTTTAATATTCTGGTCCCCCAATGGGGGACGTATCAGATATTAAGCTGATAAGAACAGATTAATGTTTTTTATTGAATAATGTTTAAAGATACATAATTTTCATTTTAGTTTACAAAGTTTTAGCAACAGTGTCGAATTATACATTCATACAATTTATATACAATTATTTACAATTTATATACAATTTGTGTACAATTTATATACAATTTATCTACAATATTCATGACAAAAGAAAGGAAAAATAACTTTTTGGTTTATCAGACTGGGCTTTTTACTTTTTAGTGTTTATAGTCTTATTCTGCCCGTCTTCGTCGCACTCACTTATCACTTAACACTTGTCACTCACACTTGTCTTTTTCCCGTGATATGCTCAATGTATATGTCCCTGGACCAGCGAATACAGTCTGAAACACAAAGTTTCTTCAGCTGGCCCAGGTATCTGCGGGAGCACATCTTCTTCAATATTCTATCGTTTTTGGGGTCCCAAGATCCCAGGGCCCCAACCACTATGGCTTCCACAGTTACATTGTGGTGTGTTGCTGCCATCTCTGCTGCCAGGGTCCGGTACTTTTCTTCTTTTCGTTCCCGGGCCTGCTGCAGTGCCTCCGGAGAGCTCTCAAAGGGGATCGTCACATCGATGATCACCGTCTGCTGATCATTCTGTATGACGAGGTCAGGGCGGAGTCCCGGCCCGCAGGGCGCCTGATTCTCGAAGAGCAGACGGTACTTGTGCTTCGCCGCCTTCTTGAGTCTCTCCACGATGGCGTTGTGGCGTCGTGTGTACAGCTGGCTGTACCGCATGCAGTGGCAGACTACATGCGGTAGCGTCTCCGTCGGGTATCCACAGCGCCTACAAGACTTGTCGTCCTGTGGTCCTCTTCTTCTGCAGTTGAGTGGGAGCAGGTCGAGTCGGGCCTTGTGGATGAATCTCCAGTCGGCGAACCTGGTGTAGTCACCGCTGGAGATAAAGTGAGCCGAACTTTTGTCCAGTGAGACACACTGGAGTGCCTTGCCCTGCCGTACTAGTCCCCGGAGCCGTTCATCGTGGGTTTTTCTGTATTCGGCCCGGAGACACCGCAGAACTCGGCGTCGTTCCTCCTGGCGGAGGGTTGCTTCTCCCACCTTCAAGTTCAGCTCATCCTCGCTGGCTGCCCATTCCACTCCCACTCTTCTGCTCGCCGCTCTTGCCTTGGTCCACAGGCTGCTGCTCGTAGAGGAAGGGTTCCCCAGTGCTTCATCCATGTGCCCCGAGAGGTAACGGGCACAGTCCTCTGTGGATGGAGCATCATGGCACCGGTCTTGCACTGCTGCTACCAGCTCCCGACGGCCCAACGCAGACACCCTCTGGTCGATCGAATTGATGATCTTAAATGCAGAGTCGACCAGGTGGAAGTCCGAGTCAGCCGCGGTGCATGGTATTCCCAGTGCTCCTTTCTCTCGGCTGCCGTAGATGTAGTCCAGGGTAGCGTTCGTCGGCAGGTACAGGATTTTCTTCAGCCGACTCACCAGCGTCTTGTCGACCCCTGCCCACTGGGTTTTTTGGAACACTCCCATCCTCATGGGAAAGTTGAGGGCAGGGAAGAAGAATGTCCTGAGGGCGTTGAGCTTCTGCCAGGGGGCCAACTTGGAGTCGAGTATCTTCAGCCCCCTGCTCAGGATTTCGTCTAAGTCGTGCTTCCTCGGCAGGATGCTGAAGCCCGTCGGCTTGCCGAGAAAGCTGGTGGCTTCTCCATCCCGTAGCTGGTGAATGACTTGGTTGCTAACCCTGAACTCTGTCGGCCGGCAGCCTCTCGGTGTTTGTCCGGAGAGGTGGAGACTACAGCATTTTTGGTGGTTCAGCTTGATCCCCACCCCTTCTGCCATGGATTGCAGTCGGTTGATGTTGTCCTGTAGCTCGTCCTTGCTGTCTGACAGTAGCACCACATCGTCTGCGAAGGCCAGGACTTTCACCTTCTCCTCGTCCCCCTGGATCCTTCGCAACATCGGGTCCACTGCCAGATTGAAGAGGATGCCGCTGAGCGGGCACCCCTGCTTGATGCCCCGGTGGACATCTATTTCCTCGGTTGGGCCGTCCTTCGTCATGATCGTAGTGGCGCATCCGTCATACAGACGCCCTACGAGCTGGCGGAACTTCTCCCCCGTCCCGTGGTGCCTTAGGCTCCTCAAGATGGCGTCATGGGGGAGGGAGCCAAAGGCGTTGGAGAAGTCCAGCCAGGCGATGTGGATGTCTCCCCTGTTGTTTCTCGCCCGGTTGAGCTCGGCTTCCAGGACGAAGTTGTGTTCGAGCACCCCATCGAATGGCATGAAGCCCTTCTGGGACGGTGACATGACTTTGTTGTGTTGCGCCCACTGGGAAACCCGGCTAGCCAGGATTCCCGTGAACAGCTTGTACACCGTCCGGGTGAGAGCGATGGGGCGCCAGTTGCTCATCTCATTTCTGGATCCCTTGCCTTTGTAGATGAGGATCGTCCTGCTGACCCTCCACGACCTCGGGATATCCAGGTACTTGAGGCAGGTGTTGAAGACCGCCGCCAACACCGCGCATCCGGGGTCGACCGCCTTCCAGTGATGATAGGTGATGCGATCATCCCCCGGAGCCGAGTTCTCACATCTCCTGATGCGACGCTGCACTTCCTCGGGTGTGATTCTGTGCAGCGCCACATGGTCGCGGTCATCATTCTGCCTCCTCCTCTCGTATATTGTGCTTTCAGCGGACGTGGCCAGGGTGGCGTAAGAGAAATGGGCCTGGATCTCTTCTTTTGGCAGAGGGCACTGTTCGGACTCCTCCCCCAGGATGAGTCTCAGCGCCCTCCGTCGATTCCGGCGGTACAACTTCTGGATGTACTTTGGGTCATCCGCGTCCGGCTGGCTCGCCACAACGCCATCGTGGAGAGACTCAAGAAGGCGGCGAAGCACAAGTACCGTCTGCTCTTCGAGAATCAGGCGCCCTGCGGGCCGGGACTCCGCCCTGACCTCGTCATACAGAATGATCAGCAGACGGTGATCATCGATGTGACGATCCCTTTTGAGAGCTCTCCGGAGGCGCTGCAGCAGGCCCGGGAACGAAAAGAAGAAAAGTACCGGAACCTGGCAGCAGAGATGGCAGCAACACACCACAATGTAACTGTGGAAGCCATAGTGGTTGGGGCCCTGGGATCTTGGGACCCCAAAAACGATAGAATATTGAAGAAGATGTGCTCCCGCAGATACCTGGGCCAGCTGAAGAAACTTTGTGTTTCAGACTGTATTCGCTGGTCCAGGGACATATACATTGAGCATATCACGGGAAAAAGACAAGTGTGAGTGACAAGTGTTAAGTGATAAGTGAGTGCGACGAAGACGGGCAGAATAAGACTATAAACACTAAAAAGTAAAAAGCCCAGTCTGATAAACCAAAAATTTATTTTTCCTTTCTTTTGTCATGAATATTGTAGATAAATTGTATATAAATTGTACACAAATTGTATATAAATTGTAAATAATTGTATATAAATTGTATGAATGTATAATTCGACACTGTTGCTAAAACTTTGTAAACTAAAATGAAAATTATGTATCTTTAAACATTATTCAATAAAAAACATTAATCTGTTCTTATCAGCTTAATTACGGTTGAAAGGACTTGGTACTAAGTATATTTAGTGTATATAGTGTTATTTATTGTGTTGTTTTGTTATTATTGTGTTTTTTATTATTGTTATTGTTTATAGTATTTTATTATGTATATATATGGGGATATGCTTTTTTATATAGTGATTTATTTTTAGCTTAGGTATTACCTTTGGTTGTGGAGGTTCACCAGGGTGGGCTTGCTTACCCTGGTGGACGACATGGTTCGAATGCCCCGAGTTAACTGGGGACTAAGTGCTTCAGCCACAACCAAAGCGTAATATCTAAGTAGGGGTAACTTTATTAAAATGGAGAGGCGTGTTGTGAGGGAGGGGGGAACGCTGGTCGTATACCACCCCACCCCGGAGTGCTTTCGCTGCACTGAGGAGGGGTGCAGTGCTAAATTTAAAGCCAAGGACTGGACAGCTACTAAGAGGTCCTTGGAGAGACACTTGGCCAGAGAGCACGAAGTGAAAGTGTGTGCAACAAGGAACATTTGCCACGGCTGCCGCAGAGAGTTGGGTCTCAGACCACGTGCTCACCGGTGCTCTGTGCAGCCGGAGCAGGCCACCCAAGAGCCCGATGGCCACTACAATTGTGGAAGATGTGGTGCCAACTTCCCGACACGCCGAGCGCTTACCAACCATGACCGATGACACAAACTTCAATCCATACGGGAAGTGGTTGAAGCTGAAGGGGCACCTGAGAGGCCCAGAAGGGAGGGCAGTGCTACCCCTGAGCAGGAGGCTCCCGCAGCGGTCGTGCGGTCCCCTAGTCCAGTGGTTGTCTCGACGGGCGTGCCACCTGTGGAGGTCGTCATAGGAGCCAACAACGCACTGGAAGTCCAGGAGGAGCCGGAGGTGCCCGAAGTGTCCCCATCTGGCGAGCAGGACCAACCAGCTGGCCCACCGGAGGAAGCGGATGAATCCAGTTCATCCCCTGAGGGTCCGCCTTCCGAGGATGAAGCCGGCGAGGCGGAAGAAGAAGACTACAGGATACAAGAACCAGTCGCTGCACCTGCAGTGACTCCTGATGATGCGACCCCTCTGCAGGCCCACCTTCCAGTGCTTCAGCGGATCCTCGCAGAGAGCACGAGCGAGGAGGGGTGGCAAAGGTTTAATGACGTCCTGGATACAATAACCGCAGATGTACAAAGGGTCATGGGAATCTCCGTCGCAAACCTAGGTGAACGACGGAGCCAGCCGGACGCGGATGACCCAAAGTACATCCAGAAGTTGTACCGCCGGAATCGACGGAGGGCGCTGAGACTCATCCTGGGGGAGGAGTCCGAACAGTGCCCTCTGCCAAAAGAAGAGATCCAGGCCCATTTCTCTTACGCCACCCTGGCCACGTCCGCTGAAAGCACAATATACGAGAGGAGGAGGCAGAATGATGACCGCGACCATGTGGCGCTGCACAGAATCACACCCGAGGAAGTGCAGCGTCGCATCAGGAGATGTGAGAACTCGGCTCCGGGGGATGATCGCATCACCTATCATCACTGGAAGGCGGTCGACCCCGGATGCGCGGTGTTGGCGGCGGTCTTCAACACCTGCCTCAAGTACCTGGATATCCCGAGGTCGTGGAGGGTCAGCAGGACGATCCTCATCTACAAAGGCAAGGGATCCAGAAATGAGATGAGCAACTGGCGCCCCATCGCTCTCACCCGGACGGTGTACAAGCTGTTCACGGGAATCCTGGCTAGCCGGGTTTCCCAGTGGGCGCAACACAACAAAGTCATGTCACCGTCCCAGAAGGGCTTCATGCCATTCGATGGGGTGCTCGAACACAACTTCGTCCTGGAAGCCGAGCTCAACCGGGCGAGAAACAACAGGGGAGACATCCACATCGCCTGGCTGGACTTCTCCAACGCCTTTGGCTCCCTCCCCCATGACGCCATCTTGAGGAGCCTAAGGCACCACGGGACGGGGGAGAAGTTCCGCCAGCTCGTAGGGCGTCTGTATGACGGATGCGCCACTACGATCATGACGAAGGACGGCCCAACCGAGGAAATAGATGTCCACCGGGGCATCAAGCAGGGGTGCCCGCTCAGCGGCATCCTCTTCAATCTGGCAGTGGACCCGATGTTGCGAAGGATCCAGGGGGACGAGGAGAAGGTGAAAGTCCTGGCCTTCGCAGACGATGTGGTGCTACTGTCAGACAGCAAGGACGAGCTACAGGACAACATCAACCGACTGCAATCCATGGCAGAAGGGGTGGGGATCAAGCTGAACCACCAAAAATGCTGTAGTCTCCACCTCTCCGGACAAACACCGAGAGGCTGCCGGCCGACAGTGTTCAGGGTTAGCAACCAAGTCATTCACCAGCTACGGGATGGAGAAGCCACCAGCTTTCTCGGCAAGCCGACGGGCTTCAGCATCCTGCCGAGGAAGCACGACTTAGACGAAATCCTGAGCAGGGGGCTGAAGATACTCGACTCCAAGTTGGCCCCCTGGCAGAAGCTCAACGCCCTCAGGACATTCTTCTTCCCTGCCCTCAACTTTCCCATGAGGATGGGAGTGTTCCAAAAAACCCAGTGGGCAGGGGTCGACAAGACGCTGGTGAGTCGGCTGAAGAAAATCCTGTACCTGCCGACGAACGCTACCCTGGACTACATCTACGGCAGCCGAGAGAAAGGAGCACTGGGAATACCATGCACCGCGGCTGACTCGGACTTCCACCTGGTCGACTCTGCATTTAAGATCATCAATTCGATCGACCAGAGGGTGTCTGCGTTGGGCCGTCGGGAGCTGGTAGCAGCAGTGCAAGACCGGTGCCATGATGCTCCATCCACAGAGGACTGTGCCCGTTACCTCTCGGGGCACATGGATGAAGCACTGGGGAACCCTTCCTCTACGAGCAGCAGCCTGTGGACCAAGGCAAGAGCGGCGAGCAGAAGAGTGG
The DNA here is from genome assembly GCA_030765055.1 of Mantis religiosa. NCBI lineage: Eukaryota > Metazoa > Arthropoda > Insecta > Mantodea > Mantidae > Mantis > Mantis religiosa. The sequence continues at coordinate 35,792,838 of CM060952.1, read as the reverse complement.
GAGTGGAATGGGCAGCCAGCGAGGATGAGCTGAACTTGAAGGTGGGAGAAGCAACCCTCCGCCAGGAGGAACGACGCCGAGTTCTGCGGTGTCTCCGGGCCGAATACAGAAAAACCCACGATGAACGGCTCCGGGGACTAGTACGGCAGGGCAAGGCACTCCAGTGTGTCTCACTGGACAAAAGTTCGGCTCACTTTATCTCCAGCGGTGACTACACCAGGTTCGCCGACTGGAGATTCATCCACAAGGCCCGACTCGACCTGCTCCCACTCAACTGCAGAAGAGGACCACAGGACAAGTCTTGTAGGCGCTGTGGATACCCGACGGAGACGCTACCGCATGTAGTCTGCCACTGCATGCGGTACAGCCAGCTGTACACACGACGCCACAACGCCATCGTGGAGAGACTCAAGAAGGCGGCGAAGCACAAGTACCGTCTGCTCTTCGAGAATCAGGCGCCCTGCGGGCCGGGACTCCGCCCTGACCTCGTCATACAGAATGATCAGCAGACGGTGATCATCGATGTGACGATCCCCTTTGAGAGCTCTCCGGAGGCGCTGCAGCAGGCCCGGGAACGAAAAGAAGAAAAGTACCGGACCCTGGCAGCAGAGATGGCAGCAACACACCACAATGTAACTGTGGAAGCCATAGTGGTTGGGGCCCTGGGATCTTGGGACCCCAAAAACGATAGAATATTGAAGAAGATGTGCTCCCGCAGATACCTGGGCCAGCTGAAGAAACTTTGTTTCAGACTGTATTCGCTGGTCCAGGGACATATACATTGAGCATATCACGGGAAAAAGACAAGTGTGAGTGACAAGTGTTAAGTGATAAGTGAGTGCGACGAAGACGGGCAGAATAAGACTATAAACACTAAAAAGTAAAAAGCCCAGTCTGATAAACCAAAAAGTTATTTTTCCTTTCTTTTGTCATGAATATTGTAGATAAATTGTATATAAATTGTACACAAATTGTATATAAATTGTAAATAATTGTATATAAATTGTATGAATGTATAATTCGACACTGTTGCTAAAACTTTGTAAACTAAAATGAAAATTATGTATCTTTAAACATTATTCAATAAAAAACATTAATCTGTTCTTATCAGCTTAATATCTGATACGTCCCCCATTGGGGGACCAGAATATTAAACTGATTTTTGGAAAATGACGGAGTGCTAGGGGCTTGCTCCACCTCTGTCACGGGTTGGCCTGGCATTGCAGTACCGCCAGGATCGGCCCACCTACTAATCTAAACCAAACATAGTCCTTGCACATGCTGTTGCAACATACAGTGTGTAATTGCACTTATCTAGGTGCCCCGACCATGCCCGGTCGAGTGCCCTAGTTACGCGGCGGTTGAGGGAGGTCCCTTCAACTTGCGCCGCCGTCAGTGCAGTGCCAGGACTACCAGCCCGTGTCAGAGCAAGACCCCTATCAGTTCGTCGCATTCCAAAAGTCAGTGTAATATACTGGTGCCCCAAATTTGGGACGTATCACATATTAAGCTGGTGCCGCGGTCCAGTGGTTAGTTAGACCGCTTGGCTTTCACTCAGGCGGCCAGGGTTCGATACCTGGCGACAGCAAAGGGCGATTTGTGGCGGGGCGTGCGTGCTCCGGTTTCCCCCGCCAGCATTTCACCAGTTGCTGCTATATCATCATCATCATCGCTCCTATCACTTCATCACGCCCTCTTTCTCTCTTCCACTGCCTTCACTCAGTGGATTCCTCAACCCTCAGGGTTACAGAATACCCTGACACCACCACGTAGAACGCGCTCCGTTTATTGATCCATTGCTCATCTACTATATTGTGCCCGCCTCGGGAGCGTGGATGGTAGCGTATCTACCTCACATTCCAGAGGTCCCGACTTCGAATCTCGGTCGGTGCGGGTTTGCTGGCTCAGGTTTTTATTTATTTATTTATTTATTTATTTATTTATTTATTTATTTATTTATTTATTTTGTAATTTTCGTTTTTATGTTTAGTTTTATTTTTATTTAGTCCGGGTTTTTCCCTTATCCAAAAAGACGGAGGTCTAAACCCCACGAACCTCGGACTACCTTGAGCTACGTTTCACCTAATTGATTCATCGTCCGATGTAGCTTCAAGTTGGAGTACGTAACTAAACAGAAAACAAAAGAACATCGCATACTGTACTGTGTGTGTGTGTGTGTGTGTGTGTGTGTGTGTGTGTGTTTGTGTGTGTGTGTATACACTTTCGTTCGCGTTGCCAGAAGAGGAGAGCGCCAACAAGCGTAAGACGGACGGAGAGAAGGAGAGAGGGAGGGAGGGAGGGAGGGAGGGAGGGAGGAGAGCAAGAAAGAAAGAAAGAAAGAAAGAAAGAAAGAAAGAAAGAAAGAAAGAAAGAAAGAAAGAAAGAAAGAAAGAAAGAAAGAAAGAAAGAAAGAAAGCCACCCAGACGTGCGCACTGGATTCTGCAAAGGGCGAAACTGATTACAGTGAATATCGGGTTGTGTGCAAATGGAATCGGGCTTTCTAGTGACATCCGCCTCCACGAGCTCTTGTTTTCAAGCATTCGAAGCACGCGGTCCAACACAGCCAAGGCAAACTGCACGGGGCGGCGCTGCTACACTGCCTCGATGCTAGCCTCCTCTCCCGAGAGATAGCGCGCATGTCGCATGTATATACTTTTCAGCAGAAAATAAAGTCGAATTATCGCATCAATTCACAGCAAGCTTGCAATGCACCTTGCTTTCACGAAAGATAGGGCATTCAAAGCGCCTGCGCTCGGCAACGTACAAGAATCCCATCCGTTGTAAGGTTTGCGAATGGGGCAAGTTGCGTTCCGCGGGGCAAGTGACTATGGGATTTGGTTGAAATTGAGCAAATTTCCAAAATTTTGTATCGCTTCTCGGCCTTTTGGCTAAGAAGTATTTGAGTACTTGTAGCGTTCATTTGCTTGTTGGTTAAGGTGTATTATTAGTTAATATAGGTGCTCTCCTTAAGAGAGGTGTACAAGGAGGTTCGTTAGTACGGACGACATGGCTCGAATGCCCCGAGTTAACTGGGGACTATGGGCTCAGCCTTGTATATAGTTAAGTTTAAGATCTTTAAGTTGGTAATATTTGTTTCTGAAGTATGACGTCACCTACCGGCTTAATGGCGCTGGCGCCATTGAGAAGGCAGGGGAACGTCTTGTTGGTGCGCTTTCCTGTTGCAGATGTTTTCCACTGCACAGAAGAAGGATGTCGCTCGGCCTTCAAGACCTCTTCGTGGACGGCGATGCGGCGATCCGTGGAGCGCCATCTTGAGAAGAACCACAGCATCAGGATCTTAGGGACCAGGAATATATGCTGTAAATGTAATTCTGACCTTGGCCTAAGACCAACTAATCATGCTTGTGGTTTTCCTACTCCACAGGGCGTCCGCCAGGCAGCTCCGACGATTCTTGCCTATGCATGTACCCAGTGTGAGAGGACGTTCGCCACCAACCAGGGTCTGAGGAACCACTTGATGTGGCATCGAGACCAGGCCGTCCGGGCAAGAAACGCCGTCGAGCTCCCACGTCCAGAGACGAGACGACCAGCTGCCAATCGGGCTGAGGGTAGAGCTGTGCCCGCACCAGGAGCTGAGGAAGCTGCGCTCCCACCTAGGGCTGAGGTTCCTGTGCCCTCACCGGGATCACCGATCTCGATGCCAGACTTGTCTGGATCGGGCAACGAGCCTGCAACTCCAGCGCAGGACACATCAGCAAGCTTAGCTGATGACCCGGTGCCAGTCACGGCTGGACCGTCCGCGGCTCCTCAACTTCCAATACCAACACAGGAGGAGGACCTGGACCAGTCACCCGACCCGGCTCCATTCGTGGTGTCGGGAGCCAATACCCGGAGCAGAGGTGAAACCGATACACAGCAAACGCCAATAGCTGTGCATCATAGCTTGGAGCGGCGCGGAGCACCACTTGACAACCCGACTCCCCTATCCCCTCGGGATTCCGCTCTAGAGACAGCTCTAGTTCGAGATGATTTCAATGCACCTGTTACAGAGGAAGCCGTAGATGTCGAGGAAGGTGATGCCCAGGTGCAACCCGAGTTGGATAATTTAATTATAGACGTGGACGACAGATCAAAGATCCACGAGTTCCTTCCTCAGATTAATGAGATCCTCAGGGCCGGAACCTCAGAAGACAATTGGCTGAGGTTCGAAGGGATATTGGTTGGCATCACCGAAAAAGTCAGAGAGTTAGTTAAAATCCCTGTCCACCACGGCACCACCAGAAGACAGTACAACATCGAGTGAGTGAGTGAGTGTGGGGTTTTAGGGCCCGTCGACAGCAAGGTCATTTGGGCCCTAAGTCAATACTAAAACCTACACATATGTAGTTAAAAAGTACAATGAAATAAAACACTCAACCATTAAAAGCACATAAAAACCATCTAAAAACTAATAATTTAAAACCTCTAAAATTGATAAATCTAAAATACAAGTTACACTTGTTTATTAAAACCTATTTCTGATATAAACCGCAGTGCCTTGTCCACGGCCACTGGGTCGTTTCCTAAAACAGTGTGCAAGTTAGTCCCCAAGCCCAAAGACTGGCGAACGCGGGCGTACTGCGGGCAGTCAAGCAGTACATGTCGCACAGTAAAGCGTACTGCACATGGAGCACACACAGGGGCCGGTTCCCCTCTTAGCAGATGACCATGTGTTGCTCGTGTGTGCCCAATTCTCAGCCGGGTGAGTATCACCTCGGCTCGCCGGTTATCCCTGCAGGAAGTCAGCCAGGGTTGTACGCTTTCCTTTATTGCCCGGAGTTGTGTGCCTTCTAAAGCTGTCCAGGATTGCTGCCAAGCAGATAGAAGCTGGCGACGGAAAAAACGTTGCACATCCTGGTACGGCACCGTAGTTGTTAAACTCCGGGGCAAACGGCAAGCAGACTTAGCAGCCGCGTCCGCCTCCTCGTTCCCGGAAATGCCCATATGCCCAGGGGTCCAAGTAAAAACAAAATGGTATCCTCGACCGAGCATTTGCGAGATCTGGGCCTGTATTTTTAAAATTAGAGAGTGAGCGGCAGTGTGCTGTTTCAAGGCCTGAAGAGCACTGAGGGAGTCGGTACAAACAATAAAAGAGCCAGGGGCTAACTTGCAAATAAAAAGGAGCATATAGTAGATGGCATATAACTCTGCTGAGAAGACCGAAGTTGAGTCCAGAAGTCGAAATTTGTGAGCCTCACCGTTAACGAAGAACGCGCAACCCGTAGCGTTACCTAACTGAGAGCCGTCTGTAAAGACCGGAACATAGTTAGGATAACGGCCCAGCAATTCGGCAAAAAGTTGTTGGAACACCGAATGTGGAGTAGCGAGTCTAGAATTGTTTGAAAGAGCGAGATCGAACTGCGCACGATTGAGCTGCCATGCAGGATAGGGGCAGATGGACGACCTCTCCACGCGAGGCATTCGGAGGCCATGCGAATGTAGTAGATCCCGAAATCTTATTCCCACGGGGCGTGTCTGAGAACCAGGGCGCATATAACGGTGGACTAAATCTGGACACAGAACTGGTTTAAAACAAGGATGATTGTGATAACTTGCCAACTTCGAAACGTATGAGCAGAGTAACAGTGAGCGACGAATATGGAGTGGAGGTTCGCCTGAGTCCGCATACAGGCAGTCGACTCGACTGGTACGGAAGGCTCCTGTGGCAAGGCGGATGCCAGTATGATGCACGGTGTCTAAAAGGCGGAGTTTAGAGGCGGTCGCTGCGCCATAAATAAAACTGCCATAGTCCAGCTTGGACCGAACCAGAGAGCGGTACAGCCTCAACATTACCGTGCGATCGCCCCCCCAAGATGCTCCAGATAATACCTTCAGCACCCGAAGAGAACGATCGCAAGAGGCTCGAAGGTGACGAATGTGGTGCTCCCAATTTAGTTGTCGGTCCAAGTAGAGGCCCAAGAACTTCAGGTGCGATACAAATGGCAGGGGTGTGCCGTTCAAATGAAGATCAGGAGGCGGGTGAATACCTCGTAGGTGGTGAAAGTGGATGCACTGGGTCTTCGCAGCTGAAAAGCGGAAACCGTTTTGTAGCGCCCAAGCTGCTAGCTGGGTGATGGTCAGCTGCAGTTGGCGCTCAATGTGGTCTATGTTGGCTGACCTATAATAAAGTGCGAAGTCGTCAACATAGAGTGATGTTGGAATTCCGCTTCGAACGGCACTAGTGATGCCATTGATAGCTACGGCAAAAAGTGCGACGCTTAAAATCGACCCTTGAGGTACACCGTTCTCCTGTATCCGTTCCTGGGATATCGTTTTACCTATACGCACACGAAAACGGCGAAGTTTTAAAAAATTACTTAAAAACACGGGTAGATGACCACGCATGCCGTAACCATGTAGGTTACGGAGTATGCCGTACCGCCAGGTGGTGTCATAGGCCTTCTCCAAGTCGAGGAACACGCCAACGGCGTGCTGTTTCAGCAGAAAGGCATCGGAAATATACCCCTCTAGGCGTGTTAGGTTATCGACACTTGAGCGATGGCGACGAAAACCGCATTGTAAGTTGGACAGATGGTTATGTTTTTCTAGCCACCAATTTAACCGAGCGCTTACCATTCGCTCCAACGTCTTACAGATGACACTCGTTAGGCAAATGGGGCGGTAGCTAGATGGTAGCGTGCGGTCCTTTCCGGGTCGAGGGATGGGGATGACAATACCCTCTCGCCAGGAGGAAGGGAAAACCCGCTCATGCCAAATGCGGTTATAGATGTTTAAGAGGAAACTTAGCGCCTCAGATGGAAGATGTAGCAGCATCTGTCGGTGTACGTCATCGGGACCTGGAGAGGAATCCTTTGCTAACGCGAGAGAATGGGCGAGCTCGGCTGCGGTAAAGGGTTGGTTGTACGGCTCGGTGCAGTCACTATTAAAATTAAGTGGTACCCGCTCCGCCTTTTCCTTAATAGGCAGGAAGAGAGTGTCATAGCGGGCAGTTTGGCTCGTGGCAGCAAATGTGGTAGCTAGGGCTTCAGCTATATCCTGCTCGGTGGTGCACATGGATCCGTTGATGGCAAGGCCGGGAATTACCGTCCGGCGATACTTGCCATACATCCGCCGAACAGCTGACCATACTTGTTGGGTAGAGCTGCGCCGGGAAAGCGAAGACACAAATGCTTCCCAAGATTTACGCTTTGCGTTGCGCAGTATAAAGCGTGCCCTAGCCCGAGAACGTTTGAAGGCGACGAAGTTCGCTTCTGTCGGGTGCCGCTGAAAAATGCGCAAAGTACGTTTGCGTGCTTTGACAGCCAAACTACATTCCTCGGACCACCACGGTACAGGAATACGACGTGGTGTAGGTGAGCCTCGAGGAATGCTGGATTCTGCTGCGAGCAGGATCGAGCAAGTAAAATATTCGACCATTTCGTCGATGGTGTCGAAACCATCGTCGATGAGGTGTATGAGGGATTGGAATTTTCCCCAGTTAGCTTTGGAAATAATCCAGCGAGGATGTCGAGAAGGTACACATTGGCGGCCAGAAAAATGAATGTTAATGGGGTAATGATCACTGCCAAAGAGGTCGGAAAGTACTGACCACTCAAGTAGTGGTACTAATGACGGACTGCAGAAAGAAAGGTCTAGTACGGAATGTGTACCATAAGCGGATGATAGGAATGTCGGGTCACCAGTATTTAGCAGAAGCAGGTCAGACTTATCGAAGACGTCTACGAGGAGGCATCCACGGGCGTCATCTGTGTCTGATCCCCAGAGCGTGTGCTTGGCATTCAAATCTCCCACAAGGAGTAGTGGTGAGGGGAGCTGAGCCAATAGAGCTTGAAGATCACGCTCTGGAACTATACTGAGCGGCGGCAGGTATATGTTGCATATGGTAAAACTGATGCTCTCCAGCTGTAGCCGAACGGCCACAGCTTGCAATGGTGTGGTGAGAGGAACGTGGGCGGCTGAGATGTTAGGCGCCACTAAGGTGGCAACGCCACCGCTTGCACGCATACCCGCAAGAGAGTCGCTTCTAAATGCAGAGAAAGACTGAAGGTGTAACGAGTGATTGGGATGTAAGTGGGTTTCCTGGAGACAAATAATTGATGGTGACCGTTGAGAAACTAAATGTTGTAGGTCTTGAGCACGAGCTCGAAAACCATTGACATTCCACTGGATTATTTCCATGAAGAGTTTTTAATGGGCCGTTTTAACCTTTTTCTTGACCTTGGCTGACCTGGGCCCTACGATTCGAAAATCGTTAGCCTCCTGTGACTCCGCTGATGTTCGGGAGTCAGAACTCCTACGGCTCGTAGAACGAGACCGGGATCTAATGGAAGGCGAGCGACTTCGCGATCTATGTTGTGGCCGGGATCGGTGTTTTACATTTACCACTGGATTGTTGTTACTCGGTGATGGCTTGGTGTCTGGAGTCTGTACGGCTGAAACGGAGGCTGTGCTGGTGGATATACAAACAGTCTGAGACGTAGGTTTAACGGCTAGAAACTCAGTCTGCGTGGATGCGTGTGCGACAGGGACGTGTTGAACAGCAACAGTGGTATTAGGAGTACGGCGAGCTGCTAATGCATACCCAGTAGTAGTGGTAGCAGGCTTTAGTTGTTCAAAGCGCCGTCGTGCCTCTGGAAAAGTCAGGCGTTCTTTGACACGTAGCTCCTGAATGCTTTTTTCGTCCATGAATCTAGGACACTGTCGCGAGCTGGAGGGATGACTACCGCCACAGTTCACGCAGCAAGGTGTTCGGCTGCAGTTTGGGTCGTCGTGTTTAGCTAGGCCACATTGCTCACAAAGAGCAGGATTGGTGCATGTGACCTTAGTATGTCCGAACCGCTGACATTGGAAACAGCGCATGGGGTTCGGGACATACTGGCGGACACTCGCACGCTCATAGCCGCAATAGATGTACTCCGGTAACTTAGTCCCAGCAAACGTTAGAAATACCGTACGTAATGGGTACTCCTTGCCATCTTGTTTCCGTGTTAGCCGGTACGCCTGACAAACAAGCTGATCCGAGAGGCAACTTACTATTTCCTCGTTTGCAAGACCGTCTAGGCTGGAGGTGGTGACTACTCCTCGACAGGTGTTAAGTGTTTTGTGTGGGGCTACCCTGATAGGGTAGGAGCCCAACAAAGTCGCCTTTTGTAGTTTTTTGGACTGGTCTGCAGTTGAGGTCTCTAACAGTAAGCTACCGTCTCGGAGACGCGTAGCGTTTTTTACAGGGCCACTGATTTTATCTAATTCACGTTTTATGTAAAATGGACTGACATCCTTAAACGTTTTGCCATCACAAGCCAAGGTCATCAATAAGTAAGGGTCAATGAAGGAGGTTTTGCGCGGATACATGATGATATAGACCCCCTTCCGGAACCGTCGGCGTCAGCCTGCCATCCGGGGGTTAAAGAAAAAAGACACCGAATCTTCACGGTCTGTGCCGTCATGGGGACCTCACCCATGACCGATCTCATTTGTACCTCAGAAAAGCTACCCTTCAAAATCCACTGCTTGTCCGTATGGGTAAACCGTTCACCACGCACACCCCGGCTTTATTCCCCTACCACAGGAATAACCGCCTGTGGCTCCCCGCTTTAGGCCGCGCATGCGTGTAATAGGCACACGCGGATTCAGGGGACTTGTGGTTGATTACACCGGGGTTCCGTCAGCGGTAACACGTCCGGTCCGTGATACTAACCCAACGGCAAAACGCGGCCGTCGGGAGATTACCACAGACCGGGCCCTCAAGGAGCTACGTGGGTGTACTTGACGGTGTGGACGGGCTCCGCACCTAAGGCTACACATAGGGGCAGTGCGAAGGGTCCGCTCAACCTTCACTTTTGAGACCTCCGGAGAGCACACATGTCGGAAGCCGCGCTGAAAACCGTGGGACAGAACCACGGAGATAGGAAAGATCCCTGCTGGTGAGACAGGAGTTATAAACCTAATACCTTAAGTGCTAATAATTATAATAAAAAACTAGAAGGGGAAGAAGGTGATGCTTACTGACAAGCAGTAGCTACACGTGGCACAGTTGATGGAGATGAAGGGGATGAATTGAGGGTGAATGGCTAGGTACCCCGGGATCGCCAATCCCGTACCTACCGTAGTAGGTCCCTGGGGGAAAATACCAGAGCCTCTTCTGCCAGTTTTCGGGGTTACTGATGGGCCTTCTCGGCAGCCGTAGCGGTCGTGGGGTACACCAAGTCCCCACCGTACATCACCCCATCAGTCAGTCCCCTACTTCCTGTTGCCCACCCCTCGGGACGAGGACCGCAGAGGTTGGATTTTGAGGGGCATACAACATCGATCCTGAGGACCCAACAACAATACAAAAGTTGTATAGGAGGAACAGGAGGAAAGCTGTCAGACTAATCCTCGGGGAGGAAGGCAAGCGGTGCGAGATTGATAAAGAAACGGTGACAGCATACTTCAGGGAATCTTCTAGAAGAATTGACTGTGACCTGTCCCTGTACACTCCAACACACCCGGAGAATGAAGAAGGCAGACAAGGCGTAGTAACGAACAGAATCACGCCAAATGAAGTTTTAATGAGGCTGCGAAGATGCGAGAATACTGCTCCTGGGGATGACCGTATAACATATAATCATTGGAAGGCGGTCGACCCAGCATGCTCCGTACTTGCAAGCATCTTTAATGTCTGCCTGAAATATGAAAAGATCCCTGAAGAATGGAAGACATCAATGACGTCACTAATTTACAAGAAAGGTGATCCACATGACCCAGCAAATTGGCGCCCAATAGCCATCATGCGGACCATCTACAAGATATATACAGGTGTATTGGCAAAGAGGGTCACCACCTGGCTGACGAATGAGAATGTCTTGGCACCAGCACAGAAGGGGTTTATGCCTCACGACGGAGTCTTCGAGCATAACTACACGCTCAGGAGGAAGTTCGACCTTGCCAGAACAGAGAAGGGCGAATTTTTAGCAGCCTGGTTGGACTTCTCCAATGCATTTGGCTCCGTCCCGCATCAAGCCATCTATGCGGGCCTAGAAAGGACAGGCGCTGGTGCCAAGTTCACTAGAATTATCAGAGACATGTACTCGGATGCTACCACGAGAATATGGACGGGTCAAGGTGCCACAGATACCATTGATCTGAACGCCGGGGTCAAACAAGGATGCCCCATCAGTGGTCTGTTGTTTAACATCGCCATTGACCCGATCGTAAGACAAATACAAGGACAACAGGCCGAACACAAGATCCTGGCTTACGCGGACGATCTGGTGCTATTAGCCAAAGAGCCTGAAGACCTACAAGAGATGATTAATACAGTCTCCACCTTGGCTGCAAAGATCAATATTAAGATTAATCCAAGGAAATGCTTTAGCCTGCACATTTCTGGAAAGACACCGATTGGCACCAGGGACACCAAGTTTAATGTCGAAGAAGAACAAATTAAACAACTAGAAGACGGTGAGTTCGACAAGTTCCTTGGGAAGCCAGTTGGATTTCACATTACATCAAATTTAAAAGAGCTAGCAGATTTAATGCTCACCGCTAAGAAGATTCTCCAGTCCAAGCTAGCTCCCTGGCAGAAGCTTGATGCCCTTAAGACATTCTTCTATTCATCCTTAAACTTCCTGATGAGGACTGCCCAATTTGCCAAGGGTGACTGGGCCAAGCTGGATGACGTCATCAGGGCAGAGATCAAGAAAGTTCTTAATGTCCCACAGGAAGCAGCAAACGACTATATATATGGCCCTTCTAAGTCTGGATGCATAGGAGTTCCGGTAGCAGCTAGCGACTCAGACTTCCATCTGATCGACAACGCTTTTAAGCTCCTCTCCTCCAAAGATGTCCATACCGCGGAGCTTGCTCTAGGAGACCTACAGAGCGTTGTAAGAAAAAGACTTGGAAGACTAGTCGATCATGATGATGTCGCAGCCTACCTGACTGGAGAGAACGAGGGCGAGTTCAGGCGAAACACTAACGCCATCTCTTCGACCTGGACTCAAGCTCGCAAATCTTCTGCCAGGTGCAATGTGAAATGGTCCTTCGAGAACTATAAACCTGCTATACGTGTTGAAGACAAAATCCTGCGAGGAAGCCAAAGACACCAGGTGCTGAAAACACTTAGAGATATGAAAAAGGATCAGCACCTGACTCGTCTTCTGGAGCTGCCCAGCCAAGGAAAAGCTATCGACTGCGTATCTGCAGATGCTGCCAGCTCGCATTTCATTAGAACTGGCCTCCACACTAGATTCGCCGATTGGAGGTTCATCCACAGGGCACGACTAAACCTATTGCCCCTGAATGGATGCAGGCATCATGACCAAGGATGCCAGCGAAGCTGCAGGAGATGCGGATATGAGAGCGAGACCCTACCTCATGTAATAAACCATTGCATGAGGTACTCCGATGTCATCACGCGGAGACACAATGCCGTGGTCGCTAGGGTCCGCAAGGCAGCCAGCAGCAGGTTCACCATTCTGGCCGATAACCAAGCAGTGGAAGGAAACCTGAGGCCAGACCTCGTGTTGGTGAAGGATGGTAACGCAGTCATCATAGACGTCACCATCCCATTCGACAACCGGCAGCAGGCATTCAGTGAGGCAAGACGCGCCAAGGAAGAAAAGTACCAGGACTTGGCGGAGGCTCTGCGCACCAGATACACAAACGTGGAGGTGGACGCCATCGTTCTCGGCTCCTTGGGCTCTTGGGACCCCGAGAACGATAGAGTGATGAAAAGAATTTGTTCAAAGAAGTACCTAGCACTGTTCAAGAAATTGTGTGTGTCGGACGTCATTAGGTACTCCAGAGACATCTACGTCGAGCATGTGACTGGCGTCCGACAGTGATCAAGTACCCTGACTGGGGTTTTTCTGTGGTTTCCCCCAGCCTCGCAAGGTGAATACCGGGGTAATAGATCACCAAATTTCCACAGAGACAGAAGTGACTTATATATGTTGATACATATATATCTGTCTATTTTTGTTATATACATTATTTGACCACGGCACCACTACATTGGTGTACACAGTGACGTGTGCTATTGCATAAATATTTTTGGACTCTATGAACATTCATAACGATGTTGTAAATATTGTATATATTGTGTTGACTTTGAGATTATTCTCTGTATATCTTATTGTTCCTATCTCTTTTATGACTGAACAGAAATTTCTGACAAAAATGTATACCAAATGTAGTAGTTTAGCATTTGATCAATAAACAAAATCTGTTCTTATCAGCTTAATATGCGATAAGGACGGATCCTAATGGGGCCGTTGAGGATATTAAGCTGCATACTAGGAACTTTACTATTTTTTCTTGTGCCAAAGCGCCGAATATTTGCTCAGAGTTAACCATTGTCTCTCGAATATTGCCTCAACACAAACAAACCTCTGTTCTTATCAGCTTAATATGCGATAAGGACGGATCCTAATGGGGCCGTTGAGGATATTAAGCTGCATACTAAGGACTTTACTATTTTTTTCTTGTGCCAAAGCGCCGAATATTTGCTCAGAGTTAACCATTGTCTCTCGAATATTGCCTCAACACAAACAAACCTCTGTTCTTATCAGCTTAATATCTGATACGTCCCCCATTGCCTGGCTAGACCTATCAAATGCCTTTGGCTCGCTTCCACATGAGGCGATCCAGGCGAGCCTAAGATGTTGCGGCGCGGGCGAGAAGTTCCGACAACTTGTGGATCGGATCTACGTAGGCTGCACCACAACCGTGGTGACCATGGATGGACCGACAAGGGAGATGGAAGTCCAGAGAGGTATAAAACAGGGCTGCCCCCTGAGTGGTATCCTCTTCAACCTGGCAGTAGACCCCATCCTGCGGAAAATCCAAGGAAACGCAGAGGAGACGAGGATCCTAGCTTTCGCGGATGACATGGTCCTGCTTTCAAATAACCAGGAGGAGCTACAGAACAACATCGAGAGTGTGGAGGCTATGGTGAGAGAGATTGGTATCTCTCTCAACCACAACAAATGCTGTAGCCTCCACCTAAGCGGCAGGAAACCGAGGGGCTGTCGTCCGACGGAATTTCGCGTTAGTGGAATGGTGGTGCGACAGCTGCGCGATGGAGAGGCCACAGACTTCCTGGGAAAGCCCACGGGCTTCAATATCCTGCCAGGGAGGACGGATATGGAGGAAATTCTGCAAAGGGGCCTCAAGATCCTGGATTCCAAGCTTGCCCCCTGGCAACAACTCAACGCCCTGAAGACCTTCTTCTACCCGGCCCTTAACTTCCCCATGCGAATGGGGACATTCTCCAAAACCCAGTGGGCCGGGGTAGATCGGGCGCTGGTTGGCAGGCTCCGGAGGATCTTATACCTTCCACAGAACTCCTCTCTCGACTACCTGTACGGGAGCAGGGAAATGGGAGCCATGGGGATCCCCTGCGCGGCGGCTGACTCGGACTTCCACCTGGTCGACTCAGCCTTCAAGATTCTACATTCAGTCGACCAGAGGGTGTCCGAGTTGGGTAAGAAGGAACTAGGGGCAGCAGTAGAAGACAAAATAAGGAGAGCCCCCTCACCGGAGAGTTGCGCCAAATACCTATCTGGTGTACTCGAGGAGGAAATGGCGAACCCGTCTTCGACGAGTTCAAATATATGGACAAAGGCCAGGACGGCCTCCAGAAGAGCCGGCGTGGAGTGGGTTCCAGACGGAGAGGACCTTAGCTTGAGAGTGGGGGAGAAGACACTACACAAGGGAGAGAGACGCCGTGTCCTGCGGTGCCTCCGAGCCACATACCGACAACATGATGACAGGCTCCGGGGGCTCGTGAGGCAAGGGAAAGCCCTCCAGTGCGTCTCCCTTGATAAGTCCTCCTCGCACTTCGTCTCCAGTGGGGAATACACAAGATTTGCCGACTGGAGGTTTATTCATAAAGCCCGGCTGGACCTACTACATCTCAACGGTCGACTGAGGAATCCGGAGGGAAGCAAGGCCTGCAGACGCTGCGGGTATGCCACGGAGACATTACCGCACGTCATCTGCCACTGCATGCGGTATAGTCAACTCTTCACCCGGCGTCACAACGCCATTGTCGAACGGGTGAAAAAAGCAGCAGGGCGGAGATATCGGCTGTTGTTTGAGAACCAGGCGCCATGCGGACCCGGAATGCGCCCGGATCTTGTTCTGCAAAACGAGCAGCAGACCGTCATCATAGACGTGACGGTACCCTTCGAGAGCTCCCCAGAGGCACTGCAGGCAGCACGGGACAGGAAGTTGGAGAAGTACCGCCAGCTAGCGGAGGAGATGTCCAACACTCACCACAACGTATCGGTCGAGGCCATCGTGGTGGGTGCCCTGGGTTCATGGGACCCAAAGAATGACAAGATCCTCAGGAAGATGTGCTCGCGGAAATACCTGGGACAGCTAAAGAAACTTTGCGTTTCAGACTGTATACGCTGGTCCAGGGATATCTACGTGGAACACCTCACGGGAAAAAGACAAATATAAGTGGAGTGAAAGTGTTTAACGAATGACAAACCGGGCAAACAAACTCAAAGACAATAAACTTACCCACAAGCCCGATGAAAACTATTGCAAACAATTTATTTATTGCTATTGTTTGTAAATAATTGTACACATTTATACTGTCATTACAAACCGGGCAAACAAACTCAAAGACAAACTTACACAAGCCCGATGGAAACTATTGTAAATAATTGTACATATTTATGTTATTGCTTATACTTTGTCAGAGAAAACACACTGTTGCATAAAACTCTGTAAATATTTGAACATAATCAGAAATTGTACCTCAGAATATTATCAATAAAAAAAATCTGTTCTTATCAGCTTAATATCTGATACGTCCCCCATTGGGGGACCAGAATATTAAACTGATTTTTGGAAAATGACGGAGTGCTAGGGGCTTGCTCCACCTCTGTCACGGGTTGGCCTGGCATTGCAGTACCGCCAGGATCGGCCCACCTACTAATCTAAACCAAACATAGTCCTTGCACATGCTGTTGCAACATACAGTGTGTAATTGCACTTATCTAGGTGCCCCGACCATGCCCGGTCGAGTGCCCTAGTTACGCGGCGGTTGAGGGAGGTCCCTTCAACTTGCGCCGCCGTCAGTGCAGTGCCAGGACTACCAGCCCGTGTCAGAGCAAGACCCCTATCAGTTCGTCGCATTCCAAAAGTCAGTGTAATATACTGGTGCCCCAAATTTGGGACGTATCACATATTAAGCTGGTGCCGCGGTCCAGTGGTTAGTTAGACCGCTTGGCTTTCACTCAGGCGGCCAGGGTTCGATACCTGGCGACAGCAAAGGGCGATTTGTGGCGGGGCGTGCGTGCTCCGGTTTCCCCCGCCAGCATTTCACCAGTTGCTGCTATATCATCATCATCATCGCTCCTATCACTTCATCACGCCCTCTTTCTCTCTTCCACTGCCTTCACTCAGTGGATTCCTCAACCCTCAGAGTTACAGAATACCCTGACACCACCACGTAGAACGCGCTCCGTTTATTGATCCATTGCTCATCTACTATATTGTGCCCGCCTCGGGAGCGTGGATGGTAGCGTATCTACCTCACATTCCAGAGGTCCCGACTTCGAATCTCGGTCGGTGCGGGTTTGCTGGCTCAGGTTTTTATTTATTTATTTATTTATTTATTTATTTATTTTGTAATTTTCGTTTTTATGTTTAGTTTTATTTTTATTTAGTCCGGGTTTTTCCCTTATCCAAAAAGACGGAGGTCTAAACCCCACGAACCTCGGACTACCTTGAGCTACGTTTCACCTAATTGATTCATCGTCCGATGTAGCTTCAAGTTGGAGTACGTAACTAAACAGAAAACAAAAGAACATCGCATACTGTACTGTGTGTGTGTGTGTGTGTGTGTGTGTGTGTGTGTGTGTGTGTGTGTGTGTGTGTATACACTTTCGTTCGCGTTGCCAGAAGAGGAGAGCGCCAACAAGCGTAAGACGGACGGAGAGAAGGAGAGAGGGAGGGAGGGAGGGAGGAGAGCAAGAAAGAAAGAAAGAAAGAAAGAAAGAAAGAAGAAAGAAAGAAAGAAAGAAAGAAAGAAAGAAAGAAAGAAAGAAAGAAAGAAAGAAAGAAAGAAAGAAAGAAAGAAAGAAAGAAAGAAAGAAAGAAAGAAAGAAAGAAAGCCACCCAGACGTGCGCACTGGATTCTGCAAAGGGCGAAACTGATTACAGTGAATATCGGGTTGTGTGCAAATGGAATCGGGCTTTCTAGTGACATCCGCCTCCACGAGCTCTTGTTTTCAAGCATTCGAAGCACGCGGTCCAACACAGCCAAGGCAAACTGCACGGGGCGGCGCTGCTACACTGCCTCGATGCTAGCCTCCTCTCCCGAGAGATAGCGCGCATGTCGCATGTATATACTTTTCAGCAGAAAATAAAGTCGAATTATCGCATCAATTCACAGCAAGCTTGCAATGCACCTTGCTTTCACGAAAGATAGGGCATTCAAAGCGCCTGCGCTCGGCAACGTACAAGAATCCCATCCGTTGTAAGGTTTGCGAATGGGGCAAGTTGCGTTCCGCGGGGCAAGTGACTATGGGATTTGGTTGAAATTGAGCAAATTTCCAAAATTTTGTATCGCTTCTCGGCCTTTTGGCTAAGATCATAATATCTTATTGTTCCTATCTCTTTTATGACTGAACAGAAATTTCTGACAAAAATGTATACCAAATGTAGTAGTTTAGCATTTGATCAATAAACAAAATCTGTTCCTCTGTTCTTATCAGCTTAATATGCGATAAGGACGGATCCTAATGGGGCCGTTGAGGATATTAAGCTGCATACTAAGGACTTTACTATTTTTTTCTTGTGCCAAAGCGCCGAATATTCGCTCAGAGTTAACCATTGTCTCTCCAATATTGCTGTAACACAAACAAACCTCTGTTCTTATCAGCTTAATATGCTGGAAGGACGGATCCTAATGGGGCCGTTGAGGATATTAAGCTGAACAATAAGGACCTTTACCATGCTCTCTTGTGCCTGAAGTGCCGAAATATTGCACCATTATTTTACAACATTTATCTTAAACATTGCCAAGTAAATATAAACCTCTGTTCTTATCAGCTTAATATGCTGGAAGGACGGCTGTACAGGCGCAATAGGCGACGAGCAATGCGCCTCATTCTAGGTGAGGAGACGGAGTTATGCCCCTTACCAAGGGATAGGATTGAGGAGTACTTCGCCACCACGGGAGCAGCCACTAGGGTAAACACACAGCTATATGACGGGACCCAGAGTCCCGAAGTACCGGTGTCGCTACACAGAGTTTCCCCGGAGGAAGTGCAGCAAAGGTTAAGGCGATGCGAGAATTCGGCGCCAGGGGACGACCGCATCACCTATAACCATTGGAGGGCGGTCGACCCTGGTTGTAAGCTGCTGGCGGCAATATTTAATATCTGCCTTAAATATCTAGACATTCCAAGAGCGTGGAGGGACAGCAGGACCATCCTCATCTTCAAGGGGAAGGGGTCAAAGGAAGATATCAGCAACTGGCGACCCATTGCGCTGACCCGAACGCTATATAAACTGTTTACTGGAATCCTGGCCAAACGGGTATCCCAGTGGGCAGATCACAATAGCATCCTATCCCCGGCTCAAAAGGGCTTCATGCCGTACGACGGGGTGCTTGAGCACAACTTCGTGCTCGAGGCGAGGATGAACAGAGCCAGGAACCATGGAGAGGAGATCTTCATCGCTTGGTTGGACCTGTCCAATGCTTTTGGTTCGCTCCCTCACGAAGCGATCCAAGCGAGCCTGAGGCACAGCGGAGCTGGAGACAAGTTCAGCCAACTCGTGGAGCGCCTGTACGCCGACTGCACCACGACCATTCTGACGAAGGATGGGCCAACCAACAAAGTGGAGGTCAGGAGGGGCATCAAGCAGGGATGTCCGCTGAGTGGCATCCTATTCAACCTGGCAGTGGACCCGATTCTGCGAAGGACCCAGGGGAACGCGGAGGAACTGAAGATTCTGGCCTTCGCGGATGACATGGTCCTACTGTCAGGGGACCAGAGAGAGCTGCAGGACAACATAGAGAAGGTGGAGACCATGGCGGGGGAGGTGGGAATCCACCTCAACCACCGTAAATGCTGCACCCTCCATTTAAGTGGAAAGACACCGAGAGGCTGACGTCCGACCGAGTTTAGAGTGAACGGGCAGGTCGTACGTCAGCTTCGAGACGGGGAGGCCACCAACTTCCTCGGAAAGCCCACGGGGTTCAGCATCCTTCCAGGGAAGACCGACATTGAGGGGATACTGCGAAGGGGCCTTAGGATCCTGGACTCCAAGTTGGCCCCATGGCAGCAGCTGAACGCACTAAAGACGTTCTTCTACCCTGCGCTCAACTTCCCCATGAGAATGGGGACGTTCTCAAAAACCCAATGGGCAGGGGTAGACCGGACGCTAGTGGGCAAACTTCGGAGGATCCTATATCTTCCCCAGAACTCCTCGCTGGACTACCTCTACGGGAGCCGACAGTTGGGGGCCATGGGCATCCCGTGCGCAGCGGCTGACTCGGACTTCCACCTGGTCGACTCAGCCTTCAAGATACTCAATTCAGTCGACCAGAGGGTGTCCGAGTTGGGACGGAAGGAACTAGAGGCTGCGGTGACGGACAAAACTAGGAGCGCCGCCTCGACGGAGAGCTGCGCCAAATACCTCTCTGGTGCATTGGAGGATGAGATGGGAAACCCCTCATCTACCAGCAGGAACATTTGGACGAGGGCCAGGGTGGCCTCGAGGAGAGCCGAGGTGGAGTGGACACCAGACGGCGAGGAGCTGAACTTGAGGGTGGGAGAAACCACCTTGCACAAGGGGGAGCGACGCCGTGTCCTGCGTTGCCCCCGAGCCACTTACAGAAAGCAACATGATGAAAGGCTCCGGGGGCTCGTGCGGCAGGGAAAAGCTCTACAGTGTGTCTCCCTAGACAAGAGCTCCTCGCACTTCATCTCCAGCGGTGACTACACAAGGTTCGCCGACTGGAGATTTATTCACAAGGCCCGGCTCGACCTAGTACACCTGAACGGACGAAACAGGAACCCGCAGGGAAGCAAGGCCTGCAGACGCTGCGGGTACACTTCGGAAACGCTACCGCACGTCATCTGCCACTGCATGCGGTATAGCCAACTCTTCACCCGGCGCCACAACGCCATTGTAGAGCGGGTGAAGAAAGCTGCAGGGCAGAAGTTTCGGCTGCTGTTCGAAAACCAGGCTCCGTGTGGTCCAGGCATGCGCCCGGATCTGGTCCTCCAGAACGAGCAGCAGACCGTCATCATCGACGTGACGGTGCCTTTTGAGAGTTCCCCAGAAGCACTGCAGGCAGCCCGGGACAGGAAGGTGGAAAAGTACCAGCAGCTAGCTGCAGAGATGGCGGCCACGCACCACAACGTTTCGGTGGAAGCCATCGTGGTGGGTGCCCTAGGATCCTGGGACCCAGCAAACGACAGAATCCTGCGTAAGATGTGCTCGAGGAAGTACCTGGGCCAGCTCAAAAAACTGTGTGTATCAGACTGTATACGCTGGTCCAGGGACATATACGTGGAGCATCTTACAGGAAAGAGACAAGTTTGACAAACTAGTGAGAGTGCCAGTGAAAGTGAATGTGACATATACCGGGCTAAAAAACTCAAAAAACTCAAAAACTATAAACACAAATAAAACACAAGCCCGAAGAAAAAGTTAAAACTCATGTATATATTTTGAAACTTATATGTAAATTTTGTAAATTTTGTAAATTTTGTAAATTTTGTAAATACTGGAATCCTGTTGACAAAACAACATTGTTGCTAAAACTCTGTACAAAATGACAACACTATGAAACATGTACCTTAGAATATTTTTAAATAAAAAAAAAACTTATCTGTTCTTATCAGCTTAATATGCTGGAAGGACGGATCCTAATGGGGCCGTTGAGGATATTAAGCTGAACAATAAGGACCTTTACCATGCTCTCTTGTGCCTGAAGTGCCGAAATATTGCACCATTATTTTACAACATTTATCTTAAACATTGCCAAGTAAATATAAACCTCTGTTCTTATCAGCTTAATTGGTGGTTGTGAGAGCGTGATACTAAGTGTATACTGTTATTTATTGTTGTTATTATTTTCAGAGCGCTATACTTATTTTGTATATATTTGTTGTTTCGATTCATAGTTTATTGTAAATATGTTTATTTATGGGTCTATATTTATGTATTTAGGGTTATATAGTTAACTTAGGTATTACCTTTGGTTGTGGAGGTTCACCAGGGTGGGCTTGCTTACTCTGGTGGACGACATGGTTCGAATGCCCCGAGTTAACTGGGGACTAAGTGCTTCAGCCACAACCAAAGCGTAATGCCTAAGTAGGGGTAAAGTTAGTATGGAGAGGCGAGTGATGAGGGAGGGGGACACGCTAGTCGTGTACCACCCCACCCCGGACTGTTTCCGGTGCACCGAGGAGGGATGCAGCGCCAAGTTCAAGTCCAAGGACTGGACTTCAACCAAGCGCTCCCTGGAGAGGCATCTCTTTAGGGAGCACGGAGTGAAGATCGGCAGGACAACTAACATCTGCCACGGGTGCCGGCGCGAACTAGGGTTAAGACCCCGCTCTCACAGATGCTCTGTGGAGCGCGAACCGGTCAACCAGGAGACCGACTTCCATCACGCTTGTGGCAGGTGTGAAAGCACCTTTCCATCTAGGAGGGCGCTCTACAACCACGAGCGATGGCACAAAGTGCAAGACATCCAGTCCCAGGCAGATGCTGCTCCCATAGTCGAGGTAGTTGCTACCTTGGCAGCCGAGGATGAGACTGTGGAGACACCACGAAGCGGTACCCCGGTCCGGCAGCCAGAGGAGGTGGATCCCGCGGCGGTCGTGGGACCCAGAAGCCCGAGGAGGAACGCCCTGCGCTCCCCAGTGGCAGGCACCTCGCGCTCCAGCGACGAGATGCCCGACGTGCCACTAGTCAATACTGCTGCCGTCCGAGTGGATGGCTCCAACGGCGACGTGGAGGGGGTTTCCCAGGATCCCGGAGGGGCATCGCCTCAGGCCACCCAGACTGATGAGGAATCGGTCGCATCTGATGTTGGCCTAGCCTCTGGCGATGAGGAGGGCGACGACCCAGGAGAGGACCGCAGGGTGCATGAACCTGCTACCGCGCCAGGCCTGGCGCCAAATGACGAGACACCTTTGCACTGCCACCTCCCCCGCCTGAAGAGGGTCCTCTCGGAGGGCACTTCGGAGGAGGGCTGGCGAAATTTCCAGGAGATAATGGAGGCCGTGACCAGAGACGTCCAAAAACTCATGCACATCTCCGTCGCAAAACCTGGTGAGACAAGGAGTCAACCAGACCCGGAGGACCCCAAGTTCATCCAGCGTCTCTACAGGCGCAACAGAAGGAGGGCGATGCGCCTAATACTCGGGGAGGAGTCAGAACTGTGCTCCCTCCCGAAAGAAACTGTGGAAGCGCACTTCGCCAACGCCGGTGTAGCGACGGAGGTGTCAGCCCGGATCTACGAGAACAATCAAGGCGACGCACCAGTGGCGCTGCATCGAATCACTCCAGAAGAGGTGCAGCGTCGCCTACGAAGATGTGAGAACTCGGCCCCGGGGGACGATCGCATCACCTACCACCATTGGAAGGCGGTTGACCCCGGGTGCACGATCATGGCGGCCATCTTCAACGTGTGCCTTAAATACCTGGACATTCCGCACTCCTGGAAGCAGAGCAGGACCATCCTGGTCTACAAAGGAAAGGGGCCAAAGGAGGACCTGGGCAGCTGGCGGCCCATAGCACTGACCAGGACGATTTATAAACTGTTCACTGGCATCCTGGCCGGCCGGGTATCCCAGTGGGCTGAGCAGAACAATGTCCTGTCACCGGCCCAGAAGGGCTTCAGGCCCTATGATGGAGTGCTCGAACATAACTTCGTGCTCGACACGGAGCTCAATCGGGCTAGGAACAACGGTGGAGACATCTTCATCGCCTGGCTCGACTTCTCCAACGCCTTCGGCTCGCTACCACATGATGCCATCCAAGCGAGTCTGAGGCATTATGGGGCCGGGGAGAAGTTTCGACAACTGGTGGGGCGCCTATACAATGGGTGCACCACCACGATAGTGACGAGGGATGGCCCTACCAGCCAAATCCAAGTCAGCAGGGGCATCAAGCAGGGGTGTCCACTTAGTGGCCTGCTATTTAACCTGGCAGTAGACCCGATTCTGCGGAGGATCCAGGGAGACGCAGCAGAAGTGAAGATCCTGGCCTTCGCAGACGACGTCGTTCTGCTGTCAGGAGTCAAGGAGGAGCTCCAGCATAACATTAGCGGCGTCGAATCCATGGCAGAGGAGATGGGAATCGCACTGAACCATCAGAAGTGCTGCAGCCTCCACTTGAGTGGAAGAACGCCGAGAGGATGTCGCCCAACTCCATTCCAAGTGAATGGCCAGGTCATCCGACAGCTTCGCGACGGAGAGGCCACCAACTTCCTCGGCAAACCTACCGGGTTCACCATCCTGCCGGGGAAGCAGGACATGGAGCAAATATTGCGCAGGGGGTTGAGGATCCTAGACTCTAAACTGGCCCCCTGGCAACAACTGGATGCCCTCAAGGCGTTCTTTTTTCCGGCCCTCAACTTCCCGATGAGGATGGGGACATTCCCCAAAACACAGTGGGCCGAAGTCGACAAGAAACTGACAGCCAGGCTGCGGAAGATTCTGTACTTACCGCAGAATTCGTCCCTAGATTACATCTACGGGAGTCGCCAGAAGGGCGCACTGGGAATACCAAACGCGGCAGCCGACTCGGACTTCCACCTGGTCGACTCGGCCTTCAAGATTCTAAACTCGATCGACCAGAGGGTGTCCGAGCTCGGAGGAAAGGACCTGGAAGCCGCAGTAAAGGACAAGATTCGCAGCGACCCTTCGGCGAAGGACTGCGCCAGGTACTTGTCTGGCGACCCACAAGACGAGATGAGCAACCCGGCGTCAACTAGTAGGAACATCTGGACCCGTGCCAGGGTAGCCTCCCGGAGGACAGGAGTGGAATGGGTGGAGGACGACGACGCGCTGGGCTTGCGAGTGGGAGACGCAGTGCTGCACCAGGGAGAGAGACGCCGTGTGCTGCGGTGCCTCAGAGCCGAAAACAGAAAACAACATGACGATCGGCTCCGGGGTCTCGTGCGGCAGGGGAAGGCTCTCCAATGTGTCTCCCTCGACAAAAGCTCATCGCACTTCATCTCCAGCGGCGAATACACCCGTTTTGCCGACTGGAGATTCATACATAAGGCTCGGTTGGACCTCCTACCCCTAAACGGACGGAAGATGAAACCAGAGGACAACAAGGCTTGTAGGCGATGCGGCTACAACTCCGAGACTCTCCCCCACGTCATCTGCCATTGCCTGCGCTACAGCCAACTCTTCACCCGGCGTCACAACGCCATCGTAGAGCGGGTGAAGAAAGCGGCAGGGCAGAAATTCAGGCTGCTGTTTGAGAACCGGGCACCTTGCGGGCCAGGACTACGCCCGGATCTCGTCATTCAGAATGACCAGCAGACTGTCATCGTGGACATCACCGTCCCGTTCGAGAGTTCTCCGGAGGCGCTGCAGGAGGCCAGGGAGAGGAAGCTCGAGAAATATCGAGCACTAGCAGAAGAGATGTCGGCTACCTACCACAACGTCTCGGTAGAGGCAATCGTGGTGGGGGCCCTCGGTTCCTGGGACCCGAAGAACGACAAGCTGCTACGGAAGATGTGTTCCCGGAAGTACCTGGGCCAGATGAAGAAACTCTGTGTTTCGGACTGTATTCGCTGGTCCAGGGACATATACATAGAACATCTAACCGGGAAGCGTCAAGTGTAAACAGTGCACAGTGTGCAGTGATAGTGCTAGTGTTTTATACAGGCAAAATACAAAGACACATAAACATTGCATCAGATTATGCCTGGTCTGAGGACATGTAAATATGTAAATAAGAAATTGTAAATATGTAAATACTGTTTAGTTTTAGATATGCAAATACTGTATATTTCGAATATGAATACTCATGACTTGTAATACCATTGTTGCAGAAACTCTGTTTAAAGCGTTCATTTGACAAAAATGTACTTTAGAACATTTTCAATAAAAAAAACTCTGTTCTTATCAGCTTAATATCTGATACGTCCCCCATTGGGGGACCAGAATATTAAACTGATTTTTGGAAAATGACGGAGTGCTAGGGGCTTGCTCCACCTCTGTCACGGGTTGGCCTGGCATTGCAGTACCGCCAGGATCGGCCCACCTACTAATCTAAACCAAACATAGTCCTTGCACATGCTGTTGCAACATACAGTGTGTAATTGCACTTATCTAGGTGCCCCGACCATGCCCGGTCGAGTGCCCTAGTTACGCGGCGGTTGAGGGAGGTCCCTTCAACTTGCGCCGCCGTCAGTGCAGTGCCAGGACTACCAGCCCGTGTCAGAGCAAGACCCCTATCAGTTCGTCGCATTCCAAAAGTCAGTGTAATATACTGGTGCCCCAAATTTGGGACGTATCACATATTAAGCTGGTGCCGCGGTCCAGTGGTTAGTTAGACCGCTTGGCTTTCACTCAGGCGGCCAGGGTTCGATACCTGGCGACAGCAAAGGGCGATTTGTGGCGGGGCGTGCGTGCTCCGGTTTCCCCCGCCAGCATTTCACCAGTTGCTGCTATATCATCATCATCATCGCTCCTATCACTTCATCACGCCCTCTTTCTCTCTTCCACTGCCTTCACTCAGTGGATTCCTCAACCCTCAGAGTTACAGAATACCCTGACACCACCACGTAGAACGCGCTCCGTTTATTGATCCATTGCTCATCTACTATATTGTGCCCGCCTCGGGAGCGTGGATGGTAGCGTATCTACCTCACATTCCAGAGGTCCCGACTTCGAATCTCGGTCGGTGCGGGTTTGCTGGCTCAGGTTTTTATTTATTTATTTATTTATTTATTTATTTATTTATTTATTTTGTAATTTTCGTTTTTATGTTTAGTTTTATTTTTATTTAGTCCGGGTTTTTCCCTTATCCAAAAAGACGGAGGTCTAAACCCCACGAACCTCGGACTACCTTGAGCTACGTTTCACCTAATTGATTCATCGTCCGATGTAGCTTCAAGTTGGAGTACGTAACTAAACAGAAAACAAAAGAACATCGCATACTGTACTGTACTGTGTGTGTGTGTGTGTGTGTGTGTGTGTGTGTGTGTGTGTGTGTGTGTGTGTGTGTGTGTGTGTGTATTCCTATACATCCCGATCTAGAAGGGCCATAGATATAATCGTTTGATGCTTCCTGTGGGACATTGAGAACTTTCTTTATCTCTGCCCTGATGACATCATCCAGCTTGGCCCAGTCACCCTTGGAGAATTGGGCAGTCCTCATCAAGAAGTTAAGGGATGAGTAGAAAAACGACTTGAGGGCATCCAGCTTCTGCCAGGGAGCTAGCTTAGACTGGAGTATTTTCTTTGCGGTGAGCATTAGATCAGCTAGCTCTTTCAAGTTTGATGCGATGTGAAATCCAACTGGTTTTCCCAAGAACTTGTCGAACTCACCATCTTCTAACTGTTTAATTTGTTGACCTCCGACATTAAACTTCGTGTCCCTGGTGCCAATTGGTGTCTTTCCAGATAGGTGTAAGCTAAAACATTTTCTCGGATTAACTTTGATATTAATTTTTGCAGCCAAGGTGTAGACTGTATCGATCATTTGTTGTAAGTCCTCTGGCTCTTTAGCTAGCAGCACCAGATCATCTGCATAGGCCAGGATCTTGTGTTCCGCCTGTTGCCCTTGTATTTCTCTTATTATCGGGTCAATGGCGATGTTAAACAACACACCACTAATGGGGCATCCTTGTTTGACCCCGGCGTTCATATCAATAGTATCTGTGGCACCTTGACCCGTCCATACTCTGGTAGTAGTGTCTGTGTACATGTCTTTAATTATTCTGGTAAACTTGGCACCAGCGCCTGTCCTCTCTAGGCCCGCATAGATGGCTTGGTGCGGAACGGAGCCAAATGCATTGGAGAAGTCCAACCAGGCTGCTAAAAATACGCCCTTCTCTGTTCTTGCTAGGTCGAACTTCCTCCGGAGCGTGTAATTGTGCTCGAAGACTCCATCGTGAGGCATAAACCCCTTCTGAGCTGGTGCCAAGATGTCTTCGCTCGTCAGCCAGGTGGTGACCCTCTTTGCCAACACACCTGTATATAGCTTATAGATGGTCCGCATGATGGCTATTGGACGCCAGTTTGCTATATCGTGCGGATCACCCTTCTTATATATAAGTGACGTCATAGAGGTCTTCCACTCATCAGGAATCTTCTCGTACTTCAGGCAGACATTGAAGATGCTAGCTAGTACGGAGCATGCTGGGTCGACCGCCTTCCAGTGATTATATGTGATACGGTCGTCCCCAGGAGCAGTGTTCTCACATCTTCGCAGCCTCATCGATACTTCCTCGGGCGTGATTCTGTTGGTCGCCACGCCTGGTCTGCCTTCAGCGTTCTCCTGGTCGTCTGGAGCATATAAAGATAGGTCACATTCCTTTCTTCTAGAAGACTCCTTAAAGTGGGTCGTCACTTTTTCAGATTGGGACATCTTTGAAAAATTTCTGAAAGGAGGAATGCTGGTATCTGGAGTGTTTTTCTCCTCTTGTCCTTGTGGATTGGTTTTGACCCCTTCTTTTACTATCTTTTGTTGCTTGCTGTTAGTTCCTTCTAACTTATCTTTGTCCCCACTTTTAGATCTTTTTTTAGATGGGCCAGGCACATCAGAGAATATTTCAGGTTGCTCCTCTTCAGCTGCTGGTTCCCCTTCTGATCCAGATTCAGAGCCAGAAAGGATGTAGTAAGATTTGGGAGGCTCTGGAGTTGGATCTTTTTCAGACTTGTTACTGTCTCTGGAAACAAAGGACCCTTTTCCTACCTCATTCTTCTTGACCCTAGTATCTAAATCATCTAACCTGTCTATAACCCCAGACTGATTTTTAACTAGTTTATCAATCTTATCTTTCAATTGTTTAATTTCTTTCTGTAAACCAAGAATTACTTTATCATGTTCTTCCTTAGTTATATATTGGGTTGAGGATCCCTCATCCGAGTCAGTCAAAAGAGGAGAGCGCTTTTTGGTCTTAACTCTTTCTTTTCTGGAACTGCTGGATTCTGCTGGGTTCTCCATAATTACTAATGGACTGGGTGTTTTTTTGCCCTTGTTAGATGGATAAGTTTTGGATACTTGCGATAAAGGTGTCTGGTTGCCAGTAGCAGCAACAGATCCCACTTCGTCAATGGACATTAGAGGTTCTGTGCTCTTTTTGCTTAAGAGTTTCTTTAAGTCTTCAGTAGAGGTCTTGTCCAAGTGGACTGGTGTTTGCTCTTTAATCACCTGGAATACTTGTAGAGTCTTGTTTAAGCTTTCTACTTCGGACTTAGATTTCTCAATTCTCAACTTCTCTGGATATCTAGAATCAAAATCCTCACTTACTATTACGCGACTGTCTGCCTCTTCTGATGAAGACTGAGAAGCTTGCCTCCTAGTTTTTATAGTTGACATTCTAAGAATTGGGTGGTATACTGTTTATCTTTTGTGATTGCTCTTTACTTCACCTTTTTCAATGTCTAATTTTTTATAAAATAAACTGCATGGTGGGAATAAATGCTTGGAATGAGAGTTTATTAGCTTGTGGATGGTCCTGGATTGTTTTTCTTTGCTGGAGCTGCGCTTCTCGGATCCTCTTCTTCCTCTTCACCTTCCTCTTCTTCCTCCTGGGCTCCCTCATCTTCCATCATCCTTCTTTTCTTAGCTCTTAATTGGCTAATTACACTATTAGCTGAGTCTTCCTCTAGTGAGTCAAGAACGTCATTTATCTTGTCAACAATTGCTTGTTGGTGGTCAGTTAACTTAACTTTTTGGAAGTCCTTCATAGACTCTTGTGATTTCGCCCTTCTAGCATAA
Source organism: Mantis religiosa (assembly GCA_030765055.1). Lineage (NCBI taxonomy): Eukaryota > Metazoa > Arthropoda > Insecta > Mantodea > Mantidae > Mantis > Mantis religiosa. The sequence goes on along the minus strand of CM060952.1, from coordinate 35,763,938 downwards.
CTGATGCTCGCTAGCAAGGGAATATCTTTGGCTGATAGATCCGGGAGTTCAGCTATAGTGGCAGCAATCTTTTCATAACCAGAATGGCAATTGATTTTGATGATAGCTTTATAGTAACGCATTATCAATTCTACCTCATGCTTGAGAGCATCTATGGTCATGATAGCAGGATACTTGGCAAATAACTCGGACTGTATGCTCATGATATGGGTCTGTCCTGCACCCTTCAACAGACCAAAGACCATTTTGAAAATTTGAATTTCTGGGCTCACCTTTACCTCAATCATCATAACCAACCAATGATAAATCCATATTCGTACATGCTCAAAAGATTGTAAAGCGGAGTGAATTAAAGCTAACCTGGCAGTTTGGACCTGTCTTATGTTTAATGATGCCATGCTTTTAGCTATATTATTAGTTGCTTTAATTCTGGTTTCCAGGTATGCTTCACTCCCTTCAAATTGTTTACCAAGAGTCAATAAGGATAGTGCAATAAATACTCTACAGGCATTGATAGTGGTAAAGCACTCCTTGTGTAACTCTTCCATCTCTTTTGGATCTACAGGCTGGTCTTTTAATTCTGCCTCTTCCACTTCAAAGCCCACGTTTTTCAAGTGTGTTATCATACTAGATCCGGCAAATATATTACCATAGCAGAAGTTAAATAGCTCCAACCAACTCCTAACAACTCCCATACCAAGAGGAGCAGTGAGATAATCATTGTGCATGAGTCTGCATCTTTCCAACATTCTTTCATCTCTTCTCCTCTTGTTATCTGTCAGAGCAGCCTCTACCGTTGTATATAAGGTTATAGTTCCTTGAGAAGGGACATAAGCATGTGTACTTTGCAAGTTTACCCTTGTACTGTCTTTATTTTGTGTTCTTTTTAGAGCATTTGCTGCTTCTAGTACATTAGCAATTCCTACATCCCAATTATCTAATTCATCTAGGCTTCTAGAAGTTGTTTGTTTAGGCTTGTTCTTCCCCTTTCTTGTTTTCTGTTGTCTACTCATTTTTTACAATTAGAGAGTCTGTCTTCCTTTTTTATGCTTATTTTTAGATATTCAGAATATCTGTAACTTCAATTATCTCTAACCTTGATTTATGCTTTATATTCTTAATCACTTTTTATTTTTACTAAAGCCTGCTGAGGACTCAGGAGGGCAGTTGCAACTGCTAACAATAAATAAACAAGTAAGCCCTTAGTATCACGCTCTTTCAACCAGAAATTAAGCTGATAAGAACAGATTTTTATTTATCAAATGCTAACTACTACATTGAATATACATTTTGTCGGAGTTTCTGAACAATCATAATCAAAATAAAACAAGATTATTGATAATAAATTTCAAATACAATGTATATAATATTTACAACGACAAACTTTCATGCAATAACACATTAAGTACACCAATGTAGTGGTGCCGTGGTCAAAAATGTCTATAGTCAATTTGACAGTTTTATTTAACTTCTGTCACTGTGGAAATTTGGTGATCTATTACCCCGGTATTCACCTTGCGAGGCTGGGGGAAACCACAGAAAAACCCCAGTCAGGGTACTTGATCACTGTCGGACGCCAGTCACATGCTCGGTGTAGATGTCTCTAGAGTACCTAATGACGTCCGACACACATAACTTCTTAAACAGCGTTAGGTACTTCTTTGAACATATCCTCTTCATCACTCTGTCATTCTCAGGATCCCAGGAGCCCAGGGAACCGAGAATGATGGCGTCCACCTCCACGTTCGGGAATCTGGTGCGCAGAGCCTCTGCCAAGTTCTGGTACTTCTCTTCCTTGGCGCGTCTTGCCTCACTGAATGCCTGCTGCCGGTTGTCGAACGGAATGGTGACATCTAAGATGATCGCGTTGCCATCCTTCACCAACACGAGGTCTGGCCTAAGGTTTCCTTGCACAACCTGATTTTCAGCCAGAATGGTGAACCTGCTGCTGGCTGCCTTACGGACCCTAGCGACCACGGCGTTATGTCTCCGAGTAATGACATCGGAGTACCTCATGCAATGATTTATTACATGAGGTAGGGTCTCGTTCTCGTATCCACATCTCCTGCAGCTTCGCTGGCATCCTTGGTCATGATGCCTACATCCATTCAGGGGCAATAGGTTTAATCGTGCCCTGTGGATGAACCTCCAATCAGCGAATCTAGTGTAGAGGCCAGTTCTGATGAAATGCGAACTTGCAGCATCTGCAGATACGCAGTCGATGGCTTTTCCTTGGCTGGGCAGCTCAAGGAGACGAGTCAGGTGCTGTTCCCTTCTCTTATTTCTTAATGTACTCAGCACCTGATGCCTCTGGCTTCCTCGCAGGATCTTGTCGTCGACACGTATAGCAGGCTTATAGTTTTCGAATGACCATTTCACATCATTCCTGGCAGAAGATTTGCGAGCTTGAGTCCAGGTCGAAGAAATGGCGTTAGTGTTTCGCCTGAACTCGCCCTCGTTCTCTCCAGTCAGGTAGGCTGCGACGTCATCATGATCGACCAATCTTCCTAATCTCTGTCTTACAACGCTCTGTAGATCTCCTAGAGCGAGCTCCGCTGTGTGAATGTCCTTGGAGGATAGGAGCTTAAAGGCGTTGTCGATCAGATGGAAATCTGAGTCGCTCGCTGCTACCGGTATTCCTATACATCCCGATCTAGAAGGGCCATAGATATAATCGTTTGATGCTTCCTGTGGGACATTGAGAACTTTCTTTATCTCTGCCCTGATGACATCATCCAGCTTGGCCCAGTCACCCTTGGAGAATTGGGCAGTCCTCATCAAGAAGTTAAGGGATGAGTAGAAAAACGACTTGAGGGCATCCAGCTTCTGCCAGGGAGCTAGCTTAGACTGGAGTATTTTCTTTGCGGTGAGCATTAGATCAGCTAGCTCTTTCAAGTTTGATGCGATGTGAAATCCAACTGGTTTTCCCAGGAACTTGTCGAACTCACCATCTTCTAACTGTTTAATTTGTTGACCTCCGACATTAAACTTCGTGTCCCTGGTGCCAATTGGTGTCTTTCCAGATAGGTGTAAGCTAAAACATTTTCTCGGATTAACTTTGATATTAATTTTTGCAGCCAAGGTGTAGACTGTATCGATCATTTGTTGTAAGTCCTCTGGCTCTTTAGCTAGCAGCACCAGATCATCTGCATAGGCCAGGATCTTGTGTTCCGCCTGTTGCCCTTGTATTTCTCTTATTATCGGGTCAATGGCGATGTTAAACAACAGACCACTAATGGGGCATCCTTGTTTGACCCCGGCGTTCATATCAATAGTATCTGTGGCACCTTGACCCGTCCATACTCTGGTAGTAGTGTCTGTGTACATGTCTTTAATTATTCTGGTAAACTTGGCACCAGCGCCTGTCCTCTCTAGGCCCGCATAGATGGCTTGGTGCGGAACGGAGCCAAATGCATTGGAGAAGTCCAACCAGGCTGCTAAAAATACGCCCTTCTCTGTTCTTGCTAGGTCGAACTTCCTCCGGAGCGTGTAATTGTGCTCGAAGACTCCATCGTGAGGCATAAACCCCTTCTGAGCTGGTGCCAAGATGTCTTCGCTCGTCAGCCAGGTGGTGACCCTCTTTGCCAACACACCTGTATATAGCTTATAGATGGTCCGCATGATGGCTATTGGACGCCAGTTTGCTATATCGTGCGGATCACCCTTCTTATATATAAGTGACGTCATAGAGGTCTTCCACTCATCAGGAATCTTCTCGTACTTCAGGCAGACATTGAAGATGCTAGCTAGTACGGAGCATGCTGGGTCGACCGCCTTCCAGTGATTATATGTGATACGGTCGTCCCCAGGAGCAGTGTTCTCACATCTTCGCAGCCTCATCGATACTTCCTCGGGCGTGATTCTGTTGGTCGCCACGCCTGGTCTGCCTTCAGCGTTCTCCTGGTCGTCTGGAGCGTATAAAGATAGGTCACATTCCTTTCTTCTAGAAGACTCCTTAAAGTGGGTCGTCACTGTGTCCTTGTCAATATTGCACCGCTTGCCTTCCTCCCCGAGGATTAATCGTACTGCTTTCCTCCTGTTCCTCCTATACAGTTTTTGAATGGTGGCTGGGTCCTCAGGGTCTATATTGTATTGCCTTCTGGTGGTGCCATGGTGGACAGGGATCTTTACTATCTCCTTAACTTTCTCGGTGATGCTTGAAACTATCCCTTCGAACCTCAACCAGTTGTCTTCTGAGGTTCCAGCCCTGAGGATATCATTTATTTGAGGTAGGAACTCGTGGATCTTCGACTTATCGTCCACGTCTATAATCAGATTATCCTCCTCGGGTTGCACCTGTGCATCACCTTCCTGGACATCTACGTTCTCCTCTGTAATAGGTGCAATGGAAACATCACGAGCTGGAGCTGTCTCCAGGCCGGAAACCCGTGAGGATAGGGGAGTCAGGTGATCAAGCAATGCTCCGCGCCACCCCATGTTTGGATGCTCAGCTATTGGTGTTTGCCGTGCATCATTACTACCTCCGCTCCGTGTACTGGCTACCGACGCCACAAGTGGAGCCGGGTTGGGTGACTGGTCCAGGTCCTCCTCCTGAGTTAGTACTGGAAGTTGAGGGGCCGCGGACGGTCCAGCCGTGACTGGCACCGGGTCATCAGCTAGGCTTGCTGATGGGTCCTGCGCTGGATTTGCAGGCTCGTTGCCCGATCCAGATAAGTCTGGCATCGAGGTCGTTGATCCCGGTGAGGGCACAGGAACCTCAGCCCTAGATGGGAGCACAGCTACCTCAGCTCCTGGTGCGGGCACAGCTCTACCCTCAGCCCGATTAGCAGTTGGTCGCCTTGTGGCTGGACGTGGGAGCTCAACGGCGTTTCTTGCCCGGACGGCCTGGTCTCGATGCCACATAAGATGGTTCCTCAGACCTTGGTTGGTGGCGAACGTCCTCTCACACTGGGCACATGCATAAGCAAGGATCGTCGGAGCTACCTGGCGAACACCCTGTGGAGTAGAAAAACCACAAGCATGATTCGTTGGTCTTAGGCCAAGGTCAGTATTACATTTACAACAGATGTTCCTGGTCCCTAAGATCCTGATGCCGTGGTTCTTCTCTAGATGGCGCTCCACGGATCGTCGCATCGCCGTCCACGAAGTAGTCTTGAAGGCCGATCTGCAGCCTTCTTCTGTGCAGTGAAATACATCTGCAACAGGAAAGCGCACCAACAAGACGTTCCCCTGCCTTCTCAATGGCGCCAACGCCATTAAGCCGGTAGGTGACGTCATATTTTAAAAAACAAATACTACCAACTTAACTTAACTATGTACAAGGCTGAGCCCATAGTCCCCAGTTAACTCGGGGCATTCGAACCATGTCGTCCGTACTAACGAACCTCCTTGTACACCTCCCTTAAGGAGAGGACCTATACTAAATACTAAATAAACCTTAACAACAAGCAAATAACAATATAAATATAAAACTCTAAAGAACAACAACAAACAATAAATAAACAAGTAAGCCCTTAGTATCACGCTCTTTCAACAGATATTAAGCTGATAAGAACAGAGGTTTGTTTGTGTTGAGGCAATGTTTATGGTAAATGGTTATAATGAATGGTGTATATTTCGGCACTTTGGCACAAGAGAGCATGGTAAAGTCCTTATTGTTCAGCTTAATATCCTCAACGGCCCCATTAGGATCCGTCCTTCCAGCATATTAAGCTGATAAGAACAGAGGTTTGTTTGTGTTGAAGGCAATATTCGAGATGATGATGATGATGATGTGTATAGGGGCGCTCAACTACGGCGGTCATCAGCGCCCTTTAAAAAACAAGTCATGGCAAAAGCCAGATATAAAGATTTCTAAAAATATATATTATTATCTATAAACCTGTTAAAACTGCACACATATATATACTAAAATAAAACAACAAAAAAAGATACTCGAGGTTAAATTCTAAAATCCACAGCTGAAACAAATGCTAAAACTTTGCCCACTGCCATTTCGTCATCCGCGAGGATATCCGCCAAGCTGGCCGGCAGCTGGAGAGACCTGCGGAGACGTGCCAAGCTATAACAATCTAAAAACAAGTGACGGACAGTCAGGTCACCATTGCACAGTGGGCAAACGGGAACCGGGGTTCTATTCAATAAAAAGCTGTGGCTAAAATAACAATGCCCAATGCGCAACCGAGCCAAAGTCACCTCCTCGCGACGAGATGACCGACAGGAGGTAACCCAGGGAATCGGAAGTTCCTTAATAGATCTAAGTTTATTATTGCGGAGAGCGGACCACTCTTCCTGCCAGCAGGTTAGCACAGCTCTCCGTAATACCGCCCTAAAATCTTCCGATGTCACACATGGTAGTCGAACCCTGGGCTTCATGGTAGCCGTCTTGGCTGCCGCATCCGCCATTTCATTCCCCCGCAAGCCTACGTGACCAGGAATCCATGCACACACCACGCTCACGCCAGAAGCGTGTAAAACGTGGAGGGCATCCTGTATCCGCTGCACAATGGGGTGGTAGTTGTACAGCTGCCGTAGGCTTTGAAGTGCACTGAGGGAATCACTCAGGATTAAGCAGTTCCCCAACTTTCGTCGACGTACGTGTGAAATGGCCCGGTATATTGCATAGAGCTCTGCGGTAAAAATGGAAGTGCTAGTGTGGAATCCGAATGTATAGGGTTCGGTTCCACACACGTAAGCACAACCAACACCATCTGAATTCTTGGACCCGTCGGTGTAAATTTTAATATGGTCCTGATATCGCGATAAAAATTCTAAAAAGCATGTGCGGATACTAGACATAGACATGGTAGATTTATCGTGTGTGGTCATGCCCAGATCAACGTGGGGTGCTCTGCACAACCAAGGAGGGTATGTCCTCTCCCCCCTAGGATACATCTTAGGCATTTCGCTATTAAGACGTCTAAGGAGCTCCCGGAAACGAAAACCAGGTGGCTTTGGTTTTATAGTAGTGTTCCTATAACGCACGTGCATGAAGGTGTTAAAGAACGGCGTAAACGTTGGATGTGTGGGCATGCAATTAAGTCCACAGCCATAATTTGCTAATAACATGTTGCGCCTGTACTGCAGAGGAGGTTCTGCAGACTCAGCATACAGGCTTATAACTCGGCTCGTTGGAAATGCCCCAACTGCTATACGTATGCCACAATTATGGACTGTGTCTAATCTCTTCAGCACTGATGGTCGTGCTGAGCCATAAATGATACTACCATAATCTAATTTGGAACGGATGACTGTGCGATACAGTCGCAATAACACTGTACGATCCGCTCCCCACGATTTTCCACTTAGTACCCGCAAGATATTTAAAGATCGGTCACATCGTGCTTTCAGTTGTGCTATATGCGACGACCAACTAAGTTTTCTATCAAATATCAATCCAAGGAACCTCGTCTCATCTGCAAATGGTAGTAGATCAGCGCCTAGCCGGAGCCTTGGAGGTAGTCGACTCCGCTGACGCCAGAAGTTAACACAGATGGTTTTCTCAGCAGAGAATCGGAAGCCGTTCTTTAAACTCCAAACCTTAAGGTTGTCCAAGGTGGTCTGGAGACGGCGCTCTATAAACGATGTGCGCTGAGATGTGCAGTAGACGGCAAAGTCGTCTACAAATAGGCATGACGAGACACCCGGAGGTACACATTTCGAGATAGAATTAATCGCAATAGCAAACAACGTAACACTTAGCACCGATCCCTGTGGTACACCGTTCTCTTGAACGAAAAGGTTCGAAAGAACCGAGCCAACCCTTACTCGGAAAACGCGGTCCTTCAAGAATTCCTGAAGGAAGAGTGGTAGGCGTCCACGTATATTCCAGGCGTGCAGAGTACGTAGCAACCCTGCACGCCAACACGTATCATAAGCCTTTTCGAGGTCAAAAAATATTCCGACTGTTTGACAGTTTTTAAGAAATCCGTTCATAATCTGTGTCGACATGGACACAAGATGATCCACTGTTGAACGGCGTCGTCGAAAACCGCACTGGATATTATTCAGTAGGTTGTGCGTTTCCAGCCACCATACCAACCGCCCATTTATCATGCGTTCCATCACCTTGCAGACGCAACTGGTGAGGGAAATAGGACGGTAGCTAGAAGGGAGGTGGCGGTCCTTGCCAGCTTTCAAGATAGGTATAATGGTGGCTTCTCGCCACTTGTCCGGAAACGTGGCATCAACCCAAACACGGTTAAAGACCTCGAGCAGGTATACCTTACCTTCAGGTGAGAGATGTTGTAACATTTGAACGTGGATTCCGTCCGGTCCTGGTGCTGTCAGTCGCGATGATGAAAGAGCGTGTTCTAACTCCGCCAAGGTGAAGAGGCGGTTATAATCTTCAAGGTTTCTGGAACTAAACACGAAACCTTGAGATTCTACCTGAGTCTTAATTGAGATAAACTCAGGAGCATAATTACTTGAGCTAGACACCTGAGCGAAAGCACAGCCGAAGGTGTTAGCCACGACAAACGGATCAACAACAACTCCTGCAGGTGTTTTCAGACCAGCGATTGGCAAGTGGGTTGATTTTCCGGCCACGCGCCTTAACCTATCCCATACAACAGATGATGGTGTCCATCTGTTAAAAGATGAGACAAAGTTGTTCCATGAGATCTTTTTGCTATCCTTAATTATTTGCCTTGACTGCGCACGCGCTTTCTTGTACTCAATTAGATTACTTTGGGTAGGGTGTCGTTGAAATACCCGTAGAGCACGTCTACGAGCACGAATAGCATTCCGGCAGTCGTTGTTCCACCACGGGACAGGAAGTCGACCAGGTTGGGTGGCCGAACGTGGAATCGACTCTTCTGCAGCGGAAAGAATTGTCTCTGTGAGATGATCGACTAGATCATTCACAGAATCGAGCTCATTGTAATCAAAGACAGCCAACTGGGTGGAAAGGTTCCAGTTGGCACGATCAAAGCGCCATCTAGGGTTACGTGAGGTAGACACATCGTGTGCTAAGAGACTAAGAAGACATGGGAAGTGGTCGCTGGAATGTAAATCAGAGATGACATTCCACTGCAATGAAACTGCTAACTGGGATGAACATACTGCCAAATCGATGTGCGAATAGGTGTCATAAGCGTCTGAGAGGAACGTTGGCTCTCCGGAATTCAGGAGAACCAAGTTATTGCTCTCCAAGAATTTTGCAATGAGGTGGCCTCTCGAACATGCCCGAGTTGAACCCCATAGTGGGTGATGGGCATTAAAGTCTCCAACTATTACAAATGGTGTTGAAAGTTGGGAAACCAGATCTTCAAGGTCAATTAACGAGAGGTCATCTGATGGCGGGAGATATACATTGCAAATGCAAAATTCCGTGGTTCGCAGCTTAATCCTTACAGCTACAGATTGTATATCAGATTGCAGCGTTACCGGGTCTACAAATATGTCATCCCTGAGGAGCATCATAGTGCCCCCGTGAGCAGGAATGCCCTCTTCTGTGTCAATATCACACCGCAGTGGTGTGTAGCGTCGGATTTTAAACTTGTCTTGCGGTCGTAGCTTAGTCTCTTGTAAGCATACCACCAAGGGGTTATGCTTACTGAGCAAAAGTTCCAGCTCTGGTCGATGTGTTCTTAAACCCCGCATGTTCCATTGAAGGATAGCCATTGGAACTATGGAGATAGGTTTAAAAATCGGTCTACATTAAGACGACTTTAACGGTGGCCGAATCAGCTTACCCTTTTTCTTCGGTGTAGGGCTAACACCTGTTTCCTTTTCGTCGGGTTTGTCCTGGCGCTTTTTCATTGCCATTCTAGCAGTGTGGTCCGTGTCTTCCTGGTCCATTTCTTCCACGGATGAGGCCCCTTTCCCTATAGAAAACTTAGGTTCGAGAACCTCAAACCGGTTGGACACAGAGATCGACGATGATGATAGTTAGTTAGTTACTAACACTCCCCACATGGCAACCTTGGCCTTCGGGGTAACCTCACCCCACCAAGTGATGACCGGACCCATTTCTCAGGTGGAGGCACCCAGAGGGCGGTGTCCATTACCTCCGATGATAGGGTGATAGTGAAGATGGCGGCGGGGTGAGAGGACCTACAGTTTTTACCGTGGACTCCGAACCACGTTGGGCATAGGGGATACTTCACGTGTGCTAGACAGAGGTGAAGGCGTGGATAGGGCCGACTTAAAATCGCCAACCCCAGAGCCGGGAATCGAACTCGGGACCCTTAGAACGGCGACAATATTTGATAAGAGCAACAGGTGCAACGGGAACAACATCTACAATGGCACTACTTATCATACTAGGTATATGGCCTCTGGATCTTGCTATCAGAAGAAGGACAGCCACTTATTGGCTCAAAAAACAAAGTTTGGATAAGGTAAAGGAAATAGTTGGTAAAATATGCATTGACAAACGCCAAATAAATTCGGAATTAATATATTTATGGTAACAGGAGTGGAATCATTTAGAAACAGAATATTTGCGCCGAATATTTGCTCAGAGTTAACCATTGTCTCTCGAATATTGCCTCAACACAAACAAACCTCTGTTCTTATCAGCTTAATATGCGATAAGGACGGATCCTAATGGGGCCGTTGAGGATATTAAGCTGCATACTAAGGACTTTACTATTTTTTCTTGTGCCAAAGCGCCGAATATTTGCTCAGAGTTAACCATTGTCTCTCGAATATTGCCTCAACACAAACAAACCTATGTTCTTATCAGCTTAATTACTGTTGAAAGGACTTGGTACTAAGTGTATTTAGTGTATATAGTGTTATTTATTGCGTTGTCTTGTTATTATTGTGTTTTTTATTATTGTTATTGTTTATAGTATTTTATTATGTATATATATGGGGATATGCTTATTTATATAGTGATTTATTTTTAGCTTAGGTATTACCTTTGGTTGTGGAGGTTCACCAGGGTGGGCTTGCTTACCCTGGTGGACGACATGGTTCGAATGCCCCGAGTTAACTGGGGACTAAGTGCTTCAGCCACAACCAAAGCGTAATATCTAAGTAGGGGTAACTTTATTAAAATGGAGAGGCGTGTTGTGAGGGAGGGGGGAACGCTGGTCGTATACCACCCCACCCCGGAGTGCTTTCGCTGCACTGAGGAGGGGTGCAGTGCTAAATTTAAAGCCAAGGACTGGACAGCTACTAAGAGGTCCTTGGAGAGACACTTGGCCAGAGAGCACGAAGTGAAAGTGTGTGCAACAAGGAACATTTGCCACGGCTGCCGCAGAGAGTTGGGTCTCAGACCACGTGCTCACCGGTGCTCTGTGCAGCCGGAGCAGGCCACCCAAGAGCCCGATGGCCACTACAATTGTGGAAGATGTGGTGCCAACTTCCCGACACGCCGAGCGCTTACCAACCATGACCGATGGCACAAACTTCAATCCATACGGGAAGTGGTTGAAGCTGATGGGGCACCTGAGAGGCCCAGAAGGGAGGGCAGTGCTACCCCTGAGCAGGAGGCTCCCGCAGCGGTCGTGCGGTCCCCTAGTCCAGTGGTTGTCTCGGCGGGCGTGCCACCTGTGGAGGTCGTCATAGGAGCCAACAACGCACTGGAAGTCCAGGAGGAGCCGGAGGTGCCCGAAGTGTCCCCATCTGGCGAGCAGGACCAACCAGCTGGCCCACCGGAGGAAGCGGATGAATCCAGTTCATCCCCTGAGGGTCCGCCTTCCGAGGATGAAGCCGGCGAGGCGGAAGAAGAAGACTATAGGATACAAGAGCCAGTCGCTGCACCTGCAGTGACTCCTGATGATGCGACCCCTCTGCAGGCCCACCTTCCAGTGCTTCAGCGGATCCTCGCAGAGAGCACGAGCGAGGAGGGGTGGCAAAGGTTTAATGACGTCCTGGATACAATAACCGCAGATGTACAAAGGGTCATGGGAATCTCCGTCGCAAACCTCGGTGAACGACGGAGCCAGCCGGACGCGGATGACCCAAAGTACATCCAGAAGTTGTACCGCCGGAATCGACGGAGGGCGCTGAGACTCATCCTGGGGGAGGAGTCCGAACAGTGCCCTCTGCCAAAAGAAGAGATCCAGGCCCATTTCTCTTACGCCACCCTGGCCACGTCCGCTGAAAGCACAATATACGAGAGGAGGAGGCAGAATGATGACCGCGACCATGTGGCGCTGCACAGAATCACACCCGAGGAAGTGCAGCGTCGCATCAGGAGATGTGAGAACTCGGCTCCGGGGGATGATCGCATCACCTATCATCACTGGAAGGCGGTCGACCCCGGATGCGCGGTGTTGGCGGCGGTCTTCAACACCTGCCTCAAGTACCTGGATATCCCGAGGTCGTGGAGGGTCAGCAGGACGATCCTCATCTACAAAGGCAAGGGATCCAGAAATGAGATGAGCAACTGGCGCCCCATCGCTCTCACCCGGACGGTGTACAAGCTGTTCACGGGAATCCTGGCTAGCCGGGTTTCCCAGTGGGCGCAACACAACAAAGTCATGTCACCGTCCCAGAAGGGCTTCATGCCATTCGATGGGGTGCTCGAACACAACTTCGTCCTGGAAGCCGAGCTCAACCGGGCGAGAAACAACAGGGGAGACATCCACATCGCCTGGCTGGACTTCTCCAACGCCTTTGGCTCCCTCCCCCATGACGCCATCTTGAGGAGCCTAAGGCACCACGGGACGGGGGAGAAGTTCCGCCAGCTCGTAGGGCGTCTGTATGACGGATGCGCCACTACGATCATGACGAAGGACGGCCCAACCGAGGAAATAGATGTCCACCGGGGCATCAAGCAGGGGTGCCCGCTCAGCGGCATCCTCTTCAATCTGGCAGTGGACCCGATGTTGCGAAGGATCCAGGGGGACGAGGAGAAGGTGAAAGTCCTGGCCTTCGCAGACGATGTGGTGCTACTGTCAGACAGCAAGGACGAGCTACAGGACAACATCAACCGACTGCAATCCATGGCAGAAGGGGTGGGGATCAAGCTGAACCACCAAAAATGCTGTAGTCTCCACCTCTCCGGACAAACACCGAGAGGCTGCCGGCCGACAGAGTTCAGGGTTAGCAACCAAGTCATTCACCAGCTACGGGATGGAGAAGCCACCAGCTTTCTCGGCAAGCCGACGGGCTTCAGCATCCTGCCGAGGAAGCACGACTTAGACGAAATCCTGAGCAGGGGGCTGAAGATACTCGACTCCAAGTTGGCCCCCTGGCAGAAGCTCAACGCCCTCAGGACATTCTTCTTCCCTGCCCTCAACTTTCCCATGAGGATGGGAGTGTTCCAAAAAACCCAGTGGGCAGGGGTCGACAAGACGCTGGTGAGTCGGCTGAAGAAAATCCTGTACCTGCCGACGAACGCTACCCTGGACTACATCTACGGCAGCCGAGAAAAAGGAGCACTGGGAATACCATGCACCGCGGCTGACTCGGACTTCCACCTGGTCGACTCTGCATTTAAGATCATCAATTCGATCGACCAGAGGGTGTCTGCGTTGGGCCGTCGGGAGCTGGTAGCAGCAGTGCAAGACCGGTGCCATGATGCTCCATCCACAGAGGACTGTGCCCGTTACCTCTCGGGGCACATGGATGAAGCACTGGGGAACCCTTCCTCTACGAGCAGCAGCCTGTGGACCAAGGCAAGAGCGGCGAGCAGAAGAGTGGGAGTGGAATGGGCAGCCAGCGAGGATGAGCTGAACTTGAAGGTGGGAGAAGCAACCCTCCGCCAGGAGGAACGACGCCGAGTTCTGCGGTGTCTCCGGGCCGAATACAGAAAAACCCACGATGAACGGCTCCGGGGACTAGTACGGCAGGGCAAGGCACTCCAGTGTGTCTCACTGGACAAAAGTTCGGCTCACTTTATCTCCAGCGGTGACTACACCAGGTTCGCCGACTGGAGATTCATCCACAAGGCCCGACTCGACCTGCTCCCACTCAACTGCAGAAGAGGACCACAGGACAAGTCTTGTAGGCGCTGTGGATACCCGACGGAGACGCTACCGCATGTAGTCTGCCACTGCATGCGGTACAGCCAGCTGTACACACGACGCCACAACGCCATCGTGGAGAGACTCAAGAAGGCGGCGAAGCACAAGTACCGTCTGCTCTTCGAGAATCAGGCGCCCTGCGGGCCGGGACTCCGCCCTGACCTCGTCATACAGAATGATCAGCAGACGGTGATCATCGATGTGACGATCCCCTTTGAGAGCTCTCCGGAGGCACTGCAGCAGGCCCGGGAACGAAAAGAAGAAAAGTACCGGACCCTGGCAGCAGAGATGGCAGCAACACACCACAATGTAACTGTGGAAGCCATAGTGGTTGGGGCCCTGGGATCTTGGGACCCCAAAAACGATAGAATATTGAAGAAGATGTGCTCCCGCAGATACCTGGGCCAGCTGAAGAAACTTTGTGTTTCAGACTGTATTCGCTGGTCCAGGGACATATACATTGAGCATATCACGGGAAAAAGACAAGTGTGAGTGACAAGTGTTAAGTGATAAGTGAGTGCGACGAAGACGGGCAGAATAAGACTATAAACACTAAAAAGTAAAAAGCCCAGTCTGATAAACCAAAAATTTATTTTTCCTTTCTTTTGTCATGAATATTGTAGATAAATTGTATATAAATTGTACACAAATTGTAAATAATTGTATATAAATTGTATGAATGTATAATTCGACACTGTTGCTAAAACTTTGTAAACTAAAATGAAAATTATGTATCTTTAAACATTATTCAATAAAAAACATTAATCTGTTCTTATCAGCTTAATTACTGTTGAAAGGACTTGGTACTAAGTGTATTTAGTGTATATAGTGTTATTTATTGTGTTGTTTTGTTATTATTGTGTTTTTTATTATTGTTATTGTTTATAGTATTTTAATATGTATATATATGGGGATATGCTTATTTATATAGTGATTTATTTTTAGCTTAGGTATTACCTTTGGTTGTGGAGGTTCACCAGGGTGGGCTTGCTTACCCTGGTGGACGACATGGTTCGAATGCCCCGAGTTAACTGGGGACTAAGTGCTTCAGCCACAACCAAAGCGTAATATCTAAGTAGGGGTAACTTTATTAAAATGGGGAGGCGTGTTGTGAGGGAGGGGGGAACGCTGGTCGTATACCACCCCACCCCGGAGTGCTTTCGCTGCACTGAGGAGGGGTGCAGTGCTAAATTTAAAGCCAAGGACTGGACAGCAACAAAGAGGTCCTTGGAGAGACACTTGGCCAGAGAGCACGAGGTGAAACTTTGTGCAACAAAGAACATTTGCCACGGCTGCCGCAAAGAGTTGGGTGTCAAACCACGTACTCACCGGTGCACGGTGCAGCCGGAGCAGGCCACCCAAGAGCCCGACGGCCACTATAATTGCGCAAGATGTGGTG
Source organism: Mantis religiosa (assembly GCA_030765055.1). Classification (NCBI taxonomy): domain Eukaryota; kingdom Metazoa; phylum Arthropoda; class Insecta; order Mantodea; family Mantidae; genus Mantis; species Mantis religiosa. The sequence continues at coordinate 35,748,653 of CM060952.1, read as the reverse complement.
CCAACTTCCCGACACGCCGAGCGCTGACCAATCATGACCGATGGCACAGACTCCAATCCATACGGGAAGAGGTTGAGGCTGAAGGAGCACCTGAGAGGCCCACAAGTGAGGGCAGTGCCGCCCCTGAGCAGGAGCAGGAGGCTCCCGCAGCGGTCGTGCGGTCCCCTAGTCCAGTGGTTGTCACGGCTGGCGTGCCACCTGTAGAGGTCATCATAGGAGCCAACAACGCACTGGACGATCAGGAGGAGCCGGAGGTGCCCGAAATATCCCCATCTGGCGAGCAGGACCTACCAGCTGACCCACCGGAGGAAGCGGATGAATCCACTTCTTCCCCTGAGGGCCCGCCTTCCGAGGATGAAGCCGGCGAGGCGGAAGAAGAGGACCACAGGGTACATGAGCCAGTCGCTGCACCTGCAGTGACTCCCGATGACGCGACCCCTCTGCAGGCCCACCTTCCAGTGCTTCAGCGAATCCTCGCAGAGAGCACGAGCGATGAGGGGTGGCAAAGATTTAATGACGTCCTGGAGGCAATAACCGCGGATGTACAGAGGGTCATGGGAATCTCCGTCGCAAACCTCGGTGAACGACGGAGCCAGCCGGACGCGGATGACCCAAAGTACATCCAGAAGTTGTACCGCCGGAATCGACGGAGGGCGCTGAGACTCATCCTGGGGGAGGAGTCCGAACAGTGTCCCCTGCCTAAAGAAACGATCCAGGCCCATTTCGCTGACGCCACCCTGGCCACGTCCGCTGACAGCACAATATACGAGAGGAGGAGGCAGGATGATGACCGCGACCATGTGGCGCTGCACAGAATCACACCCGAGGAAGTGCAGCGTCGCATCAGGAGATGTGAGAACTCGGCTCCGGGGGATGATCGCATCACCTATCATCACTGGAAGGCGGTCGACCCCGGATGCGCGGTGTTGGCGGCGGTCTTCAACACCTGCCTCAAGTACCTGGACATCCCGAGGTCGTGGAGGGTCAGCAGGACGATCCTCATATACAAAGGCAAGGGATCCAGAAATGAGATGAGCAACTGGCGCCCCATCGCTCTCACCCGGACGGTGTACAAGCTGTTCACGGGAATCCTGGCTAGCCGGGTTTCCCAGTGGGCACAACACAACAAAGTCCTGTCACCGTCCCAGAAGGGCTTCATGCCATTCGATGGGGTGCTCGAGCACAACTTCGTCCTGGAAGCCGAACTTAACCGCGCCAGAAACAACAGGGGAAATATCTACATCGCATGGTTGGACTTCTCCAACGCCTTTGGCTCCCTCCCCCACGACGCCATCTTGAGGAGCCTAAGGCACCACGGGACCGGGGAGAAGTTCCGCCAGCTCGTAGGGCGTCTGTATGACGGATGCGCCACTACGATTATAACGAAGGACGGCCCAACCGAGGGAATAGATGTTCGCCGGGGCATCAAGCAGGGGTGCCCGCTCAGCGGCATCCTCTTCAATCTGGCAGTGGACCCGATGTTGCGAAGGATCCAGGGGGACGAGGAGAAGGTGAAAGTCCTGGCCTTCGCAGACGATGTGGTGCTACTGTCAGACAGCAAGGAGGAGCTCCAGGAAAACATCAATCGACTAGAATCCATGGCAGAAGGGGTGGGGATCAAGCTGAACCACCAAAAATGCTGTAGTCTCCACCTCTCCGGACAAACACCGAGAGGCTGCCGGCCGACAGAGATCAGGGTTGGCAACCAAGTCATTCACCAGCTACGGGATGGAGAAGCCACCAGCTTCCTCGGCAAGCCGACGGGCTTCAGCATCCTGCCGAGGAAGCACGACTTGGACGAGATCCTGAGCAGGGGGCTGAAGATACTCGACTCCAAGTTGGCCCCCTGGCAGAAGCTCAACGCCCTCAGGACATTCTTCTTCCCCGCCCTCAACTTTCCCATGAGGATGGGAGTATTCCAAAAAACCCAGTGGGCAGGGGTTGACAAGACGCTGGTGAATCGACTGAAGAAAATCCTGTACCTGCCAACGAACGCATCCCTGGACTACATCTACGGCAGCCGAGAAAAAGGAGCACTGGGAATACCATGCACCGCGGCTGACTCGGACTTCCACCTGGTCGACTCTGCATTTAAGATCAACAATTCGATCGACCAGAGGGTGTCTGCGTTGGGCCGTCGGGAGCTGGTAGCAGCAGTGCAAGACCGGTGCCATGATGCTCCATCCACAGAGGACTGTGCCCGTTACCTCTCGGGGCACATGGATGAAGCACTGGGGAACCCTTCCTCTACGAGCAGCAGCCTGTGGACCAAGGCTAGAGCGGCGAGCAGAAGAGTGGGAGTGGAATGGGCAGCCAGCGAGGATGAGCTGAACTTGAAGGTGGGAGAAGCAACCCTCCGCCAGGAGGAACGACGCCGAGTTCTGCGGTGTCTCCGGGCCGAATACAGAAAAACCCATGATGAACGGCTCCGGGGACTAGTACGGCAGGGCAAGGCACTCCAGTGTGTCTCACTGGACAAAAGTTCGGCTCACTTTATCTCCAGCGGTGACTACACCAGGTTCGCCGACTGGAGATTCATCCACAAGGCCCGACTCGACCTGCTCCCACTCAACTGCAGAAGAAGAGGACCACAGGACGACAAGTCTTGTAGGCGCTGTGGATACCCGACGGAGACGCTACCGCATGTAGTCTGCCACTGCATGCGGTACAGCCAGCTGTACACACGACGCCACAACGCCATCGTGGAGAGACTCAAGAAGGCGGCGAAGCACAAGTACCGTCTGCTCTTCGAGAATCAGGCGCCCTGCGGGCCGGGACTCCGCCCTGACCTCGTCATACAGAATGATCAGCAGACGGTGATCATCGATGTGACGATCCCCTTTGAGAGCTCTCCGGAGGCACTGCAGCAGGCCCGGGAACGAAAAGAAGAAAAGTACCGGACCCTGGCAGCAGAGATGGCAGCAACACACCACAATGTAACTGTGGAAGCCATAGTGGTTGGAGCCCTGGGATCTTGGGACCCCAAAAACGACAGAATATTGAAGAAGATGTGCTCCCGCAGATACCTGGGCCAGCTGAAGAAACTTTGTGTTTCAGACTGTATTCGCTGGTCCAGGGACATATACATTGAGCATATCACGGGAAAAAGACAAGTGTGAGTGACAAGTGTTAAGTGATAAGTGAGTGCGACGAAGACGGGCAGAATAAGACACTAAGAACAATAAACAATAAAAAGCCCAGTCTGATAAAAAAAAAATATTTTTATTGTAAATATTGTATAGAAATTGTATATAAATTGTATATAAATTGTATATAAATTGTATATAAATTGTATGTAAATTGTATGTAAATTGTATCTAAATTGTATAAATGTATATTATGACACTGTTGCTAAAACTCTGTATCTACAATGAAAATTATGTACTTTGAAACATTATTCAATAAAAAACATTAATCTGTTCTTATCAGCTTAATATGCTATAAGGACGGATCCTAATGGGGCCGTTGAGGATATTAAGCTGAACAATAAGGACTTTACTATTTTCTCTTGTGCCAAAGCGCCGAATATTTGCTCTGAGTTAACCATTGTCTCTCGAATATTGCCTTCAACACAAACAAACCTCTGTTCTTATCAGCTTAATCAGTGTACTTTCGTTTTGGGGGAAGGGACGATAGGCTGATAGGAGCAAGATATATACTAATTGTTTGTTTCTTTTGTTTCAGAGTTTATTTCTATTGTATTGTTGTTATGTCTTTGTATATATGTTGTTGTATATATGTTTAGTCTTAGTTTAGTTTTATCTCTAGTGTTATCCTTGCTTGTGGAGGTTCATCGTGATGGGCTGGCCTACACGATGGTACGACATGGTTCGAATGCCCCGAGTTAACTGGGGACTAGGGGCTACAGCCACAAGCAAGGCTTAATACTTGAGAGTGTTTAAATCTGTACTTTTATTTCAGAGCTCTATTGTAAATATTTCTTGTTGTATTTTAAATGTTTAGTTTTAGGGCCGTGTAGTTAGCCTGGTATTACCTTTAATTGTGGAGGTTCATCGTGGTGGGCTTGCCTACCCGATGGCACGACATGGCTCGAATGCCCCGAGTTAACTGGGGACTAGGGGCTACAGCCACAATCAAAGGATAATGCAGAGGCGAATGGTAAGGGAGGATGACACGCTGGTCGTGTATCACCCTACCCCGGACTGTTTCCGCTGTACCGAAGCAGGGTGCAGTGCGAAATTTCAGTCCAAGGACTGGTCGGCGACGAAGAGGTCTCTGGAGAGGCATCTCTTCAGAGAGCACGACATCCGCATCGCAGGCACCAGGAACGTCTGCCACGGATGCGGCCGTGTCCTTGGAGTGAGGCCCCGGGTGCACCGTTGCTCGGTGGAGCCCGAACCAGCTGCCCAGGAGCCCGACGGACACCATGTCTGCAGGAGGTGTGGGGGCACCTTCTATATCCGTCGGGCTCTTATAAGTCATGAACGGTGGCATAAGCAGCAGGACATCCTGAGGGAGGCTGCGGGTGAGCCTGCTCTGCAGCCAGATCCAGTTGAGTGGCCTGCAGCGGAGATGCCCAACACCCTGGGAGAGGAGCTGGAGGTTCCCACAGCGGTCGTGCTATCCCCTGGCACGCCAGTGGAGGTGGCGGACTCCCCGCTGACGGAGGACCGCACTGATGAGGCCCCTGAGGTACAAGAAGATCCCAGTGTATCCCTACCGGATGCACTGTCCTCGGCGGGACCCCAATCAGCTAGAGTGGACTCGGAGGAGGAGATCCTCTCGGCTGCGGCTGGTCCGGAGCTGGAAGACGAGACCGGAGAACTTGGCTCCCAGCAGGAGACGGAGCAGACAGCGGTCGTGAGGCCGAATAGCCTACCGGGCAGCCCAACTGGCTCCCTGGTGGCAGTAAGTCTGCAGGAAGGCCTTGACTCTCCCATACCAACTGACGTAGACACTGAACTACCCACGACGCATAACGCGACTGAGACGCCCCCTATTCCGAGACCAGACTCAGCAGTCATCACCCAGCATGAGGATTCCATCTCGTCTTCGGCCGCCCTGGTTTGGAGGACGAGGCAGGCGACTTCCCGGATGAGGACCAGCGCGCGAACGAGCCCGTTGCCGCCCCCGTGCTGATGCCCGACGACCAGACGCCATTGCACGACCATCTGCCCCTCTTTCAGAGGATCCTGACTGAGGGCACCAGCGAGGAGGGTTGGAGGAGGTTCAACGATGCCCTGGAGGCCCTCACAAAAGATGTGCAGCGCCTGATGAAGATCCCAGTCGCGAGCTCCGGGGAGAGACGAGGACAGCCTGATGTGGATGACCCCAAGTTCATCCAACGGCTGTACCGACGCAACCGGAGAAGGGCGCTGCGCCTTATCCTGGGTGAAGAGTCTGAGATGTGCCCCCTCCCAAAGGACTCCATAGAGGCCCACTTCGCTGCTGCTGGAATAGCGGCTGATGTGCCCGCTCAGATGTACCGAGGCAGACGGAACCAGGATGCACCGGTGGCGTTGCACAGAGTGACACCAGAGGAGGTGCAACGCCGCCTGAGACGGTGTGAGAACTCGGCCCCAGGGGATGACCGAATCACCTACCATCACTGGAAGGCGGTCGACCCGGGGTGCACCCTGCTGGCAGCGGTGTTTAACACGTGTATAAAGTACGTTGACGTCCCATCTCCCTGGAAGCAGAGCAGGACGATCCTAATATATAAAGGAAAGGGCCCCAAGGAGGACTTGTGCAGCTGGCGCCCGATTGCCCTCACCAGGACCATTTACAAACTGTTTACCGGGATCCTGGCTGGCCGGGTATCCCAGTGGGCAGAGCAGAACGGGGTTGTGTCTCCAGCTCAGAAAGGGTTCATGCCGTTTGACGGGGTTCTAGAGCATAACTTTGTTCTAGAAACGGAAATGAACCGAGCCAGAAACAATGGAGGTGACCTCTATGTCGCCTGGCTGGACTTCTCAAATGCCTTTGGCTCCCTACCACACCAGGCCATCCAGGCGAGTCTGAGGCATCATGGAGCAGGAGAGAAGTTCAGGCGTCTGGTGGGGCGCCTATACGAGGGGTGCACCACAACCGTGGTGACGCAGGAGGGTCCAACATCCAGTTTGCAGATCAACAGGGGCATCAGACAAGGGTGTCCGCTAAGTGGGATGCTGTTCAACTTGGCGGTAGACCCGATCCTGAGGAGGATCCAAGGGGACGCAGAGTCCGTGAAGATCCTGGCCTTCGCGGACGATGTGGTCCTTATGTCGGACGACCGTGATGAGCTGCAGCGGAACATCCAGAGCGTGGAGGCCATGGCAGGTGAGGTGGGGATCCTACTGAACCATCTCAAATGCTGCAGCCTCCACCTATCCGGGAGGACGCCTAGGGGCTGCCGCCCAACAGAGTTCCAGGTCAACGGGGAGCCCATCCAGCATCTGCGGGACGGAGAGCCCGCCAAGTTCCTTGGCAAACCGGTAGGCTTCACCATCTTGCCTAGGCCTCAGGACATCAATGACGTCATACGCAGGGGGCTGCGGATCCTGGACTCCAAGTTGGCCCCCTGGCAACAACTGGACGCCCTCAAGGCGTTCTTCTACCCCTCCCTGAACTTTCCAATGAGGATGGGGACCTTCCCCAAAACCCAGTGGGCAGGGGTAGACAAGACGCTGACGGCAAGACTGCGGAGGATCCTGTACCTTCCGCAGAATTCAACACTTGACTACCTCCACGGCAGCCGACAGAAGGGGGCCCTAGGACTCCCATGCACCGCGGCTGACTCTGACCTCCACCTGGTCGACACGGCCTTTAAAATCATCAACTCCGTCGACCAGAGGGTGTCCGAGCTGGGCCGCAAGGACCTCGAGACAGCAGTCCAGGACAAAACGCGCAGTGCACCGACGGCGGAGAGCTGTGCCAGGTACCTGTCCGGGGACCTGGAAGAGGACATGGGCAATCCGTCAAGCACTAGCAGAAACATGTGGACCAGAGCCAGGGCGGCTTCCAGGAGGATGGGAGTCACCTGGAAACCAGAGGACGACAACCTGACGCTTTCAGTGGGGGAAGCTGCACTGCGCAGGGAGGACAGACGCCGTGTCCTGCGGTGCCTCAGAGCCGAGATCCGTAAGAAACATGATGAACGGCTCCGGGGATTACTGCGGCAGGGCAAGGCTCTCCAGTCTGTCTCTCTAGACAAAAGCTCCAGCCACTTCATCTCCAGCGGCGAGTACACCCGATTCGCTGACTGGAGATTCATTCACAAGGCGCGACTTGATCTTCTCCCGCTCAACGGTCAGAAGAGGAACCCACAGGACAATAAATCCTGTAGACGCTGTGGGTACACCTCCGAGACCTTGCCGCACGTCATCTGCCACTGTATGAGATACAGCCAGCTCTTCACCCGGCGCCACAACGCCATCGTGGAACGGGTGAAGCAAGCTGCGAGGCAGAAATTCCGGCTGCTACACGAGAACCAGGCACCCTGCGGGCCAGGACTACGCCCGGATCTCGTCATCCAAGATGACCAGCAGACGGTGATTGTGGACGTGACGGTTCCGTTCGAGAGCTCTCCGGAGGCGCTGCAACAAGCTCGAGAACGGAAGATCGAGAAGTACCAGGCACTGGCGCAGGAGATGTCAGCGACACACGGGACGGTGACAGTGGAAGCCATCGTCGTGGGGGCCCTAGGCTCCTGGGACCCCAAGAACGATAAGTTCTTGAGGAAACTGTGTTCCCGCAGCTACCTGGGCCGGCTCAAGAAACTTTGCGTTTCGGACTGTATACGCTGGTCCAGGGTCATCTATGTGGAACACATAACTGGAAAGCGCCAGTGTGAAGTGTGACGGGTGAGTGTCCAGTGCGATAGTGAAATGACGAGGACAGGCAAAATAAACATTGAACAATGGAACTATGCCAGCCTGGTCCAAGTTGAAGTGTGTATACACATATATATTTGTAAATTAAATTTTATTGGTCAAAAATGAGAAATGGACATTTGAACTCTCAATGTCTCTGTATATATTGTAAAAAACTTATGAAACTTGTACATATTTGTTGCTGAAACTCTGTTTTGCTGACTTTGAACCAAAATGTACATTAGAACATTATCAATAAAAAAAAATCTGTTCTTATCAGCTTAATATGCTATAAGGACGGTTCCTAATGGGGCCGTTGAGGATATTAAGCTGAACAATAAGGACTTTACTATTTTCTCTTGTGCCAAAGCGCCGAATATTTGCTCTGAGTTAACCATTGTCTCTCGAATATTGCCTTCAACACAAACAAACCTCTGTTCTTATCAGCTTAATATCTGATACGTCCCCCATTGGGACGTATCGCTTCTCGGCCTTTTGGCTAAGATCAAAGTGTAGTATCTGTTCTTATCAGCTTAATATGCTGGAAGGACGGATCCTAATGGGGCCGTTGAGGATATTAAGCTGAACAATAAGGACCTTTACCATGCTCTCTTGTGCCTGAAGTGCCGAAATATTGCACCATTATTTTACAACATTTTACCTTAAACATTGCCAAGTAAATATAAACCTCTGTTCTTATCAGCTTAATATGCTGGAAGGACGGATCCTAATGGGGCCGTTGAGGATATTAAGCTGAACAATAAGGACCTTTACCATGCTCTCTTGTGCCTGAAGTGCCGAAATATTGCACCATTATTTTACAACATTTATCTTAAACATTGCCAAGTAAATATAAACCTCTGTTCTTATCAGCTTAATTGGCGGTTGTGAGAGCTTGGTACTAAGTGTATTTAGTGTATATAGTGTTATTTATTGTGTTGTTGTTATTTTCAGATATATTTATACTTGTTATCGCGTATAGTATTTTATTATGTATATATTTGGGATAATGGTTACTTATTTAGTGGTTTATTATTAGCTTAGGTATTACCTTTGGTTGTGGAGGTTCACCAGGGTGGGCTTGCTTACTCTGGTGGACGACATGGTTCGAATGCCCCGAGTTAACTGGGGACTAAGTGCTTCAGCCACAACCAAAGCGTAATATCTAAGTAGGGGGTAACTTAAGTAAAATGGAGAGGCGTGTAGTGAGGGAGGGGGGAACGCTGGTCGTATACCACCCCACCCCGGAGTGCTTTCGCTGCACTGAGGAGGGGTGCAGTTCGAAGTTTAAAGCCAAGGACTGGACTGCCACCAAGAGGTCCTTGGAGAGACACCTTGCCAGAGAGCATGAACTTAAAGTGAGTGCGACAAGGAACATTTGCCACGGCTGCCGCAGAGAGTTGGGCGTCAAACCACGATTGCATCGGTGCTCTGCGCAGCCTGAACCGGCCACCCAGGAGCCCGACGGGCATCACAGCTGCGGAAGGTGTGGTGCCAACTTCCCGACACGTCGTGCGCTGACGAACCACAACAGATGGCACAAAGTGCAAGATCTCCAGGAGGAGGCTGACGTTGTGGTTGCCGTGCAGCCGGAAGCCGGTGCCCCAGATGTTGCTCCGTCCCAGGAGCAGGACGCTCCCGCAGCGGCCGTGCGGCCGCCTAGCCCACTGCTCCTCTTGGCCGTCTCCCAGGCTGAGGAGGACGTCGCGGAAGCCAACGAAGCCCTCGAGGTTCAGGAAGAGCCTGAGACGCCCGGACCGAGCCCCTTGGAAACACCAGGCGATGCCCTCGAGGAACCGGTGGAGTCCCCCTTGACCCCTGAGGGTCCAGGATCGGGAGATGAGGCCGGAGACCTCGAGGACGAAGACCACCGAGTCCACGAGCCCGTGACTGCCCCGGAGATGATGCCCGATGACAGCACCCCCCTACAGGCCCACCTTCCAGCGCTTCAGAGGATCCTCTCTGAGGGCACGAGCGAGGAAGGATGGCAGAGGTTCACCGACACCCTGGAGGAGATAACTAAGGATGTACAGAAGGTCATGGGAATCTCCATCGCGACCCTTGGGGAGCGACGGAGCCAGCCCGACGTGGATGACCCAAAGTACATCCAGCGGTTATATCGGCGCAATCGTCGGAGGGCGCTACGTCTCATCTTCGGGGAAGAGACTGACATGTGCCCGCTCCCGAAGGATGTTGTTGAAGGACACTTCAGCACGGCGGGAGAAACTACATCGGAGAACCTTGGGCTGTACGAGAGGAGGAGGCACGATGCAGACCACGACGACGCACCGGTTGCGCTGCACAGAATCACTCCTGAGGAAGTGCAGCGTCGCCTGAGACGGTGCGAGAACTCGGCACCGGGGGACGACCGCATCACATATCACCACTGGAAGGCGGTCGACCCCGGATGTAAGGTTTTGGCAGCCATCTTCAACGTCTGCCTCAAGTATGTGGACATTCCTAAGTCTTGGAAAGACAGTAGGACTGTCCTCATATACAAAGGAAAGGGCTCCAAGGAGGAAATTGGCAACTGGCGCCCCATCGCCCTAACAAGAACAGTCTACAAACTGTTTACCGGGATCCTGGCGGGCCGAGTCTCCCAGTGGGCAGAGCACCACAAGAAGATTTCGCCGGCGCAAAAGGGCTTCATGCCTTTTGATGGGGTGCTGGAGCACAACTTTGTGCTCGAGAGTGAACTGCACCGAGCTAGGAACAACGGAGGAGAAGTCCACATTGCCTGGCTCGACTTTTCCAACGCCTTCGGTTCACTGCCACACGACGCCATATTACGGAGTCTGCGCCACCATGGCGCCGGAAACAAGTTTCGCCAACTAATTGGGCGAATCTACGACGGCTGCACCACATCTATAGTCACAAGGGATGGCCCAACCAGCAGGCTGGAGGTTAAAAGGGGAATCAAGCAGGGGTGCCCACTCAGCGGCATTCTCTTTAACCTCGCAATAGATCCCATACTGCGGAGGATCCAGGGGGACGCCGACAAAGTGAAGATCCTGGCCTTCGCGGATGATGTGGTGCTTCTCTCGGACAAGACGGAGGAGCTGCAGATCAACCTGGATCTAATAGAGGCTACTGCCGGAGAGGTGGGGATCCAGCTCAACCACCAGAAGTGCTGCAGCCTCCACCTCTCAGGAAAAACTCCAAGAGGCTGCCGTCCAACGGAGTACAGGGTGAACGGACAGGTGATTCGCCAGCTGCGGGACGGAGAGGCCACCAGCTTCCTCGGCAAGCCCACGGGCTTCAACATCCTGCCGAAGAAGCACAACCTGGAAGACATCCTGCGCAGGGGGGTGCAAGTGCTGGATTCGAAGTTGGCCCCCTGGCAGAAGCTAAACGCCCTCAAGGCGTTCTTCTACCCTGCCCTCAACTTCCCCATGCGAATGGGGATGTTCACCAAATCGCAATGGGCAGGGGTAGACAAAACACTGGTGGCCCGTCTCAAGAAGATCCTGTACCTTCCAACAAACTCCACGTTGGACTACATCCATGGCAGCCGGGACAAGGGTGCACTGGGCATCCCATGCGCCGCGGCCGACTCGGATTTCCACCTGGTCGATTCAGCATTCAAAATCCTCCATTCAATCGACCAGAGGGTAGCCGAGTTGGGCCGTCGGGAGTTAGCAGCTGCAGTAGAGGACAGATGCCACAGCACCCCGACATCAGAAGACTGCGCCCGGTACCTCTCTGGGCACATGGAGGACGCCATGGGCAACCCTTCCTCCACCAGCGCCAACATATGGACCAGAGCCAGGACAGCAAGCCGGAGAGTGGGAGCAGAATGGACAGCGAGTGACGAGGAGCTGTGCCTGACAGTGGGAGAGACGACACTCCGCCAGGGAGAGCGACGCCACGTCCTGCGGTGTCTCCGAGCCGAATACAGAAAGACACACGACGATCGGCTCCGGGGGCTAGTACGGCAGGGCAAGGCACTCCAGTGCGTCTCACTGGATAAAGGCTCTTCCCACTTCATCTCCAGCGGTGACTACACCAGGTTCGCCGACTGGAGATTCATCCATAAGGCCCGGCTCGACCTGCTCCCGCTCAACGGCAGAAGAAGAGGACCTCAAGAGGACAAGTCCTGTAGGCGGTGTGGATACGCCACCGAGACGCTGCCGCATGTAGTCTGCCACTGCATGCGGTACAGCCAGCTCTACACCCGGCGCCACAACGCCATAGTGGAGAGAATCAAGAAGGCGGCGCAGCACAAGTACCGTCTGCTGTTTGAGAATCAGGCGCCCTGCGGGCCGGGACTCCGTCCTGACCTCATCATTCAAAATGAGCAGCAGACGGTCATAATCGATGTGACCACCCCCTTCGAGAGCTCTCCAGAGGCTCTTCAGCAGGCACGAGAGAGGAAGGAGCAAAAGTACCAGGGACTGGCAGATGAGATGGCGGCAACCCACCACAGTGTAACTGTGGAGGCCATCGTGGTTCGGGCCCTGGGCTCCTGGGACCCGAGGAACGACCGTCTCCTGAAGAAGATGTGCTCTCGCAGGTACCTGGGCCAGCTAAAGAAACTGTGTGTCTCTGACTGTATTCGCTGGTCCAGGGACATCTACATAGAGCACATCACCGGGAAAAGACAGATATGAACGTGCTCAAAGTGATAGTGCTCAAAGTGATAGTCAGTGATAATCAGTGTGACGTAGACGGGCAAAAAGACAATGAACTAAAAACATGAAAAGCCCAGTCTGAAATTAATTAATATTGTAAATATTTGTATATATAAATAATATGTAAACACTTGTAAATACTTGCAAATAATTTTACCTGACATATGTTGCTTAAACTCTGTAACATCAAAATCTAACAAATATGTACCTTAGAACATTTATCAATAAAAAACTTTATCTGTTCTTATCAGCTTAATATGCTGGAAGGACGGATCCTAATGGGGCCGTTGAGGATATTAAGCTGAACAATAAGGACCTTTACCATGCTCTCTTGTGCCTGAAGTGCCGAAATATTGCACCATTATTTTACAACATTTTACCTTAAACATTGCCAAGTAAATATAAACCTCTGTTCTTATCAGCTTAATATGCTGGAAGGACGGATCCTAATGGGGCCGTTGAGGATATTAAGCTGAACAATAAGGACCTTTACCATGCTCTCTTGTGCCTGAAGTGCCGAAATATTGCACCATTATTTTACAACATTTATCTTAAACATTGCCAAGTAAATATAAACCTCTGTTCTTATCAGCTTAATATGCTGGAAGGACGGATCCTAATGGGGCCGTTGAGGATATTAAGCTGAACAATAAGGACCTTTACCATGCTCTCTTGTGCCTGAAGTGCCGAAATATTGCACCATTATTTTACAACATTTATCTTAAACATTGCCAAGTAAATATAAACCTCTGTTCTTATCAGCTTAATATGCGATAAGGACGGATCCTAATGGGGCCGTTGAGGATATTAAGCTGCATACTAAGGACTTTACTATTTTTTTCTTGTGCCAAAGCGCCGAATATTTGCTCAGAGTTAACCATTGTCTCTCCAATATTGCTGTAACACAAACAAACCTCTGTTCTTATCAGCTTAATATGCGATAAGGACGGATCCTAATGGGGCCGTTGAGGATATTAAGCTGCATACTAAGGACTTTACTATTTTTTCTTGTGCCAAAGCGCCGAATATTTGCTCAGAGTTAACCATTGTCTCTCGAATATTGCCTCAACACAAACAAACCTCTGTTCTTATCAGCTTAATCTGTGGTTGTAAGGACTTGGTACTGAGTGTATATAGTGTTTATTGTGTATATATTATTATTGTTGTTATTTTCAGATATATTTATTCTTGTTATTGCGTATAGTTATTTTTTATGTGTATATATGGGGAAATGTTTATTTATTTAGTGTTCTAATTTTAGCTTAGGTATTACCTTTGGTTGTGGAGGTTCACCAGGGTGGGCTTGCTTACCCTGGTGGACGACATGGTTCGAATGCCCCGAGTTAACTGGGGACTAAGTGCTTCAGCCACAACCAAAGTGTAATGCCTACGTAGGGGTAAGTTATGGAGAGGCGAGTGTTGAGGGAGGGGGACACGCTAGTCGTGTACCACCCTACCCCGGACTGTTTCCGCTGTACTGAGGAGGGGTGCAGCGGAAAATTTAAAGCGAAGGACTGGACCGCGACCAAGAGGTCCCTAGAAAGGCATCTCTCCAGGGAACATGAGGTGAGGATCAGTGGTACAAGAAATGTATGCCACGCCTGCCGCAGAGAGCTGGGAATAAAACCGCGGACCCACCGGTGTTCTGTAGCACCGGCGCCGGTCACCCAGGAGCCCGACGGCCACCATAGCTGCAGAAGATGTGGGGCTACCTTCCCTACGCGTCGGGCTCTGACTAACCATGAACGGTGGCACAAACAACAGGACATACAAATAGCTACCCCCCAGCCAGAAGCTTCAGAGAGGCCTGCAGCTGACAGAGCGGGTTCTCCCATCCAGGTGCAGGATGTCCCTGCAGCGGCCGTGCAGTCCCCAAGCTCATCAGTGGTAGTGGTCGACCCCCCGCCGACGGGAGGCTATGCCGACGAGACCCGGGGTGTGCAGGAGGAGCCCAGTACGTCCATCCCGGACGTGCTGTCTCAGACGACACCTCACGTAACCAATATAGACTCAGAGGAGGAGGAAAACCCGGAGGTCGCAGTTGGCTCGGGACTGGAAGACGAAGCCGGAGAGCTGCCGGAGGAGGAGGAACGGGTTCAAGAACCCGTCACTGCCCCCCAAATGACAACGGAAGACCAGACTCCTCTGCACTGCCACCTACCGACCTTACAGAGGATCCTCGCCGAGGGCACCAGCGAGGAAGGGTGGAAGGCATTTAACGATGTCTTGGAAGCCATCACCAAAGATGTACAACGGGTTATGAAGATCTCCGTCTCAGCCCAGGGAGAGCGGCGGGCAGAGCCGGAGGTGGATGACCCGAAGTACATACAGAGGCTGTACCGGCGCAACAGGAGGAGAGCGCTGCGCCTAATCCTGGGGGAGGAATCGGAGCTCTGCTCCCTCCCCAAGGACACCATAGAGGCACACTTCGCCGATGCCGGGGTGGCCGCGGAGATAGCTACCAACCTGTACGACGGCACCAAGGACCACGACGGACCGGTAGCGCTCCACCGAGTGACGCCGGAGGAGGTCCAGCGTCGCCTAAGGCGATGCGAAAACTCGGCCCCAGGGGATGACCGGGTGACCTACCAACATTGGAAGGCCGTTGATCCCGGGTGCACGCTGCTGGCAGCAGTGTTTAACATCTGTTTGAAGTACGTCAACATTCCCAGGGCCTGGAAGGAAAGCCGGACCATCCTCATTTACAAAGGAGCGGGGCCCAAAGAAGAGCTGAGCAACTGGAGACCGATCGCCCTCACCAGAACAATATACAAACTATTCACTGGGATCCTGGCTGGCCGGGTTTCCCAGTGGATTGAGCACAATGGGATCCTGTCACCGGCACAAAAGGGCTTCATGCCCTTTGACGGGGTCCTTGAACACAACTTCGTGTTGGAAACACAAATGAACCGGGCCAGTAACAACGGGGGCGACGTCTACATAGCATGGCTGGACTTTTCAAACGCCTTCGGCTCGCTGCCTCACCAAGCTATACAAGCAAGCCTGAGGCACCATGGGGCGGGCGCGAAGTTGACCAGACTGGTGGGGCGCCTATACGATGAGTGCACCACCACCATCATGACGAAGGAGGGCCCAACCTCCAAAATCCAGATGAAGAGGGGCATCAAGCAGGGGTGCCCCCTGAGCGGACTGCTGTTCAACTTGGCAGTGGACCCGTTACTGCGGAGGACCCAGGGAGCTGCAGAGGAGGTGAAGGTCCTGGCCTTTGCAGATGACGTGGTTCTGCTGTCAGGAAACAAGGAGGAGCTGCAGCGGAACATCTCCAGTGTGGAGAGCATGTCAGGAGAAGTGGGCATCCTGCTAAACCACAAGAAGTGCTGCAGTCTTCACCTGACTGGGAAGACTCCGAGAGGCTGCCGCCCAACGGAGTTCCTGGTCAATGGGCAGGTCGTCAGACGACTACAGGATGGAGAAGCCACGAAATTCCTCGGCAAGCCCACCGGATTCAGCATCTTGCCGGGGAAGCACGACCTCCAGGAGATTCTACGTAGAGGGCTGAAGATCCTTGACTCGAAGTTGGCCCCATGGCAGCAGTTAGACGCCCTGAAGGCGTTCTTCTACCCCTCGCTCAACTTCCCCATGAGGATGGGGACCTTCCAGAAGACTCAATGGGCAGGGGTGGATAAGACGCTGGCGGCAAGACTGCGCAAGATTCTGTACCTCCCGCAGAACTCAACCTTAGACTACCTCTACGGGAGTAGGCAGAAGGGAGCCATAGGACTGCCATGTACCGCGGCTGACTCGGACTTCCACCTGGTTGACACAGCATTTAAGCTACTCAACTCCATCGACCAGAGGGTGTCCGAGCTTGGCCGCGGAGACCTGGAAGCCGCCGTCCAGGACAAAACCCACACGCCGCCCACAAGAGAGAGCTGCGCCAGATACCTGTCAGGGGACCTGGAGGACGACCTGGGTAACCCGTCCAGCACGAACAGGAATATCTGGACCAGGGCGAGAGCAGCATCAAGAAGAATGAACATCCGATGGACAGCTGACGACAACGCGCTAGGCATAGTTGTGGGAGACGCAGTTCTTCACCAGGAGGAGCGACGCCGAGTCCTGCGGCACCTCAGAGCCAACTACCGTAACCAACATGATGAACGGCTCCGGGGGCTACTGCGGCAGGGCAAGGCTCTCCAATGCGTCTCCCTCGACAAGAGCTCGGCGCACTTCATCTCCAGCGGCGAGTACACTAGATTCGCCGACTGGAGATTTGTCCACAAGGCCCGACTGGACTTACTACCCCTGAATGCAGCCAAAAGAAACCCACAGGACAACAAGGCCTGCAGGAGATGTGGGTACGCCACCGAGACTCTACCTCACGTCATCTGCCACTGTATGAGATACAGCCAGCTCTTCACCCGGCGCCACAACGCCATAGTCGAACGGGTGAAGAAAGCTGCGGGGCAGAGATTCCGTCTGCTATTCGAGAACCAGGCACCGTGCGGGGCCGGGCTGCGCCCGGACCTCGTAATCCAAAACGACCAGCAGACGGTAATCATCGACGTGACGGTGCCCTTTGAGGGCTCCCCGGAGGCGCTTCAGGAGGCACGAGAAAGGAAGATCCAAAAATACCGGACGCTGGCGGAGGAGATGTCGGCAACACACCACAACGTCAGCGTTGAAGCCATCATAGTGGGTGCCCTGGGATCCTGGGACCCCAAAAACGACAAGATCCTGAAGAAGATGTGCTCCCGCAAGTACCTGGGCCGGCTCAAGAAACTCTGTGTTTCGGACTGTATACGCTGGTCCAGGGACATATATGTGGAGCACATAACCGGCAAACGGCAGTGTGAAATGTAAATAAGTGTGATTAGTGTAAATAGTGTGAATAGTGAAAAAATGACGAGGAGAGGCAATATAATCAATAAACACTTGAACTCACAAAAAAAAAGCCTACTCCAAAAAATTGAAAAATAAGATGTATATATTTGTAAATAACTATTGTATTTGTATATTACTTAATCCTGTATGTATATTCTATATAATCTTGTATGACTCATTGTTGATGAAACTCTGTCTGACTCATTCAAATTGAAAATGTACTTCAGAACATTTATAAATAAAAAAAAAATCTGTTCTTATCAGCTTAATATGCTGAAAGGACGGATCCTAATGGGGCCGTTGAGGATATTAAGCTGAACAATAAGGACTTTACTATTTTCTCTTGTGCCAAAGCGCCGAATATTTGCTCTGAGTTAACCATTGTCTCTCGAATATTGCCTTCCACACAAACAAACCTCTGTTCTTATCAGCTTAATATGCTGGAAGGACGGATCCTAATGGGGCCGTTGAGGATATTAAGCTGAACAATAAGGACTTTACCATGCTCTCTTGTGCCAAAGTGCCGAAATATACACCATTCATTATAACCATTTACCATAAACATTGCCTCAACACAAACAAACCTCTGTTCTTATCAGCTTAATTTGAGTGCTGTAAGGGCTTGATATTGTGTATATAGTGCTTTGTTTGTTTGTTTGTTTATTGTGTTATTACTTTCAGAGTTTTATTTAGTGTTGTTATTGTGTATAGTACTTTATTATGTGTTTATATGGGGACATGTTTATTTATATAGAGCTTTATTTCTAACTTAGGTATTACCTTTGGTTGTGGAGGTTCACCAGGGTGGGCTTGCTTACTCTGGTGGACGACATGGTTCGAATGCCCCGAGTTAACTGGGGACTAAGTGCTTCAGCCACAACCAAAGCGTAATGCTTAAGTGGGGGTAATTTATGGAGAGGCGAGTGTTGAGGGAGGGGGACACGCTAGTCGTGTACCACCCTACCCCGGACTGTTTCCGCTGTACCGAGGAGGGGTGCAGCGGAAAATTTAAAGCGAAGGACTGGACCGCGACCAAGAGGTCCCTGGAAAGGCATCTCTCCAGGGAACATGAGGTGAGGATCAGTGGTACAAGAAATGTATGCCACGCCTGCCGCAGAGAACTGGGAATAAAACCCCGGACCCACCGGTGTTCTGCAGCACCGACGCCGGTCACCCAGGAGCCCGACGGCCACCATAGCTGCAGAAGATGTGGGGCTTCCTTCCCAACGCGTCGGGCTCTTACTAACCATGAACGGTGGCACAAACAACAGGACATACAAATAGCTACCCCCCAGCCAGAAGCCTCAGAGAGGCCTGCCGCTGACAGAGCGGGTTCTCCCATCCAGGTGCAGGATGTCCCTGCAGCGGCCGTGCGGTCCCCGAGCTCAGCAGTGGACGTGGTCGAACCCCCGCCAACGGGAGGCTATGCCGACGAGACCCAGGGCATGCAGGAGGAGCCCAGTACGTCCATCCCGGGCGTGCCGTCCCAGACGACACCTCAATCAGTCAACTCGGACTCAGAGGAGGAGGAGGAAAACCTTGAAGTCGCAGCTGGCTCGGTCCTGGAGGACGAGGCCGGAGAGCTGCCGGAAGAGGAGGAACGGGTTCAAGAACCCGTCACCGCCCCCCAAATGACAACGGAAGACCAGACTCCTCTGCACTGTCACCTACCAACCTTACAGAGGATCCTCGCCGAGGGCACAAGCGAGGAAGGGTGGAAGGCATTCAATGATGCCCTCGAAGCCATCACCAAAGATGTACAACGGGTTATGAAGATCTCCGTCTCAGCCCAGGGAGAGCGGCGGGCAGAGCCGGAGGTAGATGACCCGAAGTACATACAGAGACTGTACCGGCGCAACAGGAGGAGAGCGCTGCGCCTAATCCTGGGGGAGGAATCGGAGCTCTGCTCCCTCCCCAAGGACACCATAGAGGCACACTTCGCCGATGCCGGGGTGGCCGCGGAGATAGCTACCAACCTGTACGACGGCACCAAGGACCACGACGGACCGGTAGCGCTCCACCGAGTGACGCCGGAGGAGGTCCAGCGTCGCCTAAGGCGATGCGAAAACTCGGCCCCAGGGGATGACCGGGTGACCTACCAACATTGGAAGGCCGTTGATCCCGGGTGCACGCTGCTGGCAGCAGTGTATAACATCTGTCTGAAGTACGTCAACATTCCCAGGGCCTGGAAGGAAAGCCGGACCATCCTCATTTACAAAGGAGCGGGGCCCAAAGAAGAGCTGAGCAACTGGAGACCGATCGCCCTCACCAGAACAATATACAAACTATTCACTGGGATCCTGGCTGGCCGGGTTTCCCAGTGGATTGAGCACAATGGGATCCTGTCACCGGCACAAAAGGGCTTCATGCCCTTTGACGGGGTCCTTGAACACAACTTCGTGTTGGAAACACAAATGAACCGGGCCAGGAACAACGGGGGCAACGTCTATATAGCATGGCTGGACTTTTCAAACGCCTTCGGCTCACTGCCTCACCAAGCAATACAAGCAAGTCTGAGGCACCATGGGGCGGGCGCGAAGTTCACCAGACTGGTGGGGCGCTTATACGATGAGTGCACCACCACCATCATGACGAAGGAGGGCCCAACCTCCAAGATCCAGATGAAGAGGGGCATCAAGCAGGGGTGCCCCCTGAGCGGCCTGCTGTTCAACTTGGCAGTGGACCCGTTACTGCGGAGGACCCAGGGAGCTGCAGAGGAGGTGAAGGTCCTGGCCTTTGCAGATGACGTGGTTCTGCTGTCAGGAAACAAGGAGGAGCTGCAGCGGAACATCTCCAGTGTGGAGAGCATGTCAGGAGAAGTGGGCATCCTGCTAAACCATAAGAAGTGCTGCAGTCTTCACCTGACTGGGAAGACTCCGAGGGGCTGCCGCCCAACGGAGTTCCTGGTCAATGGGCAGGTCGTCAGACGACTACAGGACGGAGAAGCCACAAAATTCCTCGGCAAGCCCACCGGATTCAGCATCCTGCCGGGGAAGCACGACCTCCAGGAGATACTACGGAGAGGGCTGAAGATCCTCGACTCGAAGTTGGCCCCATGGCAGCAGTTAGACGCCCTGAAGGCGTTCTTCTACCCCTCGCTCAACTTCCCCATGAGGATGGGGACCTTCCAGAAGACTCAATGGGCAGGGGTGGATAAGACGCTGGCGGCAAGACTGCGCAAGATTCTGTACCTCCCGCAGAACTCAACCTTAGACTACCTCTACGGGAGTAGGCAGAAGGGAGCCATAGGACTGCCATGTACCGCGGCTGACTCGGACTTCCACCTGGTTGACACAGCATTTAAGCTACTCAACTCCATCGACCAGAGGGTGTCTGAGCTTGGCCGCGGAGACCTGGAAGCCGCCGTCCAGGACAAAACCCACACGCCGCCCACAGGAGAGAGCTGCGCCAGATACCTATCCGGGGACCTGGAGGACGATCTGGGTAACCCGTCCAGCACGAACAGGAATATCTGGACCAGGGCAAGAGCAGCTTCAAGAAGGATAAATATCCGATGGACACCAGACGACAACACGCTAGGCATAGTTGTGGGAGACGCAGTTCTTCACCAGGAGGACCGACGCCGAGTCCTGCGGCACCTCAGAGCCAACTTCCGAAACCAACATGATGAACGGCTCCGGGGACTACTGCGGCAGGGCAAGGCTCTCCAATGCGTCTCCCTCGACAAGAGCTCGGCGCACTTCATCTCCAGCGGCGAGTACACTAGATTCGCCGACTGGAGATTTGTCCACAAGGCCCGACTGGACTTACTACCCCTGAATGCAGCCAAAAGAAACCCACAGGACAACAAGGCCTGCAGGAGATGTGGGTACGCCACCGAGACTCTACCTCACGTCATCTGCCACTGTATGAGATACAGCCAGCTCTTCACCCGGCGCCACAACGCCATAGTCGAACGGGTGAAGAAAGCTGCGGGGCAGAGATTCCGTCTGCTATTCGAGAACCAGGCACCGTGCGGGGCCGGGCTGCGCCCGGACCTCGTAATCCAAAACGACCAGCAGACGGTAATCATCGACGTGACGGTACCCTTTGAGGGCTCCCCGGAGGCGCTTCAGGAGGCACGAGACAGGAAGATCCAAAAATACCGGACGCTGGCGGAGGAGATGTCGGCAACGCACCACAACGTCAGCGTTGAAGCCATCATAGTGGGTGCCCTGGGATCCTGGGACCCCAAAAACGACAAGATCCTGAAGATGTGCTCCCGCAAGTACCTGGGCCGGCTCAAGAACCTCTGTGTTTCGGACTGTATACGCTGGTCCAGGGACATATATGTGGAGCACATAACCGGCAAGAGGCAGTGCGAAATATAAAGAAGTGTAAATAGTGTAAATAGTGTGAATAGTGAAAAGATGACGAGGAGAGGCAATAAAAACAATGAACAATTGAACTCACAAAAAGCCTACTCCGAAACTTGAAAACTAAGATGCATATACTTGTAAATATTTATTGTATTTCTATATTACTTAATCATGTATTCTTTTAATATTTAACCTTGTATGACTCATTGTTGATCAAACTCTGTCTTACTCAATCATAACGAAAATGTACTTTAGAACATTTATAAATAAAAAAAAATCTGTTCTTATCAGCTTAATATGCTATAAGGACGGATCCTAATGGGGCCGTTGAGGATATTAAGCTGAACAATAAGGACTTTACTATTTTCTCTTGTGCCAAAGCGCCGAATATTTGCTCTGAGTTAACCATTGTCTCTCGAATATTGCCTTCAACACAAACAAACCTCTGTTCTTATCAGCTTAATATGCTGGAAGGACGGATCCTAATGGGGCCGTTGAGGATATTAAGCTGAACAATAAGGACTTTACCATGCTCTCTTGTGCCAAAGTGCCGAAATATACACCATTCATTATAACCATTTACCATAAACATTGCCTCAACACAAACAAACCTCTGTTCTTATCAGCTTAATATCTGTTGAAAGAGCGTGATACTAAGGGCTTACTTGTTTATTTATTGTTTGTTGTTGTTCTTTAGAGTTTTATATTTATATTGTTATTTGCTTGTTGTTAAGGTTTATTTAGTATTTAGTATAGGTCCTCTCCTTAAGGGAGGTGTACAAGGAGGTTCGTTAGTACGGACGACATGGTTCGAATGCCCCGAGTTAACTGGGGACTATGGGCTCAGCCTTGTACATAGTTAAGTTAAGTTGGTAGTATTTGTTTTTTAAAATATGACGTCACCTACCGGCTTAATGGCGTTGGCGCCATTGAGAAGGCAGGGGAACGTCTTGTTGGTGCGCTTTCCTGTTGCAGATGTATTTCACTGCACAGAAGAAGGCTGCAGATCGGCCTTCAAGACTACTTCGTGGACGGCGATGCGACGATCCGTGGAGCGCCATCTAGAGAAGAACCACGGCATCAGGATCTTAGGGACCAGGAACATCTGTTGTAAATGTAATACTGACCTTGGCCTAAGACCAACGAATCATGCTTGTGGTTTTTCTACTCCACAGGGTGTTCGCCAGGTAGCTCCGACGATCCTTGCTTATGCATGTGCCCAGTGTGAGAGGACGTTCGCCACCAACCAAGGTCTGAGGAACCATCTTATGTGGCATCGAGACCAGGCCGTCCGGGCAAGAAACGCCGTTGAGCTCCCACGTCCAGCCACAAGGCGACCAACTGCTAATCGGGCTGAGGGTAGAGCTGTGCCCGCACCAGGAGCTGAGGTAGCTGTGCTCCCATCTAGGGCTGAGGTTCCTGTGCCCTCACCGGGATCAGCGACCTCGATGCCAGACTTATCTGGATCGGGCAACGAGCCTGCAAATCCAGCGCAGGACACATCAGCAAGCCTAGCTGATGACCCGGTGCCAGTCACGGCTGGACCGTCCGCGGCCCCTCAACTTCCAGTACTAACTCAGGAGGAGGACCTGGACCAGTCACCCAACCCGGCTCCACTTGTGGCGTCGGTAGCCAGTACACGGAGCGGAGGTAGTAATGATGCACGGCAAACACCAATAGCTGAGCATCCAAACATGGGGTGGCGCGGAGCATTGCTTGATCACCTGACTCCCCTATCCTCACGGGTTTCCGGCCTGGAGACAGCTCCAGCTCGTGATGTTTCCATTGCACCTATTACAGAGGAGAACGTAGATGTCCAGGAAGGTGATGCACAGGTGCAACCCGAGGAGGATAATCTGATTATAGACGTGGACGATAAGTCGAAGATCCACGAGTTCCTACCTCAAATAAATGATATCCTCAGGGCTGGAACCTCAGAAGACAACTGGTTGAGGTTCGAAGGGATAGTTTCAAGCATCACCGAGAAAGTTAAGGAGATAGTAAAGATCCCTGTCCACCATGGCACCACCAGAAGGCAATACAATATAGACCCTGAGGACCCAGCCACCATTCAAAAACTGTATAGGAGGAACAGGAGGAAAGCAGTACGATTAATCCTCGGGGAGGAAGGCAAGCGGTGCAATATTGACAAGGACACAGTGACGACCCACTTTAAGGAGTCTTCTAGAAGAAAGGAATGTGACCTATCTTTATACGCTCCAGACGACCAGGAGAACGCTGAAGGCAGACCAGGCGTGGCGACCAACAGAATCACGCCCGAGGAAGTATCGATGAGGCTGCGAAGATGTGAGAACACTGCTCCTGGGGACGACCGTATCACATATAATCACTGGAAGGCGGTCGACCCAGCATGCTCCGTACTAGCTAGCATCTTCAATGTCTGCCTGAAGTACGAGAAGATTCCTGATGAGTGGAAGACCTCTATGACGTCACTTATATATAAGAAGGGTGATCCGCACGATATAGCAAACTGGCGTCCAATAGCCACCATGCGGACCATCTATAAGCTATATACAGGTGTGTTGGCAAAGAGGGTCACCACCTGGCTGACGAGCGAAGACATCTTGGCACCAGCTCAGAAGGGGTTTATGCCTCACGATGGAGTCTTCGAGCACAATTACACGCTCCGGAGGAAGTTCGACCTAGCAAGAACAGAGAAGGGCGAATTTTTAGCAGCCTGGTTGGACTTCTCCAATGCATTTGGCTCCGTTCCGCACCAAGCCATCTATGCGGGCCTAGAGAGGACAGGCGCTGGTGCCAAGTTTACCAGAATAATTAAAGACATGTACACAGACACTACTACCAGAGTATGGACGGGTCAAGGTGCCACAGATACTATTGATATGAACGCCGGGGTCAAACAAGGATGCCCCATTAGTGGTCTGTTGTTTAACATCGCCATTGACCCGATAATAAGAGAAATACAAGGGCAACAGGCGGAACACAAGATCCTGGCCTATGCAGATGATCTGGTGCTGCTAGCTAAAGAGCCAGAGGACTTACAACAAATGATCGATACAGTCTACACCTTGGCTGCAAAAATTAATATCAAAGTTAATCCGAGAAAATGTTTTAGCTTACACCTATCTGGAAAGACACCAATTGGCACCAGGGACACGAAGTTTAATGTCGGAGGTCAACAAATTAAACAGTTAGAAGATGGTGAGTTCGACAAGTTCTTGGGAAAACCAGTTGGATTTCACATCGCATCAAACTTGAAAGAGCTAGCTGATCTAATGCTCACCGCAAAGAAAATACTCCAGTCTAAGCTAGCTCCCTGGCAGAAGCTGGATGCCCTCAAGTCGTTTTTCTACTCATCCCTTAACTTCTTGATGAGGACTGCCCAATTCTCCAAGGGTGACTGGGCCAAGCTGGATGATGTCATCAGGGCAGAGATAAAGAAAGTTCTCAATGTCCCACAGGAAGCATCAAACGATTATATCTATGGCCCTTCTAGATCGGGATGTATAGGAATACCGGTAGCAGCGAGCGACTCAGATTTCCATCTGATCGACAACGCCTTTAAGCTCCTATCCTCCAAGGACATTCACACAGCGGAGCTCGCTCTAGGAGATCTACAGAGCGTTGTAAGACAGAGATTAGGAAGATTGGTCGATCATGATGACGTCGCAGCCTACCTGACTGGAGAGAACGAGGGCGAGTTCAGGCGAAACACTAACGCCATTTCTTCGACCTGGACTCAAGCTCGCAAATCTTCTGCCAGGAATGATGTGAAATGGTCATTCGAAAACTATAAGCCTGCTATACGTGTCGACGACAAGATCCTGCGAGGAAGCCAGAGGCATCAGGTGCTGAGTACATTAAGAAATAAGAGAAGGGAACAGCACCTGACTCGTCTCCTTGAGCTGCCCAGCCAAGGAAAAGCCATCGACTGCGTATCTGCAGATGCTGCAAGTTCGCATTTCATCAGAACTGGCCTCTACACTAGATTCGCTGATTGGAGGTTCATCCACAGGGCACGATTAAACCTATTGCCCCTGAATGGATGTAGGCATCATGACCAAGGATGCCAGCGAAGCTGCAGGAGATGTGGATACGAGAACGAGACCCTACCTCATGTAATAAATCATTGCATGAGGTACTCCGATGTCATTACTCGGAGACATAACGCCGTGGTCGCTAGGGTCCGTAAGGCAGCCAGCAGCAGGTTCACCATTCTGGCTGAAAATCAGGTTGTGCAAGGAAACCTTAGGCCAGACCTCGTGTTGGTGAAGGATGGCAACGCGATCATCTTAGATGTCACCATTCCGTTCGACAACCGGCAGCAGGCATTCAGTGAGGCAAGACGCGCCAAGGAAGAGAAGTACCAGAACTTGGCAGAGGCTCTGCGCACCAGATTCCCGGACGTGGAGGTGGACGCCATCATTCTCGGTTCCCTGGGCTCCTGGGATCCTGAGAATGACAGAGTGATGAAGAGGATATGTTCAAAGAAGTACCTAACGCTGTTTAAGAAGTTATGTGTGTCGGACGTCATTAGGTACTCTAGAGACATCTACACCGAGCATGTGACTGGCGTCCGACAGTGATCAAGTACCCTGACTGGGGTTTTTCTGTGGTTTCCCCCAGCCTCGCAAGGTGAATACCGGGGTAATAGATCACCAAATTTCCACAGTGACAGAAGTTAAATAAAACTGTCAAATTGACTATAGACATTTTTGACCACGGCACCACTACATTGGTGTACTTAATGTGTTATTGCATGAAAGTTTGTCGTTGTAAATATTATATACATTGTATTTGAAATTTATTATCAATAATCTTGTTTTATTTTGATTATGATTGTTCAGAAACTCCGACAAAATGTATATTCAATGTAGTAGTTAGCATTTGATAAATAAAAATCTGTTCTTATCAGCTTAATTTCTGGTTGAAAGAGCGTGATACTAAGGGCTTACTTGTTTATTTATTGTTAGCAGTTGCAACTGCCCTCCTGAGTCCTCAGCAGGCTTTAGTAAAAATAAAAAGTGATTAAGAATATAAAGCATAAATCAAGGTTAGAGATAATTGAAGTTACAGATATTCTGAATATCTAAAAATAAGCATAAAAAAGGAAGACAGACTCTCTAATTGTAAAAAATGAGTAGACAACAGAAAACAAGAAAGGGGAAGAACAAGCCTAAACAAACAACTTCTAGAAGCCTAGATGAATTAGATAATTGGGATGTAGGAATTGCTAATGTACTAGAAGCAGCAAATGCTCTAAAAAGAACACAAAATAAAGACAGTACAAGGGTAAACTTGCAAAGTACACATGCTTATGTCCCTTCTCAAGGAACTATAACCTTATATACAACGGTAGAGGCTGCTCTGACAGATAACAAGAGGAGAAGAGATGAAAGAATGTTGGAAAGATGCAGACTCATGCACAATGATTATCTCACTGCTCCTCTTGGTATGGGAGTTGTTAGGAGTTGGTTGGAGCTATTTAACTTCTGCTATGGTAATATATTTGCCGGATCTAGTATGATAACACACTTGAAAAACGTGGGCTTTGAAGTGGAAGAGGCAGAATTAAAAGACCAGCCTGTAGATCCAAAAGAGATGGAAGAGTTACACAAGGAGTGCTTTACCACTATCAATGCCTGTAGAGTATTTATTGCACTATCCTTATTGACTCTTGGTAAACAATTTGAAGGGAGTGAAGCATACCTGGAAACCAGAATTAAAGCAACTAATAATATAGCTAAAAGCATGGCATCATTAAACATAAGACAGGTCCAAACTGCCAGGTTAGCTTTAATTCACTCCGCTTTACAATCTTTTGAGCATGTACGAATATGGATTTATCATTGGTTGGTTATGATGATTGAGGTAAAGGTGAGCCCAGAAATTCAAATTTTCAAAATGGTCTTTGGTCTGTTGAAGGGTGCAGGACAGACCCATATCATGAGCATACAGTCCGAGTTATTTGCCAAGTATCCTGCTATCATGACCATAGATGCTCTCAAGCATGAGGTAGAATTGATAATGCGTTACTATAAAGCTATCATCAAAATCAATTGCCATTCTGGTTATGAAAAGATTGCTGCCACTATAGCTGAACTCCCGGATCTATCAGCCAAAGATATTCCCTTGCTAGCGAGCATCAGTTATGCTAGAAGGGCGAAATCACAAGAGTCTATGAAGGACTTCCAAAAAGTTAAGTTAACTGACCACCAACAAGCAATTGTTGACAAGATAAATGACGTTCTTGACTCACTAGAGGAAGACTCAGCTAATAGTGTAATTAGCCAATTAAGAGCTAAGAAAAGAAGGATGATGGAAGATGAGGGAGCCCAGGAGGAAGAAGAGGAAGGTGAAGAGGAAGAAGAGGATCCGAGAAGCGCAGCTCCAGCAAAGAAAAACAATCCAGGACCATCCACAAGCTAATAAACTCTCATTCCAAGCATTTATTCCCACCATGCAGTTTATTTTATAAAAAATTAGACATTGAAAAAGGTGAAGTAAAGAGCAATCACAAAAGATAAACAGTATACCACCCAATTCTTAGAATGTCAACTATAAAAACTAGGAGGCAAGCTTCTCAGTCTTCATCAGAAGAGGCAGACAGTCGCGTAATAGTAAGTGAGGATTTTGATTCTAGATATCCAGAGAAGTTGAGAATTGAGAAATCTAAGTCCGAAGTAGAAAGCTTAAACAAGACTCTACAAGTATTCCAGGTGATTAAAGAGCAAACACCAGTCCACTTGGACAAGACCTCTACTGAAGACTTAAAGAAACTCTTAAGCAAAAAGAGCACAGAACCTCTAATGTCCATTGACGAAGTGGGATCTGTTGCTGCTACTGGCAACCAGACACCTTTATCGCAAGTATCCAAAACTTATCCATCTAACAAGGGCAAAAAAACACCCAGTCCATTAGTAATTATGGAGAACCCAGCAGAATCCAGCAGTTCCAGAAAAGAAAGAGTTAAGACCAAAAAGCGCTCTCCTCTTTTGACTGACTCGGATGAGGGATCCTCAACCCAATATATAACTAAGGAAGAACATGATAAAGTAATTCTTGGTTTACAGAAAGAAATTAAACAATTGAAAGATAAGATTGATAAACTAGTTAAAAATCAGTCTGGGGTTATAGACAGGTTAGATGATTTAGATACTAGGGTCAAGAAGAATGAGGTAGGAAAAGGGTCCTTTGTTTCCAGAGACAGTAACAAGTCTGAAAAAGATCCAACTCCAGAGCCTCCCAAATCTTACTACATCCTTTCTGGCTCTGAATCTGGATCAGAAGGGGAACCAGCAGCTGAAGAGGAGCAACCTGAAATATTCTCTGATGTGCCTGGCCCATCTAAAAAAAGATCTAAAAGTGGGGACAAAGATAAGTTAGAAGGAACTAACAGCAAGCAACAAAAGATAGTAAAAGAAGGGGTCAAAACCAATCCACAAGGACAAGAGGAGAAAAACACTCCAGATACCAGCATTCCTCCTTTCAGAAATTTTTCAAAGATGTCCCAATCTGAAAAAGTGACGACCCACTTTAAGGAGTCTTCTAGAAGAAAGGAATGTGACCTATCTTTATATGCTCCAGACGACCAGGAGAACGCTGAAGGCAGACCAGGCGTGGCGACCAACAGAATCACGCCCGAGGAAGTATCGATGAGGCTGCGAAGATGTGAGAACACTGCTCCTGGGGACGACCGTATCACATATAATCACTGGAAGGCGGTCGACCCAGCATGCTCCGTACTAGCTAGCATCTTCAATGTCTGCCTGAAGTACGAGAAGATTCCTGATGAGTGGAAGACCTCTATGACGTCACTTATATATAAGAAGGGTGATCCGCACGATATAGCAAACTGGCGTCCAATAGCCATCATGCGGACCATCTATAAGCTATATACAGGTGTGTTGGCAAAGAGGGTCACCACCTGGCTGACGAGCGAAGACATCTTGGCACCAGCTCAGAAGGGGTTTATGCCTCACGATGGAGTCTTCGAGCACAATTACACGCTCCGGAGGAAGTTCGACCTAGCAAGAACAGAGAAGGGCGAATTTTTAGCAGCCTGGTTGGACTTCTCCAATGCATTTGGCTCCGTTCCGCACCAAGCCATCTATGCGGGCCTAGAGAGGACAGGCGCTGGTGCCAAGTTTACCAGAATAATTAAAGACATGTACACAGACACTACTACCAGAGTATGGACGGGTCAAGGTGCCACAGATACTATTGATATGAACGCCGGGGTCAAACAAGGATGCCCCATTAGTGGTCTGTTGTTTAACATCGCCATTGACCCGATAATAAGAGAAATACAAGGGCAACAGGCGGAACACAAGATCCTGGCCTATGCAGATGATCTGGTGCTGCTAGCTAAAGAGCCAGAGGACTTACAACAAATGATCGATACAGTCTACACCTTGGCTGCAAAAATTAATATCAAAGTTAATCCGAGAAAATGTTTTAGCTTACACCTATCTGGAAAGACACCAATTGGCACCAGGGACACGAAGTTTAATGTCGGAGGTCAACAAATTAAACAGTTAGAAGATGGTGAGTTCGACAAGTTCTTGGGAAAACCAGTTGGATTTCACATCGCATCAAACTTGAAAGAGCTAGCTGATCTAATGCTCACCGCAAAGAAAATACTCCAGTCTAAGCTAGCTCCCTGGCAGAAGCTGGATGCCCTCAAGTCGTTTTTCTACTCATCCCTTAACTTCTTGATGAGGACTGCCCAATTCTCCAAGGGTGACTGGGCCAAGCTGGATGATGTCATCAGGGCAGAGATAAAGAAAGTTCTCAATGTCCCACAGGAAACATCAAACGATTATATCTATGGCCCTTCTAGATCGGGATGTATAGGAATACCGGTAGCAGCGAGCGACTCAGATTTCCATCTGATCGACAACGCCTTTAAGCTCCTATCCTCCAAGGACATTCACACAGCGGAGCTCGCTCTAGGAGATCTACAGAGCGTTGTAAGACAGAGATTAGGAAGATTGGTCGATCATGATGACGTCGCAGCCTACCTGACTGGAGAGAACGAGGGCGAGTTCAGGCGAAACACTAACGCCATTTCTTCGACCTGGACTCAAGCTCGCAAATCTTCTGCCAGGAATGATGTGAAATGGTCATTCGAAAACTATAAGCCTGCTATACGTGTCGACGACAAGATCCTGCGAGGAAGCCAGAGGCATCAGGTGCTGAGTACATTAAGAAATAAGAGAAGGGAACAGCACCTGACTCGTCTCCTTGAGCTGCCCAGCCAAGGAAAAGCCATCGACTGCGTATCTGCAGATGCTGCAAGTTCGCATTTCATCAGAACTGGCCTCTACACTAGATTCGCTGATTGGAGGTTCATCCACAGGGCACGATTAAACCTATTGCCCCTGAATGGATGTAGGCATCATGACCAAGGATGCCAGCGAAGCTGCAGGAGATGTGGATACGAGAACGAGACCCTACCTCATGTAATAAATCATTGCATGAGGTACTCCGATGTCATTACTCGGAGACATAACGCCGTGGTCGCTAGGGTCCGTAAGGCAGCCAGCAGCAGGTTCACCATTCTGGCTGAAAATCAGGTTGTGCAAGGAAACCTTAGGCCAGACCTCGTGTTGGTGAAGGATGGCAACGCGATCATCTTAGATGTCACCATTCCGTTCGACAACCGGCAGCAGGCATTCAGTGAGGCAAGACGCGCCAAGGAAGAGAAGTACCAGAACTTGGCAGAGGCTCTGCGCACCAGATTCCCGGACGTGGAGGTGGACGCCATCATTCTCGGTTCCCTGGGCTCCTGGGATCCTGAGAATGACAGAGTGATGAAGAGGATATGTTCAAAGAAGTACCTAACGCTGTTTAAGAAGTTATGTGTGTCGGACGTCATTAGGTACTCTAGAGACATCTACACCGAGCATGTGACTGGCGTCCGACAGTGATCAAGTACCCTGACTGGGGTTTTTCTGTGGTTTCCCCCAGCCTCGCAAGGTGAATACCGGGGTAATAGATCACCAAATTTCCACAGTGACAGAAGTTAAATAAAACTGTCAAATTGACTATAGACATTTTTGACCACGGCACCACTACATTGGTGTACTTAATGTGTTATTGCATGAAAGTTTGTCGTTGTAAATATTATATACATTGTATTTGAAATTTATTATCAATAATCTTGTTTTATTTTGATTATGATTGTTCAGAAACTCCGACAAAATGTATATTCAATGTAGTAGTTAGCATTTGATAAATAAAAATCTGTTCTTATCAGCTTAATTTCTGGTTGAAAGAGCGTGATACTAAGGGCTTACTTGTTTATTTATTGTTAGCAGTTGCAACTGCCCTCCTGAGTCCTCAGCAGGCTTTAGTAAAAATAAAAAGTGATTAAGAATATAAAGCATAAATCAAGGTTAGAGATAATTGAAGTTACAGATATTCTGAATATCTAAAAATAAGCATAAAAAAGGAAGACAGACTCTCTAATTGTAAAAAATGAGTAGACAACAGAAAACAAGAAAGGGGAAGAACAAGCCTAAACAAACAACTTCTAGAAGCCTAGATGAATTAGATAATTGGGATGTAGGAATTGCTAATGTACTAGAAGCAGCAAATGCTCTAAAAAGAACACAAAATAAAGACAGTACAAGGGTAAACTTGCAAAGTACACATGCTTATGTCCCTTCTCAAGGAACTATAACCTTATATACAACGGTAGAGGCTGCTCTGACAGATAACAAGAGGAGAAGAGATGAAAGAATGTTGGAAAGATGCAGACTCATGCACAATGATTATCTCACTGCTCCTCTTGGTATGGGAGTTGTTAGGAGTTGGTTGGAGCTATTTAACTTCTGCTATGGTAATATATTTGCCGGATCTAGTATGATAACACACTTGAAAAACGTGGGCTTTGAAGTGGAAGAGGCAGAATTAAAAGACCAGCCTGTAGATCCAAAAGAGATGGAAGAGTTACACAAGGAGTGCTTTACCACTATCAATGCCTGTAGAGTATTTATTGCACTATCCTTATTGACTCTTGGTAAACAATTTGAAGGGAGTGAAGCATACCTGGAAACCAGAATTAAAGCAACTAATAATATAGCTAAAAGCATGGCATCATTAAACATAAGACAGGTCCAAACTGCCAGGTTAGCTTTAATTCACTCCGCTTTACAATCTTTTGAGCATGTACGAATATGGATTTATCATTGGTTGGTTATGATGATTGAGGTAAAGGTGAGCCCAGAAATTCAAATTTTCAAAATGGTCTTTGGTCTGTTGAAGGGTGCAGGACAGACCCATATCATGAGCATACAGTCCGAGTTATTTGCCAAGTATCCTGCTATCATGACCATAGATGCTCTCAAGCATGAGGTAGAATTGATAATGCGTTACTATAAAGCTATCATCAAAATCAATTGCCATTCTGGTTATGAAAAGATTGCTGCCACTATAGCTGAACTCCCGGATCTATCAGCCAAAGATATTCCCTTGCTAGCGAGCATCAGTTATGCTAGAAGGGCGAAATCACAAGAGTCTATGAAGGACTTCCAAAAAGTTAAGTTAACTGACCACCAACAAGCAATTGTTGACAAGATAAATGACGTTCTTGACTCACTAGAGGAAGACTCAGCTAATAGTGTAATTAGCCAATTAAGAGCTAAGAAAAGAAGGATGATGGAAGATGAGGGAGCCCAGGAGGAAGAAGAGGAAGGTGAAGAGGAAGAAGAGGATCCGAGAAGCGCAGCTCCAGCAAAGAAAAACAATCCAGGACCATCCACAAGCTAATAAACTCTCATTCCAAGCATTTATTCCCACCATGCAGTTTATTTTATAAAAAATTAGACATTGAAAAAGGTGAAGTAAAGAGCAATCACAAAAGATAAACAGTATACCACCCAATTCTTAGAATGTCAACTATAAAAACTAGGAGGCAAGCTTCTCAGTCTTCATCAGAAGAGGCAGACAGTCGCGTAATAGTAAGTGAGGATTTTGATTCTAGATATCCAGAGAAGTTGAGAATTGAGAAATCTAAGTCCGAAGTAGAAAGCTTAAACAAGACTCTACAAGTATTCCAGGTGATTAAAGAGCAAACACCAGTCCACTTGGACAAGACCTCTACTGAAGACTTAAAGAAACTCTTAAGCAAAAAGAGCACAGAACCTCTAATGTCCATTGACGAAGTGGGATCTGTTGCTGCTACTGGCAACCAGACACCTTTATCGCAAGTACCCAAAACTTATCCATCTAACAAGGGCAAAAAAACACCCAGTCCATTAGTAATTATGGAGAACCCAGCAGAAACCAGCAGTTCCAGAAAAGAAAGAGTTAAGACCAAAAAGCGCTCTCCTCTTTTGACTGACTCGGATGAGGGATCCTCAACCCAATATATAACTAAGGAAGAACATGATAAAGTAATTCTTGGTTTACAGAAAGAAATTAAACAATTGAAAGATAAGATTGATAAACTAGTTAAAAATCAGTCTGGGGTTATAGACAGGTTAGATGATTTAGATACTAGGGTCAAGAAGAATGAGGTAGGAAAAGGGTCCTTTGTTTCCAGAGACAGTAACAAGTCTGAAAAAGATCCAACTCCAGAGCCTCCCAAATCTTACTACATCCTTTCTGGCTCTGAATCTGGATCAGAAGGGGAACCAGCAGCTGAAGAGGAGCCACCTGAAATATTCTCTGATGTGCCTGGCCCATCTAAAAAAAGATCTAAAAGTGGGGACAAAGATAAGTTAGAAGGAACTAACAGCAAGCAACAAAAGATAGTAAAAGAAGGGGTCAAAACCAATCCACAAGGACAAGAGGAGAAAAACACTCCAGATACCAGCATTCCTCCTTTCAGAAATTTTTCAAAGATGTCCCAATCTGAAAAAGTGACGACCCACTTTAAGGAGTCTTCTAGAAGAAAGGAATGTGACCTATCTTTATATGCTCCAGACGACCAGGAGAACGCTGAAGGCAGACCAGGCGTGGCGACCAACAGAATCACGCCCGAGGAAGTATCGATGAGGCTGCGAAGATGTGAGAACACTGCTCCTGGGGACGACCGTATCACATATAATCACTGGAAGGCGGTCGACCCAGCATGCTCCGTACTAGCTAGCATCTTCAATGTCTGCCTGAAGTACGAGAAGATTCCTGATGAGTGGAAGACCTCTATGACGTCACTTATATATAAGAAGGGTGATCCGCACGATATAGCAAACTGGCGTCCAATAGCCATCATGTGGACCATCTATAAGCTATATACAGGTGTGTTGGCAAAGAGGGTCACCACCTGGCTGACGAGCGAAGACATCTTGGCACCAGCTCAGAAGGGGTTTATGCCTCACGATGGAGTCTTCGAGCACAATTACACGCTCCGGAGGAAGTTCGACCTAGCAAGAACAGAGAAGGGCGTATTTTAGCAGCCTGGTTGGACTTCTCCAATGCATTTGGCTCCGTTCCGCACCAAGCCATCTATGCGGGCCTAGAGAGGACAGGCGCTGGTGCCAAGTTTACCAGAATAATTAAAGACATGTACACAGACACTACTACCAGAGTATGGACGGGTCAAGGTGCCACAGATACTATTGATATGAACGCCGGGGTCAAACAAGGATGCCCCATTAGTGGTCTGTTGTTTAACATCGCCATTGACCCGATAATAAGAGAAATACAAGGGCAACAGGCGGAACACAAGATCCTGGCCTATGCAGATGATCTGGTGCTGCTAGCTAAAGAGCCAGAGGACTTACAACAAATGATCGATACAGTCTACACCTTGGCTGCAAAAATTAATATCAAAGTTAATCCGAGAAAATGTTTTAGCTTACACCTATCTGGAAAGACACCAATTGGCACCAGGGACACGAAGTTTAATGTCGGAGGTCAACAAATTAAACAGTTAGAAGATGGTGAGTTCGACAAGTTCCTGGGAAAACCAGTTGGATTTCACATCGCATCAAACTTGAAAGAGCTAGCTGATCTAATGCTCACCGCAAAGAAAATACTCCAGTCTAAGCTAGCTCCCTGGCAGAAGCTGGATGCCCTCAAGTCGTTTTTCTACTCATCCCTTAACTTCTTGATGAGGACTGCCCAATTCTCCAAGGGTGACTGGGCCAAGCTGGATGATGTCATCAGGGCAGAGATAAAGAAAGTTCTCAATGTCCCACAGGAAGCATCAAACGATTATATCTATGGCCCTTCTAGATCGGGATATATAGGAATACCGGTAGCAGCGAGCGACTCAGATTTCCATCTGATCGACAACGCCTTTAAGCTCCTATCCTCCAAGGACATTCACACAGCGGAGCTCGCTCTAGGAGATCTACAGAGCGTTGTAAGACAGAGATTAGGAAGATTGGTCGATCATGATGACGTCGCAGCCTACCTGACTGGAGAGAACGAGGGCGAGTTCAGGCGAAACACTAACGCCATTTCTTCGACCTGGACTCAAGCTCGCAAATCTTCTGCCAGGAATGATGAGAAATGGTCATTCGAAAACTATAAGCCTGCTATACGAGGGAGGGGGGAACGTTGATCATGTACCACCCGACCCCGGACTGTTTCCGCTGCACCGAGGAGGGGTGCAGCGCCAAGTTCAAAGCGAAGGACTGGACGGCAACCAAAAGGTCCCTGGAGAGACATCTCTCCAGGGAGCACGAACTGAGAATCGAGGGCACCAAGAACATTTGTAATGGCTGCCGCAGGGTGCTGGTACTGAAGCCCAGGTCCCACAGATGCTCCGCAGTACCTAACGCCGTCGCCCAGGAGCACAACCTGAGCCACCGATGCACCCGATGCCAAGCGGGGTTCCCGACCAGGCGTGCCCTCACGAACCACGTGAGGGTGCACGAGCGTGAGGACATCCGCGCCCGGGTTGCCATCCGGGAAATTGATGGGGCCCTTGCCGAGGCCCAGGAGGACGTGACCGTCGTCGAGGTGGACGAGCCCAGGATACCGTCCCCGGGGGGCAATCCAGCCTACTTAGGGACGCCCCTGAACCTGGGAGCCACGGACGTCGCCATGGAGTGTCCTGACCGCGAGGACATCCGAGGCCAGGCGGTTATCCGCGAGGTCGACGGGGCCTTTGCAGAGGACCAGGAGGACGCGGCCGCCGTCGAGGTGGACGAGCCCAGAATGGGGGCAACCCAGCCCACTTGGGGGCACCCTTGGACCTCGACGTCGCCCCGGAGACCCCTGAGGGGACAGTAGGGGGACAGCCCAGTGATGAGCCCTTATCTCCACAGCACCTCGACCACACCCCGGACTTGACCGAGGGTGTAATTGCACCCCAACAGATCAGCGTAGACGAAGCCGACAGACCAGACATCTTAGAGGACACGGTTTCGTTGTCCCCTGACGAACTCGAGGGTTTGGAGGAGGAGGCTGGCGGGGACCAGGAGGATCGGCGGGGCACGAGCCTGTCGTTGCCCCCGTCTCGCAACCTGACGACGAGACCCTGGTCCACCGCCACCTACCTGCCCTCCAGAGACTCCTCGCAGAACGGACCAGCGACGCGGGATGGGGGGCCTTCCGAGAGACCCTTCGTGCCATCACGACGGACGTCCAGCAAATAATGAAGATCCCCACAGCTCCTCAGTCTGCCGCCAGAAGACCACCGGACGCCGACGACCCTAAATTTATCCAAAGAATATTCAGGCACAATAGGGGGCGTGCTATGAGGCTAATCCTGGAGGAAGATTCGGAGACCTGTAGGATCCCGAGGGAGGAGGTGGTCCGCCACTTCCAAGGCGCTGCTGAGCCCGTACAGGTACGCGGGAATTGGTACTCCAGGGTAGCCAACACCGATGACCCGGTGCCCCTAAACCGGATCACGCCCGAGGAGGTACAGCGTCGGCGGGAAGACCGCATTACCTACAACCATTGGAAGGCGGTCGACCCCGGTTGCACCCTCCTGGCGGCAATATTCAACTTGTGCCTGAAATACAGATATCCCCGAGGAATGGAAGCGGAGCACAACCATCCTCATCTACAAGAAGGGCCCTCGAGACGACATAAAGAACTGGCGCCACATCGCACTGACGAGAATATATAAGCTGTTCACGGGGGTACTGGCGTGCCGGACCTCGCAGTGGGCAGAGCGCAACAACATCTTCTCGCCAGCGCAGAAGGGGGATGATGATGATGTGTATAGGGGCGCTCAACTACGGCGGTCATCAGCGCCCTTTAAAAAACAAGTCATGGCAAAAGCCAGATATAAAGATTTCTAAAAATATATATTATTATCTATAAACCTGTTAAAACTGCACACATATATATACTAAAAAAAAACAACAAAAAAGATACTTGAGGTTAAATTCTAAAATCCACAGCTGAAACAAATGCTAAAACTTTGCCCACTGCCGTTTCGTCATCCGCGAGGATATCCGCCAAGCTGGCCGGTAGCTGGAGAGACCTGCGGAGACGTGCCAAGCTAAAGCAATCTAAAATCAAGTGACGGACAGTCAGGTCACCACTGCACAGTGGGCAAACGGGAACTGGGGTTTTATTCAATAAAAAGCTGTGGCTAAAATATCAATGCCCAATGCGCAACCGAGCCAAAGTCACCTCCTCGCGACGAGATGACCGACAGGAGGTAAACCAGGGAATCGGAAGTTCCTTAATAGATCTCAGTTTATTATTGCGGAGAGCGGACCATTCTTCCTGCCAGCAGGTTAGCACAGCTCTCCGTAATACCGCCCTAAAATCTTCCGATGTCACACATGGTAGTCGAACCCTGGGCTTCATGGTAGCCGTCTTGGCTGCCGAATCCGCCATTTCATTCCCCCGCAAGCCTACGTGTCCAGGAATCCATGCACACACCACGCTCACGCCAGAAGCGTGTAAAACGTGGAGGGCATCCTGTATCCGCTGCACAATAGGGTGGTAGTTGTACAGCTGCCGTAGGCTTTGAAGTGCACTGAGGGAATCACTCAGGATTAAGCAGTTCCCCAACTTTCGTCGACGTACGTGTAAAATGGCCCGGTATATTGCATAGAGCTCTGCGGTAAAAATGGAAGTGCTAGTGTGGAATCCGAATGTATAGGGTTCGGTTCCACACACGTAAGCACAACCAACACCATCTGAATTCTTGGACCCGTCGGTGTAAATTTTAATATGGTCCTGATATCGCGATAAAAACTCTAAAAAGCAAGTGCGGATACTAGACATAGACATGGTAGATTTATCGTGTGTGGTCATGCCCAGATCAACGTGGGACATTCTGCACAACCAAGGAGGGTATGTCCTCTCGCCCCTAGGATACATCTTGGGCATTTCAGTATTAAGATGTCTAAGGAGCACCCGGAAACGAAAACCAGGTGGCTTTGGTTTTATAGAAGTGTTCCTATAACGCACGTCCATGAAGGTGTTAAAGAACGGCGTAAACGTTGGATGTGTGGGCATGCAATTAAGTCCACAGCCATAATTTGCTAATAGCATGTTGCGCCTGTACTGCAGAGGAGGTTCTGCGGACTCAGCATACAGGCTTATAACTCGGCTCGTTGGAAATGCCCCAACTGCTATACGTATGCCACAATTATGGACTGTGTCTAATCTCTTCAGCACAGATGGTCGTGCTGAGCCATAAACGATACTACCATAATCTAATTTGGAACGGATGAGGGTGCGATACAGTCGCAATAACACTGTACGATCCGCTCCCCACGATTTTCCACTTAGTACCCGCAAGATATTTAAAGATCGGTCACATCGTGCTTTCAGTTGTGCTATATGCGACGACCAACTAAGTTTTTTGTCAAATATCAATCCAAGGAACTTCGTCTCATCTGCAAAAGGTAGTAGATCAGCGCCTAGCCGGAGCCTTGGAGGTAGTCGACTCCGCTGACGCCAGAAGTTAACACAGATGGTTTTCTCAGCAGAGAATCGGAAGCCGTTCTTTAAACTCCAAACCTTAAGGTTGTCCAAGGTGGTCTGGAGACGGCGCTCTATAAACGAAGTGCGCTGAGATGTACAGTAGACGGCAAAGTCGTCTACAAATAGGCATGACGAGACCCCCGGAGGTACACATTTCGAGATAGAATTAATCGCAATAGC
The DNA here is from genome assembly GCA_030765055.1 of Mantis religiosa. Taxonomy (NCBI): domain Eukaryota; kingdom Metazoa; phylum Arthropoda; class Insecta; order Mantodea; family Mantidae; genus Mantis; species Mantis religiosa. Next base: position 35,709,029 of record CM060952.1, on the reverse strand, counting down.
AAACAGCGTAACACTTAGCACCGATCCCTGTGGTACACCGTTCTCTTGAACGAAAAGGTTCGAAAAAACCGAGCCAACCCTTAATCGGAATACGCGGTCTTTCAAGAATTCCTGAAGGAGGAGTGGTAGGCGTCCACGTATATTCCAGATGTGCAGAGTACGTAGCAACCCTGCACGCCAACAGGTATCATAAGCCTTTTCGAGATCAAAAAATATTCCGACTGTTTGACAGTTTTTAAGAAAGCCGTTCATAATCTGTGTCGACATGGACACAAGATGATCACTGTTGAACGGCGTCGTCGAAAACCGCACTGGATGTTATTCAGTAGGTTGTGCGTTTCCAGCCACCATACCAACCGCCCATTTATCATGCGTTCCATCACCTTGCAGACGCAACTGGTGAGGGAAATAGGACGGTAGCTAGAAGAGAGGTGACGGTCCTTGCCAGCTTTCAAGATAGGTATAATGGTGGCTTCTCGCCACTTGTCCGGAAACGTGGCATCAACCCAAACACGGTTATAGACCTCGAGCAGGTACGCCTTACCTTCAGGTGAGAGATGTAACATTTGAACGTGGATTCCGTCCGGTCCTGGTGCTGTCAGTCGCGGTGATGAAAGAGCGTGTTCTAACTCCGCCAAGGTGAAGAGACGGTTATAATCTTCAAGGTTTCTGGAACTAAACACGAAACCTTGATATTCTACCTGAGTCTTAATTGAGATAAATTCAGGAGCATAATTACTTGAGCTAGACACCTGAGCGAAAGCACAGCCGAAGGTGTTAGCCACGAAAAACGGATCTACAACTCCTGCAGGTGTTTTCAGACCAGCGATTGGCAAGTGGGTTGATTTTCCGGCCACGCGCCTTAACCTATCCCATACAACAGATGATGGTGTCCATCTGTTAAAAGATGAGACAAAGTTGTTCCATGAGATCTTTTTGCTATCCTTAATTATTTGCCTAGTCTGTGCACGCGCTTTCTTGTACTCAATTAGATTACTTTGGGTAGGGTGTCGTTGAAATACCCGTAGAGCACGTCTACGAGCACGAATAGCATTCCGGCAGTCGTTGTTCCACCATGGAACAGGAAGTCGACCAGAGTGGGTAGCCGAACGTGGAATACACTGTTCTGCAGCGGAAAGAATTTTCTCTGTGAGATGATCGACTAGATCATTCACAGAATCGTGCTCGTTGTAATCAAAGACAGCCAACTGGGTGTAAAGGTTCCAGTTGGCACGATCAAAGCGCCATCTAGGGATACGTGAGGTAGACACATCGTGTGCTAAGAGACTAAGAATACATGGGAAGTGGTCGCTGGAATGTAAATCAGAGATGACATTCCACTGCAATGAAACTGCTAACTGGGATGAACATACTGCCAAATCAATGTGCGAATACGTGTTATACGCGTCTGAAAGGAACGTTGGCTCTCCGGAATTCAGGAGAACCAAGTTATTGCTCTCAAAGAATTTTGCAATGAGGTGGCCTCTCGAACATGCCCGAGTTAACCCCATAGTGGGTGATGGGCATTAAAGTCTCCAACTATTAGAAATGGTGTTGAAAGTTGGGAAACCAGACCTTCAAGGTCAATTAACGAGAGGTCATCTGATGGCGGCAGATATACATTGCAAATGCAAAATTCTATTGTTGGCAGCTTAATCCTTACAGCTACAGATTGTATATCAGATTGCAGCTGTACCGGGTCTACAAATATGTCATCCCTGAGGAGCATCATAGTGCCCCCGTGAGCAGGAATGCCCTCTTCTGTGTCAATATCACACCGCAGTGGTGTGTAGCGTCGAATTTTAAACTTGTCTTGCGGTCGTAGCTTAGTCTCTTGTAAGCATACCACTAAGGGGTTATGCTTACTGAGCAAAATTTCCAGTTCTGGTCGATGTGTTCTTAAACCCCGCATGTTCCATTGGAGGATAGCCATTGGAGCTAAGGAGATAGGTTGTAAAATTGGTCTACATTAAGATGACTTTAACGGTGGCCGAATCAGCTTACCCTTTTTCTTCGGTGTAGGGCTAACACCTTTTTCTGCCGATTTCTCTTGGCGCTTTTTTGTTGCCGTTCTGTTGTCGATATCCTCTTGGTCCATTTCTTCGGCGGAGGAAGCCCCTTTCCCTAAAGAAAACTTAGGTTCGAGGGCTTCAAATTTATTGGACACCGAGATCGACGAAGATGACTGTCGTCGATCCGACTCATTACCAGAAAGCTCTTCTGAAGAAGAGCTTCGAGACGTCCTAGAGGTTTTCTTCTTCCTAGGAGTACGGGTCGAATCTTTAAGGAAATCTGTCCTCTGGTAACTGGTCTTAAATACTTTAGGCGGCGGATCGTATACTACAGGCTTGTCATATTTACATGTAGAAGTCGACGGTTTGGCTTGGGACGGGGTCGACGTTTTAGATTCCTTCGTCCGCTTAGGCGATGTATTTCCCGACGCTGGTGATGCATTTGTGGACTCCCGTACTTGTGTCGGGACAAGAACTCTATCAGAGACGGCAGGCTCCCCTGCACCACAGGTTTGTGTTGCAATTTCTTTCCTAGGAACGGGTTTAGCCACGACAGATCTATAAGTACCGGACCTGGGGACGGAGGGCAAGCGAGTACGCAGGAGCTTCCGGGCGTCCGAGAAGGAAACCTTCTCCTTAACCCGGATCTCCTGTATTGCCTTTTGTTCCACAAAACGTGGGCAGTCTTTGGAGCTAGATGGATGCTCCCCGGCACAGCTCACACATTTCACTGGCGATGTGCATGCTCCCTCATGCTGGGACATCGCACAGTTAAAACACGTAAGCGTCCCGTTGCAGAAAGCACTAGTGTGTCCGAAGCGCTGGCACTTAAAACATCTCAGCGGATTAGGGATATAGGGACGTACCTCGATGCTCTCGTACCCTGCCCTAAGCCTTTGCGGGAGATGGACCCGATCAAAGGTCAGGAACAGGGTGCGGGTAGGCACCAATTCCCCTCGCTCTCTGCGCTGCACACGGTACACATTCGTCACACCTTGATCTTTCAGGTTTTCAATGATTTCCTCATTAGACATGCCATCCAAAGCACGGGTGTTAAACACTCCGCGCGAGGAGTTGAGGCTCTTGTGTACTGTGACATTAACCGGGTAGCTGCCTAATAGGTTTGCCTTCAGTAGGACTGCCGCCTGGGAAACAGAATTGGCCTCCACGAGTAGCGTGCCATTCCTTGAACGAGTGCAAGATTTTACTGGACCAGCTATTTTATCCAAACCCTTTTGGATAACGAAAGGGTTTAGGGACAGAAAGTTCTTACCTTCTTCCGTTCTAGTGACCACTAAGTAGCGAGGACCACAAGACTCGACTACTTTTCCAATATTACCACGATCTTTTGAATTTGTTTTTATTGTAGGGTTTGACATAAGAGGTTGCCGTAAATTTCATCCCTCAGTGCTCCCCACCCACCACGGAGCCCAACAAGGGGTCATCCCACTGGGATGACAGGGCTACACAGGGGATATAGCGAGCTCGCCGTCCCACTCACCGTGGAGGTCGGTACAATACCTAGTCCTGGCCGATTGATTAGGGGTGGGTTAGTCCCTAACCTCCCGTTTAGGCGAAGCAGAAGCCAAAGTAGTGTATTAGTAATGCGTACCCTCCCCGAATGCAGAAAAATACTGTTACGAGCTCAGATACGCATCCCTCAACCAGGACTAACCTTTCCACCGACACGGGTCTCCACGCACGGCCTACACGTGGGTGGGCCTGTTGACCGTCTCCCTCAGCCACGAAGAGGAGCGCACACGAGGGAGACTGTTGGCTCGGGACCCCGGGAACGCCAATACCCGTACCTACCTAAGTAGGCCCCTGGGAGGATATCGTGTTTCCTATGCGAACCCGAAAACGGCGAAGTTTTAAAAAGTTGCATAGGAACTCGGGTAGAGGACCACGCATACCGTAACCATGTAGGTTACGGAGTATGCCGTACCGCCAAGTGGTGTCATAAGCCTTCTCCAGGTCGAGAAACACGCCCACGGCGTGCTGTTTCAGTAGAAACGCATCGGAAATATACCCCTCAAGGCGTGTTAGATTATCGACACTTAAGCGATGGCGACGAAACCCGCATTGCAAGTTGGACAGATGGTTATGTTTTTCTAGCCACCAATTTAAGCGAGCGTTTATCATTCGCTCCAACGTCTTACAGATAACACTCGTTAGGCAAATGGGGCGGTAGCTAGATGGTAGCGTGCGGTCCTTTCCGGGTCGAGGGATGGGGATGACGATACCCTCTCGCCAGTAGAAAGGGAAAACCCGCTCATGCCAAATGCGGTTATAGATGTTTAAAAAGAAACATCGCGCCCCAGATGGAAGATGTAGCAGCATCTGTCGGTGTACGTCATCGGGACCTGGAGAAGAATCCTTTGCTAACGCCAGAGAATGAGCTAGCTCGGCTGCGGTGAAAGGTTGATTGTACGGCTCCGTGCAGTCACTATTAAAATTAAGTGGTACCCGCTCCGCCTTTTCCTTAATAGGCAGGAAGAGAGCGTCATAGCGTGCAGTTTGGCTAGTAGCAGCAAATATGGTAGCTAGGGCTTCAGCCATGTCCTGCTCGGTGGTGCACATGGAACCGTTGATGGCAAGGCCGGGAATTACCGTCTGGCGATACTAGCCATACATCCGCCGAACAGCTGACCATACTTGTTGGGTAGAGCTGCGCCGGGAAAGCGAAGACACATAGGCTTCCCAGGATTTACGCTTTGCGTTGCCCAGTATAAAGCGTGCCCTTGCGCGAGAACGTTTGAAGGCGACGAAGTTCCCTTCCGTCGGGTGCCGCTGAAAAACGCGCAATGCACGTTTGCGTGCTTTGACAGCCAAACTGCATTCCTCAGACCACCACGGTACAGGGATACGACGTGGTGTAGGTGAACATCGAGGAATGCTGGATTCTGCTGCGAGCAGGATCGAGCAAGTAAAATATTCGACCATTTCGTCGATGGTGTCGAAACCATCGTCGATGAGGTGTATGAGGGATTGGAATTTTCCCCAGTTAGCTTTGGAAATAATCCAGCGAGGATGTCGAGAACGTACCCATTGGCGGCCAGAAAAATAAATGTTAATGGGGTAATGATCCCTGCCAAAGAGGTCGGAAAGCACTGACCACTCAAGTAGTGGTACTAATGCACTGCAGAAAGAAAGGTCTAGTACGGAATGTCGGGTCACCAGTATTTAGCAGAAGCAGGGCAGACTTATCGAAGACGTCTACGAGGAGGCATCCACGGGCGACAGCTGTGTCTGATCCCCAGAGCGTGTGCTTGGAATTAAAATCTCCCACAAGTAGTGGTGAGGGGAGCTGAGCCAATAGCGTTAGAAGATTCCGCTCTGGAACTATACTGAGCGGCGGGAGGTACATGTTACAGATGGTAAAAATGCTCTCCAGCTGTATCCGGACGGCCACAGCTTGCAATGCTGTGGTGAGAGGAACGTGGGCGGCGGAAATGTTAGGCGCCACTAAGATAGCAACGCCACCGCTTGCACGCATACCTGCAAAAGAATCGCTTCTAAATGCCGAAAAAGAGTGAAGGTGTACCGAGTGATTGGGATGTAAGTAGGTTTCCTGGAGGCAAATAATTGACGGTGACCGTTGAGAAACTAAATGTTGTAAGTTTTGAGCACAAGCTCGAAAACCATTGACATTCCACTGGATTATTTCCATTTAGAGAGATCTAATGGGCTGTCTTAACTTTTTTCTTGACCTTGGATGACTTGGGGCCACGATGGAAAGGCGCTAGCGTCCTGCGACTCTCCAGATGGACGAGTCAGAACTCCTTCGGCTCGCTGAGCGAGACCGGGATTTCTTCGAAGGTGTGCGACTGCGTGATCTATGTGATGGCCGCGATCGGTTTATTACAAGCACTACTTGGTTAGCAGTACTTGTGGACGGCTTGGGTACTGGTGTCTGTGAGGTAGAAGTGGTGGCGGTGGTGGTGGTAGTAGTAGCAGTGCTGTTGGTAGCCGCAGGTGTGTTTCGAGACGTGGGAGGAGCCGCCAGGAAGTCGGTCTGTGTGGAGGCGTGAGCAACAGGGACGAGTTGGACGGCAACAGTGGTACCAGGAGTGCGGCGGACGGCTGATGCATAGTTGCTAGTGGTAGCGGGCTTAAGTTGTTCGAAGCGCCGTCGTGCCTCAGGAAATGTGAGGCACTCCGTAACGCGCAGCTCCTGAATACTCTCTTCGTCCAGGAATCGTGGACAATGTCGCGAGCTCGACGGGTGATCTCCGCCACAGTTAACGCAGCAGGGTTTTCGGCTGCAGTTCGGGTCCTCGTGAGCCGGAAGGCCACATCGTTCACACAGAGCTGGATGGTTACACGAGCCCTTAGTATGTCCGAAGCGCAGGCACTGAAAACAGCGCATGGGGTTCGGCACGTATTGACGGACGCTAGCACGTTCATAACCACAGTAGATGTATTCTGGTAATTTCGTACCTGAAAAACTGAGAAAGACCGTGCGGAGTGGTTATTCCTTGCCATCTTCTTTGCGGGTTAATAGGTAGGCCTGACAAATCAGCTGATCTGAGAGGCAGCTAACGATTTCCTCATTGGCGAGACCATCCAAGCTGGAGGTGCTGACTACTCCTCTGCAAGTGTTCAGACTTGTGTGGGGCTACCCGGATTGGGTAGGAACCCAACAAATTCGCTTTCTGCGGCTTCTTGGATTGGTCGGCACTGGTACTCTCTAATAATAACGTCCCGTCCCGGAGGTGCGTCGCATTTTTCAGTGGGCCACTTATCTTGTCCAGTTCACGCTTTATGTAAAACGGACTCAGATCTTTAAACGTTTTTCCATCACTTGCCAAGGTCATAACTAAAAAGGGGTCAATGAAAGAGGGTTTGCGCGGATACATTTTGATTGGGACCCCCATCCGGAACCGTCGGCGTCAGCCTGCCATCCGGGGCTTAAACAAAGAAAGACACCGAATCTTCACGGTCTGTGCCGTCATGGGGACCTCACCCATGACCGATCTCATTTGTACCTCAGAGAAGCTACCCTTCAATATCCACTGCTTGTCCGTATGGGTAAACCGTTCACCACCCACAACCCGGCTTTATGCCCCTACCACAGGAATAACCGCCTGTGGCTCCCCACTTTAGGCCGCGCTGCGTGTAATAGGCACACACGGATTCAGGGGACTTGTGGTTGATTACACCGGGGTTCCGTCAGCGGTAACACGTCCGGTCCGTGATACTAACCCAACGGCACACGGCCGTCGGGAGATTAACACAGACCGGGCCTTCAAGGAGCTACGTGGGTGTACTTGACGGTGTGGACGGGCTCCGCACCTAAGGCTACACATAGGGGCAGTGAAAAGGGTCCGCTCAACCTTCACTTTTGAGACCTCCGGAGAGCACACATGTCAGAAGCCGCGCTGAAAGAGGTGAGATCCCTGCTGGTGAGACAGGAGTTATAAACCTAAGACCTTACGTGCTTATAATAATAATAATAATAATAATAATAATAATAATAATAATAATAATAATAATAATAATAATAATAATAATAATAATAATAATAATAATAATAATAATAATAATAATAATAATAATAATAATAATAATAATAATAAAAAACTAGAAGAGGAAGAACATGATGCTTACTGACCAGCAGTAGCTTTACGTGGCAAAGTTGATGGAGATGAAGGGGATGAATTGAGGGTGAGTGGCTAGGGACCCCGGGAGCGCCAATCCCGTACCTACCGTAGTAGGTCCCTGGGGAAAAATACCAGAGCCTCATCTGCCAGTTTTCGGGGTTACTGATGGGCCTTCTCGGCAGCCGTATCGGTCCTGGGGTACACCAAGTCCCCACCGTACATCACCCCATCAGTCAGTCCCCTACTTCCTGTTGCCCACCCCTCGGGACGAGGACCGCAGAGGTTGGATTTTGAGGGGCGATGCGTAAGTGATAATTGGAACTAAAACCCTAAACCCCTTGATAACATGGAATGGTACCCTATTTGTAAATTTTTCTATGGTTACTATTTTATTTAGAACTCTGAATGCCTATGATGTTACCTCAGTTACGTGCCTTAAATAATAACCCTTCATCTAGATAAACTCCCAGATATCTCGCGCTGCCAACCCTCTTTAAAGTTTGATTGTACAACTTTATTATTGGTGATCTCTGTAATATTCCTTTTAACAATAAGTAATTAGTTTTTACAGGCGAGATATTTAATTTCATATCATTACATTCTCTTTCTATTTCATTTATTACAGAATTACAATTCGTTTCTAATTCCAGTCTGGAGTTGGCTTCGAACATAATTATATCGTCAGCATATGCAACTAGTCATCCAATTTCACCTAGTTGATTGGTACGCATCATGGCCGCCTCTATACCCAAGTTCCAAAACAAGGGGCCAAGTATAGACCCTTGCGGGCACCCCTTGGAGAGGACCTTTGAATAAGTTTCACTACCTATATTGATGTTTACTACCCGATTCTTACAGTAATCCACGCAGGTGCTATACAATTGAATGGAACAGTTTGTCTATTAATCTTTGAAATAAAACTGGCCACCATAGGTTGTTGAAAGCTCCATCGATATCTAATAATACAGCTAGGACATATTTACTAGTTGAGTTCAGGACGAAGTTTGCCACGCAGTTGATTGCGTTCACTGCCGATTTTCCTTTAGTAAAACCATACTGATTTATAAACATGTTTCCTTCATTGCGTAGGCGATTTAATCTTTCGGTCAGCAATATTTCATAGACCTTGCCCAAAGAGTTAAGCATGCAGATAGGCCTGTAAGAGTTTACGACATGGGGATCTCTGTCCATGTCTTTCTTCAGTATTACCAGCCTGCCGTTTCCAGATGTTCGGAAATCTGCCCCTGGCATAACATGCCGAAAGTAATACAGACAGCGGTTCGGCTATCCGACCGCTCAGTGCCCGTAATACCTCGGCTGTTATCTCATCAGGGCCTGCAGCTTTCTTTATCCTTAGCTGGCCTATTGCTGATTGAATCTGTTGAGCACTGAAGACCTCATTATCCGTCCACCCCGGAACTGCCAGGGCTACCCTCTCCCTCTGAACCTTATTATTTCCTGTGTCGTTATCCTGCTCATAATCTGGTGTCTACAAAGGAAAGGGGCCAAAGGAGGACCTGGGCAGCTGGCGGCCCATAGCACTGACCAGGACGATCTATAAGTTGTTCACTGGCATCCGGGCCGGCCGGGTATCCCAGTGGGCTGAACAATGTCCTGTCGCCGGCCCAGAAGGGCTTCAGGCCCTATGATGGAGTGCTCGAGCATAACTTCGTGTTCGACACGGAACTCAACCGCGCTAGGAACAACGGTGGAGGCATCTTCATCGCCTGGCTCGACTTCTCCAACGCCTTCGGCTCGCTACCACATGATGCCATCCAAGCGAGTCTGAGGCATTATGGGGCCGGGGAGAAGTTTCGACAACTAGCGGGGCGCATATACAATGGGTGCACCACCACGATAGTGACGAGGGATGAACCTAACAACCAACTCCAACTCAGCAGGGGCATCAAGCAGGGGTGTCCGCTTAGTGGCCTGTTATTTAACCTGGCATTAGACCCGATTCTGTGGAGGATCCAGGGAGACGCAGCGGAAGTGAAGATCCTGGCCTTCGCAGATGACGTTCTGCTGTCAGGAGACAAGGGGGAGCTCCAGCATATCAGCGGCGTCGAATCCATGGCAGAAGAGATGGGAATCGCACTGAACAATCAGAAGTGCTGCAGCCTGCACTTGAGTGGAAGAACGCCGAAAGACTGTCGGCCAACTGCATTCCAAGTCAATGGGCAGGTCATCCGGCAGCTTCGCGACGGAGAGGCCACCAGCTTCCTCGACAAACCTACCGGGTTCACCATCCTGCCGGGGAAGCACGACATGGACCAAATATTGCACAGGGGGTTGAGGATCCTGGACTCTAAACTGGCCCCCTGGCAACAACTGGATGCGCTCAAGGCGTTCTTTTTTTCGGCCCTCAACTTCCCAATGGGGATGGGGACATTCCCCAAAACACAGTGGGCAAAAATCGATAGGACACTGACAGGCAGACTGCGGAAGATACTGTACTTACTGCAGAATTCGTCCCTAGATTGCATCTACGGGAGTCGCCAGAAGGGCGCACTGGGGATACCCAACGCGGTAGCCAACTGGGACTTCCACCTGGTCGATTCGAACTTCAAGATTCTAAACTCGATCGACCAGAGGGTGTCCGAGCTCGGAAGAAAGGACCTGGAAGCCGCAGTAAAAGATAAAGACTCGCAGCGACCCCTCGGCGAAGGACTGCGCCAGGTATTTGGCGACCTACAGAACGAGATGGGCAACCCGGCTTCAACAAGCAAGAACATCTGGACTCGTGCCAGGGTAGCCTCCCGGAGGACAGAAGTAGAATGGGTGGAGGACGACGACGCGCTGGGCTTACGAGTGGGAGACAGTGCTGCACCAGGGAGAGAGACGCCGTGTGCTGCGGTGCCTCAGAGCCGAAAACAGAAACCATGACGATCGGCTCCGGGGTCTCGTGCGGCAGGGGAAGGCTCTCCAATGTGTCCCCCTCGACAAAAGCTCATCACACTATCTCCAGCGGCGAATACACTCGTTTTGCCGACTGGAGATTCATACATAAGGCTCGCTTGGACCTCCTACCCCTAAACGGCCGGAAGAGGAAGCCAGAGGACAAGGCATGTAGGCGATATGGCTACAACTCCGAGACTCCCCACGTCATCTGCCACTGCCTGCGCTACAGCCAACCCTTAATCCGGCGTCACAACGCCATCGTAGAGCGGGTGAAGCGGCAGGGCAGAAATTCAGGCTGCTGTTTCAGAACCGGGCACCTTGCGGGCCAGGACTACGCCCGGATCTCGTCATTCAGAATGACCAGCAGACTGTCATCGTGGACATCACCGTCCCGTTCGAGAATTCTCCGGAGGCGCTGCAGGAGGCCAGGGACAGGAAGCTCGAAAAATATCGAGCACTAGCGGAAGAGATGTCGGCTACCTACCACAACGTCTCAGTAGAGGCAATCGTGGTGGGGGCCCTCGGTTCCTGTGACCCGAAAAACGACAAGCTGCTACGCAAGATGTGTTCCCGGAAGTACCTGGGCCACATGAAGAAACTCGTGTTTCGGACTGTATTCGCTGGTCCAGGGACATCTACATCGAGCATCTAACCAGGAAGCGTCAAGTGTGAGCAGTGCATAGTGTGCAGTGTTAGTGCTAGTGTGAAAATGTAAATATGGCAATACCATATAGTTCAATACTCATGACTTGTACCACTATTGTTGCAGAAACTCTGTCTTATACATTCAATTGACAAAAATGTACCTTAGAACATTTTAAATAAAAAAAAATCTGTTCTTATCAGCTTAATAGCGATAAGTGCGGAACCTAATTGGGCCGTTGAGGATATTAAGCTGAGCGAATAAGGACCTACCATTTTCTCTTGTGCCAAAGTGCCGATATATACCATGGAGTTAACCATTGTCTCACAATATTGCCTTTGAAACAAACCAAACTGTTCTTATCAGCTTAATTTCTGGTTGAAAGAGCGTGATACTATGGGCTTACTTGTTTATTGTTTGTTGTTTTAGAGTTCTATATTTATATTGTTATTTGCTTGTTGGTTAAGGTTTATTCAGTATTTCATATAGGTCCTCTCCTTAAGAGAGGTGTACAAGGAGGTTCGTTAGTACGGACGACATGGCTCCAATGCCCCGAGTTAACTGGGGACTAAGGTATCTCCCGCAGAGATGGCGCACCAGGAGAGATGCCGCATTAGTTGTATTTCTGGTGTTTTCCGACAGAGTGCTCCAGTAAGCTGTGGACATCTTCAGTTGTACGTCAGCTGTCCGTGTAGTGTCATTGTGATTTAAATTTGCAGATATTACAACAGCAACAGCAGCATTTTTAAGGTAAGCACGTTGTAGAAGCTGGGAAAATTTACTTCAGTAATGATTTGAGCGATTGCTTACGATGATAGTAGTGCTGCGGAATAAACATTTCGGTTTATTGTGTATCTTTGGACTTTAGGGATTATGGCTGATGCGTGTTTGTTCACGCTAGGCTTTCCCAGAATGCAATAGAGAATCGGTATAGTCGGCGCAAATTATTTAGGGAGATATGGCGCATGCTTTCCAGGCAATACATAACCGACTGTAAAGTAATTTCATGAACCGAATCATCATTAAATAACACTATATTTTAGTAAAGTAGTCCAAATGCACAAATCTGCTATTAAAAATCTGCTTTTGACTAATTCTTTTACTTAATTATTATGAATAAGCACAATCACCTTAGGAATTATTCATTTCAACACAATTTTTTTTAAATAGCTATATCTCTGAACAGTCAGCCTTTTCCTTTATAGTGTTATAATTAGGTGCTGTACGTTCCATATCATCTTCAGGATATGCCAAGGAAATACCAAAGAAAGATTGGTGTTTTACGTCGAGGACAATGGCAGGAGGCCACTTTGCGTGAAGCATTTAACAGAATTATGATGGGAGACATTGGCATCATAGAAGCTTCCAGATACTATGGGATCCCTGAAAGCACTATACGAAGAAGAAAATCTACGAAAAACTTAAGCAAGTCTTCCCTCGGTCCAGAAGGAGTGTTCGGAAAGGAAAATGAGAAGCGATTAGTGAAGCACATAAAAAGACTTGCTTCTTTAGGATTTGCACCAGACCGAAAATCAATGCGACGCATAGCTTTACAGTTTGCTCAGTCGCTGGGGTTGAAGCATCCGTTCCATACGACAAAGGAGGAAGCAGGTTATGACCGGATGTTGTCGTTTTTGGAAAGAAACCCTGAACTTAGTTTAAGGCAAGCACAAGGACTTTCTGTAAACAGAGGCCAGGGCTTATGTAGGCAAGAAGTAAATATATTTTTTAACTTGCTTGAGAAGATCTTAACAGAACACCAGCTGTTCAACAAGCCTGGTAACATATTTAACATGGATGAATCAGGAATTCAAATTATAAATAAATCAGGGAAGGTTCTGACAGAAAAAGGTGCCAAGAATGTTTGTGTCCTGACGTCATCGGAAAAGGGAGAGACTGTAACAGTAATTGCTTGCAACAATGCAGAAGGAAGATTTCTGCCACCAGTTCTAATTATGAAAGGGACAAATAAGAAGAGAGAAATATGTGATGGATTACCACCAGGTTCTTATGTATTTATGAATCCAAAATCAGCATACATCAACACTGAGCTCTTCATCAGATGGTTTAAGGAAGTCTTTCTTCTCAGAAAACCTGCTGGTGTCACTGTTAATTGTTGATGGACATGCATCCCACTGTGGCTCACTGGAGCTTCTGGAGCCTGCAGACAGAAATAGTGCAGTTTTACTCTGCTTACCAAGTCACACAACTCACGCATTGCAGCCTTTGGACAGGGCATTTTTTGGACCACTGAAGCAATACTTCAATCAAGAAACAAGAGCAGCAATGAGGAATGAAGGGAAGCAGGATTTAACCAGATCGAAAGTAGGATACCTCCTTGGAAACGCATGGAAGAAAGCAGCTTCTGTAGGGAATGCACTCAGTGGATTCCAAAAATGTGGAATATTCCCCCTGAATCCTCACGCCATACCAGAGCACTTCTTTGCCATTTCTGATGCTACTGAAAGTGCCACACTATCTTCATCGCACTACCCTACAGTAACACAAGCGCCAGTAGAAAAATAGCCAGCGGATACGAACACAGTCCTACATGGTAACAAGGGGCAGGGATTGACGAATTACCCAGTCACCCCTTGCGCTTCCCACTCCAACCACCCGCGATGTTACCCGTCAGACATGTGTTCAGGGAGGAAAAAGAAAAACAAAAAATAAATGGGGTCAAACACCGAAGTGGACCATGGTTTGGACGTTTGGAGGAACACATCGCGGAGGAACCCAGCCGACAGATTAAACCAGAGCCTCTTCTGCAAGTTTTCGGGGTTAATGATGGGCCTTCTCGGCAGCCGTAGCGGTCCTGGGGCACACCAAGTTCCCACCGTACATCACCCCATCCGTCAGTCCCCTACTTCCATTGCCCATCCCTCGGGACGAGGACCACAGAGGTTTGGTTTTTGAGGGGCGGTGTTCAGGAGAGCCAAGTTATTGCTCTCCAAGAATTTTGCAATGACTATGCCTCTCGAACATGCCCGATATGAGCCCTAAAGTGGGTGATGGGCATCAAAGTCTCCCACTATTAGAAATGGTGTTGAAAGTTGGGAAACCAGATCTTCAGGGTCAGTTAACGAGAGGTCATCTGATGGCGATAGATATACATTGCAAATGCAAAATTCGATTGATGGCAGCTTAATCCTTACAGCCTACACGTGGGTGGGCATGTTGACTATCTCCCTCAACCACGAAGAGGAGCCCACACGAGGGAGACTTGGCTCGGGACCCCCGGTGCGCCAAACCCGTACCTACCGAAGTAGGCCCCTGGGGGGGGGGGGGAGGGGAAGCGCAGTATACGCCAAAGTCGTCTACGAACAAGCACGATGAAACTCCTCGAAGAACACATTCGGAGTTGATGGCAATAGCAAATAGTGTAACGCTCAGAACGGAACACCGTTCTCTTGGACAAGAAGGTTCGAAAGGACTGAGCCGACCCTTACTCGGAAAACGCTGTCGCTCATGAACTTCCGAAGGAAAACAGGTAGGCGCCCACGTACATTCCATCTATGTAAGGTGCGTAATAGACCTGCACGCCAACAAGTATCATAAGCCTTCTCCAGATCGAAAAATATGCCGAAAGTCTGACAGTTCATGAAGCCGTTCATGATGTGTCGACATCGACACTTGATGGTCTACTGTGGAACGGCGACGTCGGAATCCACACTGGATGTTTGTCAGAAGGTTGTGAGTTTCCAGCCACCACCCCAACCGCCCATTGATCACGAGTTCCTTCACCTTGCACACGTCACTGGTGAGAAATAGGGCGATAGCTAGAAGGCAGATGGCGGTCCTTCCCAGCTTTCGAAATGAGTATGCTGGTGGCCTCCCGCCACTTCTCGGGAAAAGTGCCGTCAACCCAGACACGATTATACAACTCTAGTAGGAGCGCCTTCCCTTTGGGAGAAAGTTGTAACAGTAGCAAATGGATGCCGTCTGGTCCTGGTGCAGATGGTCACGAAGATGAAAGAGCAGGTTCTAACTCTGCCATGGTGAAGAGGCGATTGTAGTCCTCAAGGTTTCTGGAGCAGGAGAAACCTTGAGATTCCTCCTGAGTCTTAATTTGGAGAAACTCAGGTGAGTAGTTATCCGAGCTAAACACTTTAGCGAACGCACTGCCGAAAGTATTAGCCACATCGTGCTGGTCAACAACGGCACCTGTAGCACTTTTAAGTTATCCTTAACTTATCCCATACGACTGAGGAAGGTGTATGTTGATTGAAAGATGACCGTAAGTGTCGTAGCTCAATTGTTCCCACAACATCCCTCTATAATGCCTTAAAGTTCTTCGGTCAAATTCTCAAACATCCTGTACATGCAAAGTCCCTATGTAAAACAAATCCAAATTTAACTTCTTGAGCAGGTAGTAGAAAATATTACCAAGACCCTACAGATATCGAATCCAAACGTAATAACCTTTCCGAGGGAGGGACAGGAGAAACTATTACCAAGCTGCAAATAAAATAAAATTGAACAGCAGAAAAAATTTTGAATGGGCGAAACAAAAAGTCTCTAAAAATCAGTCAAACCTCAAATATTTGAGTGGGAAGTAGAAAACGTTACAAGTTTTATGAAAATCAAATGCAAACCTCAGATTAATGAGCGAGCAGGACAGAACATGACAGCTATTAGGATGGGCAGCACTTCGTCGTGTCAATGCACGAAGAATATGCCCCATCACTTCTTGAAAAATTGCTTTGATCAACTAATCAAAACGCGCAAACAAAACAATTCCATGCCTTCACTCCAAAACTACATAAAAGATATTACTGAACGACATTTCAGGTGTAGAGTTTTTGAGAAAACAAGGTGCCAAAATCTCCTGATTAACTATTAAGTCTATTTGTGACATGTTTCAACTGGCAGAGAAAACAGTTTGTCACTCTTAATGCGATCATACGCTAGATGAACTGTATGGCAGTAGAAACACTAATAACTACCATGCAGGTTTACAGGAAGTAACAATGACTGCACAGGAATAGATTGTAACACATTAAACAGCATATACAAAGGAGAACATGTAGAACCATTCTGAAACTGTTAAATGTGCACTGTTATATTTCACTTGATACTTATTTTAACATTTATTGTAAAATAAATCTACACAGTGCAACTGCGCAATAGAATCATTAAGTAAATGGAAGTTTTGCGTGTGTGTGAAAAACACAAGAGTTGGGCTGAATGAACAAGAACCTATTTTAATTACAGATTATTTAAAGAGGCTAATTGCAATTAATATTTAACTCCAATGGTGAAATACCGCTCATTTATGAAAACCTATTATCAGCAATTTAATTACTGCTGCTTATTTTCTGCATATTATGAGAGAAGAAAAATCAAATTGAAATATCTTTTCAGCCAACCTAAGAAACGATTACTTTTGGGCAGGAACTCCTCCTTACACAAGTTTTTCCACTTCGCAATAAATGAACTGGAGAAAAAGCAGGTGCCGTGATCTGTTGACTCCCTTATCATGAATATTTACATATCAAATTTAAATCAGCAGAGGTTAATAGGTGTTTACAATTTAAAAATTTATACATCTTACTGCAGAAGGGATCGAAGCAGTGACTGCTTCAAGCTGAGAACAAGTATTGGCGTACACAAAGGGTTTGACGAAAGAAATTTAGGATGCTAAAGACAATATTTAAGAACTGGTCATCTCAGTGAATTCCATCTCTAGTTCCAGCTCTAATGAAGGGGAACATTGTGATTTGTCAATGGAAGCAACCTGCCCTACTGTCTATTTTAACGTACTGTATTTTAACGTAGACATTAATTACTAAGGGGTGCATTTCTATGACCTAAAAAATGAAATACATGCATTTATGACCTACAAATAGCTTAAATATGACCTAAAATACAAAAATGGCATCTAATTGTAGACGAACATATTATGTGTACTAAATTCATGAAGTTATAAACTTTAACTAACAATAACTGTAAATATAAACTTTTTAAGCGTTTCTGCAGAAAGTCTTCTCTACCAAAATTCAGCACTTTATGGAGCCTGTAAGATTAGGATTCTAAATTAGAGAATAATAATCGTAATTCAAGAAAAGAATAATTAAGAGAGATAAAATATTCATTGCTGGGGTTAGTTTTCATCAGCAACCAAATTACATTGTAACGGGAATTTAGAGTCCGATAATGTTAATTCTGATTTCTTACTTGGATCCTCTCATACAAGGCATCCACGTCAACATCAGCTCCAAAATTATGTTCATACGTTCATCTCCATGATTATTTTGAAGTATCAATCGAATTCTAAATAAGTCATGAGACATGTGTTTCAAGGCGTGGTTCGGAATAAAGAAGTCAAATTATTTCGATGAATTCTTATTTTATTATTTTTATACGACCAGACTGAAGAACATATCACTCTCCTCAAGATTATTTACTTCTTGTAACTAACAAAACTGAAGAACATATCACTTTTAAAGATTATTAACTTATCATAAGTAAACAAGGCTGAAGAACATATCACTTTTTCTAAAGATTACTGAATTCTTGTCTCTATCGTTACTTCTCAAATCTGTGATTGGCCGATCCAATGGCACGTCACCACATCACACCACTACTACTTCGGCCAATCACACAACTACATATATTTTTATACATTCGTAATGCCTTCAAACATAACCCAAAAATACTGTTACAACATTCAATGACACTTTTTTGTAATTTATGTCCTCCAATGTTCAGTTACATTGGATGATGAATGAAATTGGCAAAATGATGCTCAAATGAGTCCAGGGTCCACAGAGCTTAGTTACCCGACATTCACTTTTAAGGATAAGGGAAAACCCCAGAAAAAACTTTACCCAGATGACTCACCCTGACCGAGATTCGAACTCGGGATCTCTTGCACGTGAGGCAGACACACTAGCTTCTGCTACCAAGGCAGGCACATTCAATGACAATGTGCATTTTTAGGTTACCAAACTGGATGCCTCTTCTACTGTCCATGGTCTTACATCTGGAGAAACTAAGCTCTACATCACATGACATTATAGAAGCATATATATGCTCTTGTAGATATGTGAACGGATCGCAAACATATGTGTCGTGTGGAAGTTCATCAGGCATAGTGTGTATGCAGAACAGGTTGCTCTGTGATACCTGGTAGTAGAAGAGCAAGGTCTGTGAGGTAGCTGGTATTCAGTGCCTCCCATAACTGTCAGCATGTGGTGACAGTGGTGGCTGAGCATCTTTAGGCCCAGGTTTATCGTCTTAACTGTGTGTGTACTCTTTGTCATTCTTTTGCCCCATGAAGACCATACTGCCCTTTACACTACCATTGTAAGTTAGTGATATGTCTTTCAGGGCTATACATTGTCCACACATGTAGTTAACACCTTACCCTTTCATCTGTATAGGTCACATTTTCCAACCGGACTGGTATCTTCAAGAAAAAATAATATTTGCCATGACTTTTGCCCCAACCCTCATGTATATATGTATATTTTTTTTCTGAAAAGAAAAAAAACTTAAAGCTGACAATGTCTAACTTTTTTAAAGGGAACATTTGAAGTTACCTTCATTTTGCAAAGATACTTACAAAATTCTGAACAGGTATCCAATAAGCTGCCTCCAACATAGCCGATGCCTTTTTTTGATGGAGGAAGCTGCTGTTAGAAACTTAAATGTGTAGCAGTTTCAATATGCTGTATTTCAAGTCGCCGTTTTACCAATATTTTCTGTTCACGATATTTACAATACAAAATAACACCGTCTGTGGTAAAATGCTTCTCTCCAAACTCTCAAACAAAATTTCTTAATTTTACATCTACAGAACACATACATTTAGGTCTGGTGACATCAAACTGACTAAGGTCTCAATTGAATGTACAAGAAACTTTAAGAAAGCTGATGCGGATGGAGGTGGCAAAGTGGAGGAAGCAAATCTGCCGCCAAACAAACAGGGAACAGCGAGATTAAAATATGCAACGTTTGCTACCTATACAAACATTGGCTACCTGCTAAAGGAACCTTCGAGAAACAAGTGTGCAGTGCTGTTGGTGACAGACAAAATGTCTATTAAGATGGATAATGTAGTTCCAAAAAACCCCACAAGACATCCAGACTGGTACTGCAGGAGATCTTTTAAGCGGTTTCAGAGCAACAGGCATTGTGCCTTTCAATCTTTGGGAATTGGTGAAGAAGATTCGTGAAAGTTAATCAAAACAATGTCCAGAAAGGAATAAATGACAGTTCGCTGGCTTTCCTACTGCAACAAATTTGAAGTGGACCAATTAGGATCACACGAAGGAAGAGGATAAATGTGGCACTTGGCGAAAGTGTTGTAGCAAGCTCCTCGGAAGACAGTGACAATCATTGTCAAAACCTTGAACTTTCCAGTGATAGTGCAGCATACATTGTGGGGAAAAAGTTGCTTTGGTAGTACACGCTTCAAGTGGAGACTTTGTCCGAAACAGTACACGCTAGCGAAGTTCTACGGCGGAACAAGAAAAAACCTTTCAGATATTTGTTTGCCATACAGGAAGTAAATGGTACAGACATTCAGGTCATGGGTATGAAAGCTGTAGATGAGGAAAAGAAATTGTTCAACATAGTAGAAAGTGACATTTCTGATATTAAAAGAGAGCATATCCTTGAGTTATTGCCTAGTGCAGAAATTGAATACACTGGGCAACGATTATTGTATCACTTCTCAAGCAGTGGTAGATGTGTAAGAAACTTGAGCTGCTCAAGTTCATAGACTTTAGTAAGCAATTATTTTTTTTTTTTTTTAAATTTTATGTGATGTTTTCAAGTTTCATCCCCCCTCCCCAATAAAAACAGCCTAAACTTTCATTTGTACTTATGGGTCTACGATCTTACATCATTCCCAGGTCTAGTATAGTCGCGCTGGAGGAATGGTTACCATGGATTTATCTTTGATAACACAAACCTCTCATATAACGCACTGATTATTCTTGTAAGAGTGAGATGGGTACTGACACTATTCCCGTTCATGTGTTAAGCACCAATGAACGCATCACTTCAGCCAATGGAATTTGCAGGAATCACAAGTGACATTCACTCCACGTGGAGTAATCTGTACATTATCTGAGAGGTATCTATTACCAAAGATAAATACATGGTAACCATTCGAACAGCGAGGCTATACCACCCCAGCATAAATGACATTCCTAGTCAATCAAACTTCCTTGTGATTTCTTTGAAAGTAATCTTAAATATTCGGACATTCCAACCTTCCTTTACAAAATAAATCAACCTGCAAGGATAGAACATCACACTAATAATATTTTCATCCGTTCAGAAATAAGTCACCATGTCTATTACAAAATCTGTACTGCATTTTATTGTCTCTCTTATTGGAGGACATAAGTATTCGAACGTACCCAATCGAAAAGAGGAAAAGGTGGTTGGACGTACCCTTCACACTCCTACCACGTAGCAGTTGTGTTTATGATATACCTCGAGACAGTGTGCTCAAAGTTATTCAGCCGAATGTGAACTCACAGATAATATGGGACGTAATGGTAAGGAGACAATGGTGACAGGAATATCGTGATAAATTTGTACAAACAAAAATATCTCTGAAATTGCCAAAACCCTTAACAGAAGCAAAACTACAGTATTCTGCATAATTCAAAGCTTCAAACAGACAAATACTGTTGTAAATAAACCTAGAAATGGTGCTCCTAAACTCACTGCCAGAGACAGAAGGCAAATAAAAATGGTGAAGCAGAATCCGAGTCACTGCATCTGAGATTAGAGGATGTCTTGAGCAATATTCTGGCACTGTGGTTCACACCAGAAGTCGCACTGGTTTTAAATAGTACTGGGTATAATGCCCGCTTCCTAGGGAGAAACCATATGTTACTAAGGTGAATAAGAAAAAGTGTATAGAATTTGCTAAACAGTATGTGGTGGAACCAACAGAATTCTGGGATAAGGTTCTCTGAACGGACGAGAGCAAATTCTGCTTGTACATGAGTGATGTACGTCTTAAAATTATGGAGACTGCCAAATACAGAATGGGAACTTAACATGGTAGCTACAGTGTAATATGGTAGCAGTTGTGATGTTATGGGCTGTATAGCTTCATCTGTCTTTGGGGAACTGGTGTTCATAGATGGGATCATGGAAAAATTTGAATACAAGAGGATTCTTGAAAACAATCTTAAAAAGAGTGCAGAGAAGCTAGGATTTGGGCATGATTATTACTTCCAGCAGGACAATGATCCGAAGCATACTGCTGCAATTGTAAGGCTTTGGATTGTGTACAGCACTCCTTACACTTTGAAGACACTGCTACATGCTCCAGATTTAAATCCTATAGAGGACATCTGGAAGGAACTCGAGTGTGAGGAAGCATCACATCAGAAGCAAGAGCCATCTGAAAGAACTTCTTCAAAGTGGAGAAATATGGACTCTGCAGTCAGTAAACACAAAATGTCCAAACGATTATCATCAGTAATTCAAAGAAAGGGGATGATAACTAAATACTAGCTGCTCTCTGTTCGAATAGTTATGTCCAGATGTAAAGTAACCGTTTTATCACTCCTTGTAGTACAAATCAGTTTCAGTTGCTATTTATGAGTTTATATGTTTAATGGTAGACTCAAGTTTATTTTGCACCAGTTGTATTTACGTATGCTTACTCTGTGTAGCTTATAATAAACATGTTTACATTCGAATACTTATGTTGACCACTGCAAATAGCATTCATCTAGTTTAACAGGCACATCACCTAGATGCGAGTAGCTGAGATTAGAAGATGCCGGGAATGTCAACCATAAGTTCAGAGTGTTGTATATGCTTTATGCACAGAGTTTATATAGGAGCAAAGCCAGCTGTATCACACCTCAACAGCCATCGGGAGAACACATTCTGATTCACATGACTAATTTGAGCCACTGTAGTGTTTCCGAATTCATTTCCAATATTTTGTGTTAGTTCTAAAGTATGAGGATTTGTCCAATAAACTGTTTTTCAATCTACCCCACTTCACTAAGACCACACTGCAACTACATGTGCAGTGAATGTACTTTTTCTGATATACTCTTTCAGAATGTCGGAATGATGCAAACACTTTCTCACCCATATTTTGATACGCCTGTTCGCTTTGTCGACTAGTCCATTTCACGTATATATTAACCTTTCCCAATGTGTTCAAATTAAAGAATAATAAATCTATGGATACGTGCATATATTTGATACGTACTTTTGTCACATTCTCCTCTTTAAGATATGCGCAAATTGTTCCTGGAGCACATGAATAGCAAGCAGAGGAAATTGATGCCGCACACGACGCCATTTCACAAACGCTTGGGGATGATCCATTTCAGGGTAATTGCAACAGTGTCCGTAAACCATAGAACACAATTACTAACCCACACTCTTCTACCTATGAAATCTAGCCCTCAATTTCCCCGCTATACTTTGTAGGTTGGGGTTCTTAGATGCACATAGTTATTAATTACGTGTACATTTTGTGCAATAAAGGAACAATGTATACGAGCATTATACAGCGGTTGCGGGGTCCGTGAACCACGTGGAATTTGCCAAACAAGTATATATCAACCAGATATAACCAGCTTAAATAGCATTCTTAAATAGAATGCTAAGATTCAAATACTTACATACCTTACACAACGCACCATGAAATAATCGATTCCACACACTGCTAACACAATGATATCCAATTCCGATATTACTACATGCCTTAGGAACCTTCAGCAACCATATGCACCACAGGTATTGAACTGAATTGGGCAGAGACGCCAAGTAACAAGGTCTTCCTGCCAAGCGAGGCTCACAGAACAGCATTATCATCTGCATTGCCAACCTTGGAAATGGAAATCCACCGAATCCTTCCTTAAAAACACCAGAAAAGCACTAAAATAACCAGCATAGTAAACACTGGAAATATTTTCCGCCTATAAGGGAATTCTGACAAAGTAGCAAAACTAGTTATATAATAAATATAAGAAATTTGAAACCTTGTGGGCTGAAGTAATTAACCGTCCCTGGGAGCAATCTGACAATTATGTCTGTAAAACTGGCGGGAACCATATCGTAAATTATCGTGTATAATTACGTAACCTATGAACATTGAGCTCACCTTAATGTCATATCTCCTCTTTCAGAATCTGATGGGAAAAAAACACTTTTTTCGACGATGACGATATTTATAAATTGTACCTCTGCATGCTTGCAATTTTCTCAACTGTCCTTGGACAAATCTTATGTAGCTATTGCATTGTGCACCATTTATAAGTCAAAATCTTGTTACCGAAATAGAGTGCAAGGTTCTCAGATTTCTACTATTTCCCTGTTTTCGATTTATTGAGTCCACTGGCGTAAGAACCTTTCAACATCTCCGATGGAATGTGGAAGGGATAGCGTGGAAAGTGTAATTTTTACTATTTTAGCAGCATCGTTATATGACAATTTCGCTCTAAAATTTTACAGAGCCTTGTACTTCAGTTCACTTTAAGTGTTGTAAATTTTTCAAAGAACTATCTGTTAATATAATGATACTGGAACTTGACCACTCTATAATAAGGCATTTACTTGCTTTAAACAGTCTCCTGAACTGAACAACTTTAAAGCTCCTCGAAAGTCATTTCCGTAGTTGTTCTATAAGATACACAAGAAATTGAACTCATATAGGATGCAACTTTTTAACTTCAATAACTAAGTTCTGTCTCGCTTTCAGGTTGAAGATAGAGATGTTTGTGCAAGTGGAACTCAACTTTGCAATTCAAAACATCCAACTGCAATCCAGAAATCCTAAATCTGTAACACAAAAACTTGAGGATAATTAAGTTATTCGATGGCATTGTGTGATCTGACTTTTGGATTCAAATTTCTTATTCACATTCTGAGTTTCTTGTAGCACAGGCACAAGCCTTAGGTCAGTGGATTCCTCGTGTACATAGAAAACAAAACGTCAGCCCCATAACAGCGTTCTCTCAATCCTGAGTTTTCAAAATAAGTTTTAAGCTACAACCACAGCTGTAACCTTCGGTACTGCTCCTGTAATGAATAAAACTTTCAATATGACTTGATATTTTCACCGCAATCAATATTTGCGTTTTGATAACGCATTACGAGAGGAAAGGAACAAGCTGTAAAGCAAACAGTGAATAAAACAATTTTTTAGGTTATGCAATTTGTACTAATGTCCAAACCGTTATCGCAAACACTGTTCACACATGTAATGTAGGTAGTTTCATGTACAATATCATTATGAATACCGTTTGCTAATTATATTGCAGTTTTCTGCAGTTTGTACGCTGTCTCAATGCAAAGTGAAGTATTACTTTTCATTCTTGTCATACCTACCATAGATGGTGCAAATGCAATACATAATTACATTTGCTGCGAATTGCACACGTAAAGATATGTTATAACCTGTCCATCTTGTACCCTGTGGTATTTAAATGAAGTCATTGATTTGTTCAATTATGCTTTTCAATCAAGGCCACCATGCTGTCACTGAAATGTGGTCGTTTGATTATGAAGTGTCAAGAAGAAATATAAGTTTTCTATAACCTGTTTCTTTAACCTTGCTTTTATTCATGGATGACTTTTAATTTGTGGACCTTCTCTCTTTGCATATACATCTGTGAAATGATAATTCATATATGAAAAGGTAATCACATCCATGAGGATAACCAAATTATAACATTTGTGCAATACTATTATCATAATTAATAACAGTGGTGTGGCCTTATTTTTAAAATTTTTGAACTAGAAATCTCTTGGTGTTCATATATTAACAAAGCATTTCATAAGGTTGTGATACCATGTTGAAAACAAATGAATTTGTTTAATAATCACGTTTGTTGAAAACTTTACATGTAAATTGGTATGACAAATGTACTTAAAAGTTTTCTTAATATTTGTTATTTCATTCAATTTCTTTTCCTGATTATTATAGTTGTCATTTTGTAACAGAGAAGTTTCTCAGCTCAATAAACAAATTAACTACCTCACCCTCCCTCTGTAGGAAAATTTAGAACCCACTCCCATAAAATGTTACTAGTCAGAACAAGAAATAAATTAAAAAGGAACTGAAAGTTACTTTTTGTTGACTAAAATAGTAGTGACCAATACGCAGCCGAGCCAAAATAACTTCCTCCCGTCTTGATAATCGAGAGGAGGTTGCCCAGCAAATTGGAAGCTCCTTCATGGTTCTGCCATTTAAAGCAAACCACTCATCGCGCCAGCACGAGAGGACCGCTCTATGGACAACACGCCTGAAGTCTTCTGCGGTGACCAAAGGAAAGGTAACACCAGATGCTACGGCTGACATCTTAGCCGCGGAATCCACCATTTCATTGCCGTGCAAGCCAACGTGACCAGGAACCCATGCACACACCACCCTAATGCCAGAAGGTACAGTTAATAGAAACACAAACATCATTTATTACAAATGAGAAGCCTCATTTACAAACATGCAAGATAAATCTGCAGAAGCACATGTAATTGCATTAAATTAAAAGGCTAAACTAAACAAAACCATTAAGGAAGCAACCATTTTCTTCACTAAAGAAAAAGAAAGCAATAGCATGTTTGTGCATTCCCATACCACCCAAAAATATTTAATAAATTCATAAAGATCCTAAAGGAACAAAACATCTTGGCACCTACAAATAGATACTCAGTTTCAAAGAAAACCAAAGGCAAAGCTACACTGAAAGTGTCAACTTATATAATACTAAACCTATCATTATGAAAATTTAGCCACATTATTAGAGCATCATTCTAAACTTGTATGCAAAGTCTCATACTGCTACACCAAATACTTTATTAATTATTTGTGTGAAAATATTCTAAAAATTACTGGCTATATAAAATATGTTCTACACATCAAAAGATTTAGGGCCGTATTCATAGTCAGACTTGGTCCGGACCAACTTGCTACTTCCGGTGGATCTAGCGGTGGATCATTGATTTTCTTATTCATAAACCGGGATTAGCAATAGTCCAGGGACCAAACACGTTTTTCCGGCTCAAATTTTGGTCTGCCTCCGAGGTGTAGATTAAAGGCGGACTATCTTTGCAACATGGACAACAATGAAGTGATGACTGTAGCTGTGGTGCATAGAATTCGTGAAATAAGACGACGGAGGAAAACTTATCTACCAGGAATAGAAATTATTGCGAAGTACGATGACCTGCACTTCAAAAGAAGATACAGGTTTAGTAAAGCGAATGCCAGAAAGCTGATTGAAATTATTCGTCCCAACCTATATGACAGAGACGATAACCGAGGCCTGAGTATCTCAATTGACACTCAAATCCTAACAGCACTTGTATTATGCAAGAGGAGGATATCAAGACAACACCGCTGACCTGCACAATATTAGTCAGGCATCTGTAAGCCGCATTATCACCAATGTCTCAGGTGCAATTGCTAGACACGCCCCTCGTTATATGTGTTTTCCCCCCGGCGAGGAGAGGAGAACTGCAACTGCACAGAAGTTTTAGGATATATCAGGATTTCCTCAGGTAATTCTTTCCTTATAAATTAAATATAATACTAAGTTTAATGATTTGCTTAAGATCCAGGATGAGGTGCATTTAGGCTAAATATAAATATTCCAGCATGTGAAATTATTGTTGAGATTATTAACAAACCATGAAATTGTGTAACGAGTCGTTAGCAATGTTTCCAAAAATATAGGGGAGTATCAATATATTAGAATCATGCACCTGAACTTCAGCTGGAAATTATTTACATTAGCTACTATTTGCATGTATTTTGGATATTAACAAAAATTATTCTAATTGCTATTTGTATTAAAGATTTTATTTACAGTTGGTCTTTCTCATATACTTTGCACAAAATATATTATAGATTCTATGCAATGAGCATTAGGATATGGGGATACAAATTGTGTAATGGATCTGCAACAAACTGTCAAGTAGCTTATGAATAAAAAAAGTTTCTCTCATAATTTATTTCATAAGAAATCTTAAAAATTAGTTACAAGTATTATCTCCTTTTCATTCTTGATAAACTGTATATATACTTTCTTTTTCATGCTCTTCTGCCTTTGCTAATAGTCAAATAATATGGATTTTGGTTTGTGCCTATATGTAATCTGTGCAAATTTATAAGTGGGTGGCAAATATATACACTGTGCCATAATTAGAAGTTGATTGCTTTCATACAGTTAGGTTTTATTCTGAAGTGTTATAATAGTTTACTTCCAAGTAAATATTTTTATATCACTTAATAAAACTAACAACTTTCAATCCTAGTGGATTAGCAACTAGCATAAAACATTAGATGAAGAAAATGAATTAATGTAATTTGTTTAATTGATATCCTGTAATATAAGTCATTAATTAATCTAACTTGTTACACTAATAAGTTATCAATTTAAATTGTATCCAGTTAAAGACTAAACATAGCAATGCTGTTTCTCAAGGGTTAAAAACACTCCCTCTCAATTTTAAAATTTTGTACCAATGAGTTAATATATCTCTTCAGTATTAACTTTATCAAGTTTCTGACTCATTTTCCTGGAAGTAATAAAATCACAACCAAGTTTCCTTAATATAAGTTGATACTTACCCCTGCTTTAGCATTTAAGTCGAGGTACAAGAGCCACAAGATACCCTCCAATACTCGCATATGCTACAATGATGCTGACATTATTTATAAAAAGGTGCTGCCTCTCTCCACAATTTAAGCAAACTATCATTAATGAGAGGAAAGAATTTCAAACACAAAAAGTTACCAACAAATTCTACCTTTGTAATGTTTCAATAATTTTGATTTTAATAACCGCAGACATCAAACAGTAACTTTTTCATAACTATCAAGCTTATGAAGGAAAGAAATAGGAAAGCGTGTCATGTAACTAATGTCAATATGTGCAGTGAAATATGCTATACTTTTAAACCAAATTATAAATATCCACAGTAACTAAGCATAAAGGATAGTTTTTTAACAGTTGCAGAAGGGAACCAAAATAATAAGGCATGGGGGAGAATAATTAAATCATATTAATGTACTTATAATCAATAGAACTAGTTGTTTAGCAAAATACTGAGAAAAGTGTAGGGATTAATCTGAAGAACTAAAACATACATATTTACTTGCTTGTTTAGTTCTGAAGTGAGCACTGCTCATACATACTGAAAACTACATACAGTACAAATATTACTAACATCCCTATGGTCAAGAAAAGCTTTCTTTTAGAAATACAAACTTTGCAACATATGTTTACTTTCCATCATACACTATATAGCACAAAATGAAAAACAAACACCTTTTTATAGGCATTCCTGTAACCAATAAGGAATAAGTGTAAATAACATGTGTCCTAAGAATTGAAATTAAAATCAATTCATCCATGATACATAGGGAGAAAATTATATATTAGTGCTGCATTACTTAAACGCCCATTAGTGTGTAAAATACCTTAGCACTAATCTTGGAATTTTCCCCTTTCCTCAAGCAATTATTCTAGTTCTTTAATTTAAATATTCTCATATCACTTTGTAAACTATGCATATTTATTTGTCTTATAGGTTATTGGCGCTATAGATGGTACACCCATCCCAGTAATGAATCCTGTAGGAGAACATGACCAAATTTACATAAATAGAAAGGGCTATTACTCCCTAAATGTTCAAGTAATATGTGATGCAGCTTTTCACATTATGGATATTGTAGCACGATGGAGAGGAAGTGACCTCGATTGCCAAATCTTCAACGAAAGCAGAGTGAAAGATTTGAAGAGGGTGAATTTGGATGCTATATTTTATTGGGTGATGCTGGATATGCGGTACAACCTTATTTATTAACTCCTATCAGGAATCCAGCAACCTGCCAAGAAGCAACATACAATGCAAGCCATAAGAAAACACCTAATGTAATAGAACATTGTTTTGGGATCTGGAAAGGAAGATTTCGATGCCTTACTCATAGCATTGGAAAAAATCTGAAAACAGCCAAGCGTATTATTGTGGCTTGTGCTGTATTACATAACTTGGCATGCATGTGGAAGGAGGAAGTAGAGGACATTCATGCAGAAAATGAACAGGAAGAGGATAACGCGGGACAGGTTCATGTGGATGAGGAACATGGACATTTGTTCAGACAACAATTCATAAAACAAAATTTCTAACTATTCACTTTTATTCATAAATATTTTCCTCTACCTTGGCCTTCATTAATTTTATTTTTAACAACAATTCCTCAATTTGTAGCTTCAATTTTTTTAAATGTAAATTATGGAACTCTTCAACTCTCTCATTTTGTTTTTTTAGATTTTCCAAATTTAAATTATGCAACTCTTCAGCTCTTTGAGCCTCAGCATGATATTTTGCCCTCTGTAGCTGAAACATTTCCTTCTCGTACTGTCATGGACAAGAATGATTCCTACAACGATAGACAATTGTAAAGAAATAAGGACTGTAATTGCAATATCTTATTTGGTAATGAAGTCATAGAAATAAGTGCAATGTTCAAAAACTCCAATTGACATTATAGAATGCTTACAAACCTTTGTACTGAGTGTTCTTTTCTTCTCCACCTTAGCTTCCATTTTTTGGCTGAAATATAAAATAATACCGTTTCTCATGCTGGGTAATCACTCCAATAAATAATAGTAATAATAATAATAAATGATAATAATTAATGATGATAAACAGGATAATAACAATTAATAGTCTCATCTAACCTCTTAGGAGTTACAGATGTTAACTCCCACTGGGGTAGCCAGAGAAGATGTTTGGATTTCAGTAACATCCTGAAAAGAGAAATTAGATGAAGTACTTTGCAATATAAGTAGAAGCTAATACCACAATATGCATATAAACAGAATGCTAACCTCTGCTGTTACACATTCTTCTTCCAATGAAGTGATTGTGGGTATTACGAAAATCTGAAACATAGAAGTAATTATGATTGATTCCGACATTATAAGTGGCATAGTAATAGAAAGCAATAAAATCACTTTTACAATACTTAATTATATATATTCAAGCAATCAATTTTAATGTGACAGTACAGTATGCGCATTTTATCTTGAGCGTTCGTCTCCCAAGTCCTCACTTGGTAGGTTTCGGCTAACACCGTAAACACAGATGACAACTTGGAAACATGAAATGCAATATACTAGTACACTACACTAATACACTCTGACATCTAGTGACTAATATGCTAAGCTTTTACGTGCGTGCTTTGTGTTCTGTGTGCATTCGTTTTGTGCAAGTTTGAGGTTAATTACTATAGCTTAACCAATTTGTAATTATGGCTGAGGGCACACCAAACTCATCATCATATGTACCTTCCGAGCAACGAACTTCAACTCGGAAACATGCACGTACAGTCGTGCATAGTGATGGCCACAAAATAATAGCTAAAGTTGCGATATAGAAAATGATAACAACCAGTTAATGTTCCCACTCAGAAAATCAATAGAACGAGCTGCTGCTTACACAGGAAAAAGTGTCAGCACTGTCAGGCATATTAAATCATTTTGTACATCTCATCCCACTGAATCTCCAAAACCACCAGGAACTTTTCCTTATATCTTGCTCTTTTATCTGTCTTTTTCTCTTGCTCTGAGCCCTTTGTAAATTTCTACATAGCTTTCTATTTCTCTCCATTACCAAAGCTACACCAGTATTTAATAGAGA
Organism: Mantis religiosa; assembly: GCA_030765055.1. Classification (NCBI taxonomy): domain Eukaryota; kingdom Metazoa; phylum Arthropoda; class Insecta; order Mantodea; family Mantidae; genus Mantis; species Mantis religiosa. The sequence goes on along the minus strand of CM060952.1, from coordinate 35,678,220 downwards.
CCAACAAACCTAGGTGCAAGACTTACCTATGTTGTGGATGTTATGGTTCTCGAAAGGGGACACACTATTATTTGTTTACCTCCGTATAACTGTGATCTGAATGCAATTGAACTGGCGAGGGCAAAAATAAAGAACGTTTTCAGAGGACACGTTACTGGTGATATGACAGCCACAAATCTGCAGAAACTTGCTGTAGCAGCATTCTCTTCTGTAACTGCAATGGTTTGGGAAGGATACTGCAAGAAGGTTTGAGAACTGGAAATGAAATATTGGAGAAATAATGGAGTGATAGAAAATGTGATTGATGAAATTATCAACAGATCAGAGGATACTAGTGATGAAACTAAAGCAGCGGACCCAGAAATCTAAGAATCACAAAGCGAATGAGTGAGTATTTATGGCTGTCATAATATTTGTTTACTGTTTGTATGTGTTTCATAAATAGTAAGTATATAAATATACAGCTTATAGGATCGAGCTCAATTTAATGTTTGTCCACATATCTCACACTTGTGGCGCATATCTTCACTTATCTTACACGCTGCTTTGCTGAACTGTGTTTCTCAAGGTTGATCACACTGCAGAAACAAAAGAGCGTTAGCTCTCGCAATCTCCCCTCTACCTACACTAGCCTGTAATTCCAGCGCTCTTCTTATCTTGCGCATACTGTATGTGATCACTTGGGGCACGCAGAGCAGTGGTAAGTGTCTAACGTATGACACTTCTTCAATATTTTGCATATGTTAATATTTTGTCTTTATAAAGAATTTCTAATGATGGACATCTTAATACACTTTTCTAGTAGAATATCATTCAGTGAGTGTAGCGATTTAAAAAAGTACACGAAAGCTGTAGCTCTGCGTAAACTTCAGAGTATTAATTTGTGTTGTAAGGTAGAAGCAATAAATCTGTTTTTGTGGACATATTTGATTTTATACAGGGAATAATAAAATCACTTATACAATATTTAATTATACACATTCAAGCAATCAATTTTAATGTGGCACTTAATATGTGTTCACTTGGAGCATGCAGAGCAGTGGTAAGTGTCTAACATATGACACTTCTTCAATACTTTGCATATGTTAATATTTTGTCTTTATAAAGAATTTCTAATAATGGACATCTTAATACACTTTTCTAGTAGAATATTGTGACAACCTGATCTTAGTTTGTGAAAATTAAGGAACACGTGGTCAGGTCGAACACAGGAGCAAACACTCAGAGCAGAACTACATGCTTTGGTGAGAAGTTGGGATTTTTCTATAAAGGTTTCATTTCTACAAAGGTAAAGTAAGGCTAATTAAATGTGGAATTCACTTAATAAGACTATTTACTACAACCAGCAGATTACAAAGATGGCCATAACGGCCATTTACCTGTTCAAAAGTGGAGTCGCCTACATACACTCAACCAAGAGTCAATTTAAGAGAGAGCGTTTATCGCTTACAGATTATTCATCTAGTCATAAAGGAGGGGAGGGAGTGACGTCACAGCTACTACTTGAGTCACCAGAGTGTAATTAATACAGTCATTTGTGACATCTCTCCCTCGCTTCCCCAAAGATCAATGGATTCATTGATCTTAAAATAATATTACATTAATGTTGAAATAGTATTACATTACATTTTGACTAATATAATCTTGTTTCTTCCTGTTAAAAAAAAAACGTTTGTTTTGTTCACAGATATATAAATTTAAAATGTATGTTGTCTCCAAAAAATTATAAAAAAATCATGCCATCTTCTTGAAAATAAGATGAACATCTTCATTATTGGATTCATGTGCATTAGCTGGTTCATAAAAATTTTAAAATGAAAAAAAAAGTCTGCATAAATAAGCAGGAGATTGCAAATGCTTCCTTATTGTTTTAAAAAGACACTGATTATTACGGTGGAGTCCCCAGTACACAACTGTTAGTTTGATAGTTTAGCCACAAAATAAAAAAAAAAGGTCACTGTCACAGCACACCCCCACTGAATTAGATGCACCACCCAAGTGTTTTTTTTTCTTTTTTTTTTTTTCCCGAAGCACTACTCACTGTAGATGTCTGTTGGTCGAAGTAGGCCACTGATCTTGCTGGTTTCCACGATTAGCCTGTTATAATCAGGGAAACCATTTCCCACACACGATTATAGCACGTAAGGTGGTGTCGGCCCTTACTCGCCTAACACTTATTGTATGTGTCCACTGGAACCTGTGGTGAGGGGAAAACACCTCCCTCACCCAACGATTGCGAGTGTGCTGTAGAGAATGACCATACTTGGTACATAGGTTGCTAACAAACCTGCCAGGAGGTTGGGGGGTTGTTTTAGTTGCAGTAAATATTGGCTAGATATGCTATAGCTGGGGCTCCTAATGATATTCAACTAACCAAATTGGAACAATTTTACAAGAGTATCAGAGACAAAGAAATATTGTTGGAAGTGACATACAAAAGATTAAAAAAATAAGCTGTGATTACAAGTACAATACACCAGTTTTTGAATAAATGAAGCAAAAAGTACACTACAGTACACAAATATGTATATGCACATATTAACAATATCAAAACTACGTGTGTGGCCACAAATAAAACTAATTAAGGGTACCCTTGAAAAATTTAGTGCGCACTATCTAGATTTGACTTACAAACATTTGACATTTTAGTAATTACAAGAAGGCTTACTAGTATTCACATTTTTGTTGCAAGACAAAAGAATTGACAAAACACTTAATAATAAAGTGTATTGCAACACACTTTCACATTTGAGGGGAAAAAAATTGATTTGAAATACAGACATTAACATAATATTTTGAAGTAACATATTGAAAAGATTACAAATGCAAGATGAACACAGCATTCCATTGAAATTACAATCTTCCATTTAATGTGCATTTAATATACAGTCAGTTTCTCACCCAAACTTATTCCTATGTTTCATTGAATAATAAAATGATTTTCTTAGCTATAGCATAAGTAGTAGTAGTAGTAGTAGTATTACAGTTTTGGGGGGCGCACAACTACTTTGGTTATTAGCGCCCTAACAACGCTAAAAGATTAACAGGAAAACGACAGGCATGAAGCCTTCAGGTCGGATGGGTAAAAGATTAAAACATCACTAAAACAATGCCAGTAGTGGTAAAACAATAAGAGCCAATTTGACTGAAGGGCCGAAGAACAGAAAAGGTGGAAAGAGAATTGTTATATACGACGACCCAAACCGCTTAGGTGAATAAAGCTTAAAACTTGTTCTACAGCGCTTGATGTGTCTGCTAGTATCTCTGCCATAGTTGTTGGCAGACCTAAAGATACACGTAAGGGAGCTAAAAACTGGCACTGTGTTAAAATATGTCGCACCGTTAGTGGCTCACCGCAGCGAGGGCAAACTGGTGCAGGATCTGAGCACAAGAGATGGCTATGACTAAACCGGCAGTGCCCGATACGTAGTCTGGCTAAAATTACTTCTTCGCGCCGGCAACCACGGGAAGAAGTGTGCCATGGGACAGGGAGGGGTTTTACCTCCCGAAGTTTGTTCCGCTTGACAGCGCTCCAAGAATTTTTCCAGCGAGAAACGTGAAGTCCCCGTAAAACAGCGCTAAAATCAACAGAGGGTACCTGAGAGCTAGAATACCTGGCACACGAAAGGGCAGCTTTCGCGGTGATATCAGCGTCCTCGTTACCTGGCAGGCCTACATGTCCAGGGACCCACACGAAAGACACGCTGATGCGATCGTTAGCGAGCAAGTGAAGGCGATCCTGGACACGCTGCACTAGAGGGTGGTAGGCGTACAGCGACCTGAAGCTTTGGAGGGCGCTTAAAGAATCTGAGCAAATCACCCAGCGCTGCGAACCTTGCCTATGAATATATAAAATAGCTTGATAAATAGCAAACAGCTCTGCGGTAAAAATCGAGCACTGCGGTAAGAGGCGAAATTTAAAACTCTGGTCACGGTGAATAAAAGCACATCCGACTCCTTGGTCGTCTTTCGAGCCATCTGTGTATATAAAATTACAGGGGCCATAATGAGCCTTAAGTTCGAAAAACGACGTGCGAATGCTCGGAGGAGGGGTGGTGGATTTCGGCATAACCGTTAGCCTCAGATCAACGGGGATTTCCGAGCGGAGCCAGGGGGAAAACGGCATTCTCCCCCGTGGAACACAGATGGCAAGGTGATGTCTAAGAGTCGCAAAAGTAAGCGAAACCGAACGCCAAGAGGGAGCAATGCTAGGGGCCGCGTCGAGTACTGGCGATCCAAAGAGTCGTTAAAAAACGGTTTAAAAGAGGGATGTCCTGGCATACTTAAGAGTTTGCAGGCGTAAATGCACAAAAGGACATCGCGCCGATATGAAAGCGATGGTTCGGCGGCTTCCGCACACAGACTCATTGTTGGGCTAGTGGGAAAGGCACCAGTACTCAACCTGATTCCACGGTGATGGATTGGATCTAGGCGACTTAAAATCGACGGACGAGCCGAGGAGTACACGAGGCAACCGTAATCGACTTTGGATCGGACTAGGCAACGGTAGAGTCGTAAAAGTATTGTCCGATTTGCGCCCTAGGATGTGCCACTTAAAACGCGTATAGGGTTGAGAGAACGGTCACACCTTGCTCTTAAATACGTAATATGAGAGGACCAGCTCAGCTTTCTGTCAAAGATCAATCCTAAAAATTTTGCCTCGTCTGCGAATGGAAGGACAGCTGGGCCGAGGTGTAGAGAAGGCGATAGAAATGCCTTCTGGCGCCAGAAGTTAACGCAGACGGTCTTCTCGGCGGAAAACCTAAAGCCGTTTTGGATACTCCAAGTGTAGAGTCGATCTAGACAACCTTGGAGGCGGCGTTCGAGCAGACACGTCCGCCGAGAGCTGCAATAGATGGCAAAGTCGTCCACGAACAAGGAGGCGGAAATACCCGAAGGTACACACGCTACAATAGGATTGATCGCAATGGCAAACAGTGTGACGCTGAGCACCGAGCCCTGCGGTACTCCGTTTTCTTGGATAAAAATACGGGATAAAACTGAACCCACGCGCACGCGAAAGACTCTATCCCTCATGAACCCCCGAATAAAAAGGGGTAGACGGCCACGGATACCCCAATTATGTAGTGTACGCAGAATACCGTACCTCCAACAGGTGTCGTACGCCTTGGCCAGATCAAAAAAGACGGCAACCGTTTGATTCCTGCACAAAAAATTGTCCATAATATGTGTGGATGGGGATACAAGGTGATCGGTTGTGGAGCGGAAGCGTCTGGAACCACATTGGACATTGGACAACATATGTTGGGATTCCAGCCACCATGTTAACCGCCCGTGTATCATGCGCTCCATCACCTTGCAGATGACGCTGGTGAGGGAGATAGGGCGATAGCTGGAAGGTAGATGGGGGTCCTTACCAGGCTTTAAAATTGGGACGATGGTGGCCTCACGCCAGGCGGATGGAAATGTAGCGGTACGCCATATGCGGTTGTATACACTTAGAAGAAACCTTTTTCCAAGGGAGGGAAGATGTTGCAACATAAGAAGGTGTATACCATCTGGACCAGGTGCGGAGGGTCGGGAGGAGGCTAGCGCCCTCTCTAATTCGGCCTCGGTGAAATCCATGTTGTAATATTCGGTATTGGAGGAGGAAAAAGAGAGCTCATGGGATTCCACGCGGTCTTTCTTGGATAGGAATGCTGCAGGATAGTGGTAGGAGCTGGAAACATCAGCGAAAGCACTACCCAAGGCGTCAGCAACGGCTCCGGGTATAACGATGGTGTCATTATTCAGTAGAAGGCCAGGAATCGTGAGCCTGGAAGCTTTGCCAGCAACGCGGCGAAGCCGGTCCCATACAAGAGAAGTCGGTGTTGAGGGATTAAACGACTCGACAAAGCGGTTCCAGGAGGCCCGTTTACTGTTTGTAATAATGCGCCGAGCTCTGGCACGAAGTTGTTTGTACGTGACCAGATTGTCAAGAGTAGGGTGGCGCCGAAATACCTTGAGTGCCTTCCTCCGTGCCTGGATCGCCGCCCTGCATTCATCAGTCCACCAAGGGACTGGCAAGCGTTTCGGGTGGGAGGAGGACTGGGGGATGGCTTGTTCGGCCGCGGATGTAATGACGGAGGTTAGGTGATCCACCATCTCCTCAACATCGCTGAAGAGGCGGTTCACGAAGACCGCCAAGCCAGAGTAAAGGGGCCACTGCGCTCTGTAGAATTGCCAGTGGGGTACACGCGACGATGGAGCAGTGTGGGAAAGCAAGCGTATGACACACGGAAAATGATTGCTGCCAAAGCTGTCAGAGCAGACGTTCCACTGCAAGCGGGGTGTAAGCTGATGGGAGCAAACTGCCAAGTCGAGGTGAGAAAAATTGCCACTGGAGTCGGACAGAAAGGTAGGTTCGCCGGTGTTTAGAACAGAGAGATTATACTGAGCAAAAAAGTCAAAGAGGTCGTTCCCCCTTGCACAAGCCCGTGGTGATCCCCATAGAGGGTGGTGGGCATTGAAGTCTCCCAACAGAAGATAAGGCGTCGGGAGCTGCGCCACTAAAGCTGCAAGATCAGCAATAGCGAGAGGAGATGAAGGTGGAAAATAAACAGTACACAGCGTAAATGAGAAACCAGGGAAACGTAACCTGACTGCAACAGCTTGCAGGTGGGTGGTAAGCCTATGAGTTTGATAATAAACGTTGTCACTGATAAGTAACATAACACCGCCATGGGCAGGAGAACCAGGAGTCGGTGGGAGATCAAAGCGCACCGATGTGTAGCCAGGAAAGGTGAAAGCATCCTGGCTGTGAAGCTTTGTCTCCTGCAGACACCAAATACTGGGTGACAGCGAAGATGTGAGCATTTGTAATTCAGTTCTGCGTGTACGAATGCCACGGGTGTTCCACTGTATAATAGACATTGGGAGGCAAATAAAAAAATAGATGGTCAAGCTTTTTCACTTGGCCACAGGTTGACGCTTTAATTTACCCTTATTCGTGCGCGTGGGACTGGGACTCTTAGGAGTCGTGGGATCCTCCTCCATAGGCTCGGTTGGAGGGAGAGGGACGGATTCACCGGAAACCGAACACAGGACTTCAAAGCGGTTACCGGTGGCCGTGGGGATCGCAGAACTGCGCGAAGCCCGGCTACGGCCTCTACTATCTTGGGACCGTGATCTCCGAGGTGGTGAGGGAGATGAGGCTTTCGATGCGAGCGGTTTACTAGCAGAAGCGGGAGGGTCTTTTAAGAAGTCGGAACGTTTGGGCTGGGTCTTGAATTGTCCAGGTTGAGTACTAACAACTATTTTCTTCGGACTGCGCGACCCAGACGGGCGTCTATTCACTTTGGCCGGAGCGGCAAGAGAAGAATCCGGGCCCGTTTGGGTACCGAAATCCCGCTTAGATACTGGGGTGGAAACCACCGAACTAAACGTACCAAATTTTAAGAGAGAAGGCTGCCGAGCGAGGTGGCGTTTGCGGGCCTCTGTGAAAGAAATACGTTCTTTCACCCGCAGCTCTTGGATGGCCTTCTCATCTAGAAACCGTGGGCAGTCGCCTGAATTAGCTGCATGAGAACCTCGACAATTTACGCAGCAGGGAGGAGTCGGACAAGCACCCTCATGGGCCTCGTCGCCACAACTGGCGCAAATAGGCGTGGTTGCTTTGCAGGTTAACTTCGTGTGACCGTATCGTTGACACCGGAAGCAACGCATAGGCCGTGGAATATAGGGTCGAACGTTTATCACTTCATATCCAGCCTTAATTTTAGATGGCAGCTCTAGACGGTCAAAGGTGAGGAAAAGTGTGCGAGTCGGTACCGGAACACCGTCACGCATGGTTTTAACGCGGTACACAGAGATTACGCCTTGGTCTGATAAGTAACCCTGGATTTCTGCTTCTGGCATGCCGTCCAGGAGGGAGGAAGTAATGACGCCCTTGCTTGAGTTGAGGCTTCTGTGTTTTTCGACGCGGATGGGATATCCGTGGAGTAATTTGGCTTTTAATAATCGATCGAACTGTATGGCAGTATGCGTCTCAACCAACAAAGAACCAGTTCTAAGACGAGTGCAGGATTTCACCGGGCCAGCGATTTTGTCAAGTCCCGTTTGTATAGCGAAAGGATTCACTGTTAAAAGGGTCTGAGTCTCTTCAAGTCGACTTATTACTAGGTACCGAGCGCTTGAAGCTACGGGTGCCTCTATTTCATCATTCACTTGTCGTTTTCGTTTCGGTGTAAGGTTTGCCATGAAAAGTATGGTGTTGCTTTCATCCCCCAATGCTCCCCACCCACCACGGAGCCCAACACGGGGTCATCCCACTGGGATGACAGGGCTACATAGGGGATATAGCGGGCGCGCCGTCCCACTCACCCTGGAGTTCAGTGTCACATCTTGTCCTGGCCGATTGATTAGGGGTGGGTTAGTCCCTAACCTCCCGTTTAGGTGAAGCAGTAGCCAAAGTGGTATATTGGTAATGCGCACCCTTCCCGAATTCAGAAAAGTACTGTTACGAGCTCAGATACGCATCCCTCAACCACCAGGACAAACCTTTCCACCGACACGGGTCTCCACGCACGGCCTACACGTGGGTGGGCTTGTTGACCGTCTCCCTCAACCACGAGGAGGAGCCCACACGAGGGAGACTGTTGGCTCGGAACCCCGGGTACGCCAAACCCGTACCTACCGAAGTAGGCCCCTGGGGGTATGGCATAAGTCAACCTTATAATGACATCATAGTTGTTTCTGCTAGCATAACTAATTAAACATACATGCCCCCATTCATGTAACATAATGCAATGAACAGTATATTATCATGGGACCACAAGTAGCTGTAATCACTGAACATGGTTTGCAGCATAGTAATGTAAACCTGTGCAAGATTCCTAGGTTTAAACTGGCTAGTAACTATTGTAGGCTAAAACATAAGGGTAGAGGTGTAGCAATATATGTTGAAAATAATGTAAAATTCCAAGCTCTAGAATGGGTTATGAAATTAAGTGTTGAAAAGATTATATAAATGGCTGCAATTAAGGTGTATAATGAGAAGCAAGCCCACATAATTTTAGTATATATAGGTAACCAAATACTCCAATTTCTGAATTTCTAGAGCATCTAGATGGTGTCGTTAACAAATTATTGACAAAAGAAAAAAAGCTGACTATCTTAGGTGATATCAACATTAACGTAGATAGCACTAATAGAGCTTATTATAGTTTTATTGATATCATAAAAGCCTATAACCTAAATGATGTAGTAAAAGAACCAACAAGGGTAACCACACAATCAGCAACTATTATTGACCACATATGCACAAATATAAAGCTAGATTGCTATTCAGTAGGGATACATAATTTCAATCTTTCCGACCACCATACTTGATAATTATAGGCCAATAACCTTAACTTCTGTGATTGGAAAAGTTTTTGAAAGGATTTTATTAGTTAGACTGGTTGACTTTCTTAGTAGATACGATGTCTTGAATTGCCACCAGCATGGTTTTCGAAAGGGTATGTCAACAACCACAGCAGTTGCTGATTTTATGCACAAAGTTTCGGAAAATCTAGACAAAGATTTGAGCACTGCGGGAGTATTCATTGATCTTTCAAAGGCGTTTGACTGTGTCTCACATCAAATACTGCTTAATAAACTAGAAATTTATGGCATAAGAGGCAAAATGCTAAATATGGTGAGTGAGTGAGTGAGTGGCGTTTAAGGGCCCGTCGACAACAAGGTCATTTGGGCCCCAAGTCAACACTAAAAACCTAAAAACTATAAAAATTCAGTTAAAAAGGTAAAAGTCAATAAAAACACTCAACTGTTAAAAAGGACATAAAAAAACCATCTAAAGCCTAATAATTTAAAATCTCTAAAATAAATATAAAATGCAAGTTAGACTTGTTTATTAAAACCAATTTTAAAAACAAACCGCAGTGCCTTCTCCACGGCCACTGGGTCGTCACCTAAAACACCGGGCAAGTTAGCTCCCAGGCCTAAAGACTGGCGAACGCGGGCATACTGCGGACAGTCCAGTAATATATGCCGCACAGTGAGGCGTACGGCACACGGAGCACACACTGGGGCCGGTTCCCCTCTAAATAAATGACCATGGGTCGCTCGCGTGTGCCCAATTCTCAGCCGGGTGAGTATCACCTCGGCTCGCCGGTTATCCCTGCAGGAAGTTAGCCAGGGTTGTACGCTCTCCTTTATTGCCCGGAGTTGTGTGCCTTCAAAAGCTGTCCAGGAGTGCTGCCAAGCAGAGAGGAATTGGCGACGGAGAAAACGTTGCACATCTTGGTATGGCACAGTAGTTGTTAAACTCCGGGGCAAACGGCAAGCGGACTTTGCAGCCGCGTCCGCCTCCTCGTTTCCGGAAATCCCCACATGGCCTGGGGTCCAAGTAAAAACAAAATTGTACCCGCGACCGAGCATTTCCGAGATCTGGGCCTGTATTTTCAAAACGAGGGTGTGAGCGGCAGTGTGCTGTTGCAAGGCCTGAAGAGCACTCAGAGAATCAGTGCAGACAATAAAAGAGCCAGGAGCTAACTTGCAAATAAAAAGGAGCAAATAGAAGATGGCATACAGTTCTGCTGAAAAAACTGAAGTGGAGTCCAGAAGTCGAAATTTGTGAGCCTCACCGTTAACGAAGAACGCGCAACCCGTAGCGTTACCTAACTGAGAGCCGTCTGTAAAGACCGGAACATAGTTAGGGTAACGGCCCAGTAATTCGGAAAAAAGTTGTTGGAACACCGAATGTGGAGTAGCGAGTCTAGAGCTGTTTGAAAGAGCGAGATCGAACCGCGCACGATTGAGCTGCCATGCTGGATAGGGGCAGATGGACGACCTCTCCACGCGAGGCATTCGGAGGCCATGAAATTGTAGGAGATCCCGAAATCTTATTCCCACGGGGCGTGTCCGAGAACCAGGGAGCATATAACGGTGGGCTAAATCTGGACACAGAACTGGTTTGAAACAAGGATGATTGGGGTAGCTTGCCAACTTCGAGACGTACGAGCAGAGTAACAGCGAGCGACGAATATGGAGTGGAGGTTCGCCTGAGTCTGCATACAGGCAGTCTACTCGACTGGTGCGGAAAGCTCCTGTGGCAAGGCGGATGCCAGTGTGATGCACGGTGTCTAAAAGGCGAAGTTTAGAGGCGGTCGCTGCGCCATAAATAAAACTGCCATAGTCCAGCTTGGACCGAACCAGAGAGCGGTACAGCCTCAACATTACCGTGCGATCGCCCCCCCAAGTGCTAAATATAATTAAGTCTTAAATCCTTTCATGGAAGTGTTGAAAACAGTGCTGCTGTATAAATTAAATTTATTGGCAGTCGATTAATGGCACTAAACAACACTTACTTTTAAATTTTCCCGGAACTAGTTTCAGAGGCCTTCCCTCTATCATCGGCCGGCTCTCGACTGGTTCTCGTTGGTGTAGCTGGCAATATTTTGTCAATGGTCTCCTCTGATGGCGGTTCGAGGAACTTGCTTAACAAATCTTTCTGGGGGATGTCGAAATTGAATACTTTGTTCCTATTTTTTGAAATAAAGATTTGTTCCCATGTGGACAGTTCTTGTTTTCCTGTTGTATGTTTTAGTAATTATGGTTCTGGATTTAAGCCGTGTTTTTTTTTCCAAAAATGCGTGACAACTGCTGATTTTTCTAACTGTTTGTATTTTATGTTCCTAAAGTGTTCCTTTGCTCTTGTTTCTAAATTTCTTTTGGTTTTTCCAATATAAATTTGACTACAGTCACAGCATTCAATTTGATATATCCCAGATGTTTTGTTAGATGGAATGGCATCTTTGATGTTTGAGCAAATTAGGTTTTTTAAGGGGTAATGGTTCTCTGGTGCTAGTTGAATGTTTTGTTTTTTGAAGACTTTTTTGAATTTATCAAAGGCCCATGGATGGTAAGTGAATTTTTTTAAGATCATTTTAGTTTCTGTAGCTGAGAGTGTTGTGGTTTCCTTTAGTAGTTTCTTCTTTTTTGCTAAGTTCACTTTTTTGTCCACTAGTGATTTGGGAAAGTCATTTTTCTGTGGTATTTCAATAATTTTGTTGTATTCTATTTTGTATTCTTCTGCTGTGAGAGGGATGTTGACCAATCTGTGTGCTAAACTATTAAAGATTGCCTGTTTGTGGGATCTTGGGTTGTAGCCATTAGCTTTTATGTAGTTGTCTGTCTGTGTTGGTTTTCTGTAAATGCCAAAGTTTATTCTATTTTTATTTCTGTTTATTTTTAGGTCTAAAAATGGTAAATACTAGTCTTTTTCAACTTCTACAGTGAACTTCATGCTTTTTTCTTGAATATTTAAAAGTTTTAGTGCATCACTGATGTGTTTTTTTGGCACTATGGCAAATATGTCATCTACATATCTTTTCCAGAGTTTGAACATCCATGGGAAACCTTTAGTGATCCTTATTTCTAGTGCACTCATGTACAGATCGGCCAGGAAGGGTGATAAGGGGTTGCCCATTGCTAAACCAGAAGTTTGATGTCATCACTTGAAATTTCAGATTACATCGAACTAACCAAATTATGCATAGAACAGAATTTCTTCCAGTTTCAAACAAAATATTTCCCGGGAGTGAGTGTGTGCTGTTTTAGGGCCCGTCGACAACTAGGTCATTTGGGCCCTACGTCAACACTAAAACTTAAAAGCTATAAAATTTAGCTAAAACAAAGTAAAATATAATAAAAACACTCAGCTGCTAAAGCGACATTAAAAACGATCTAAAGACTAAATTTAAAAACTCTAAAAGTAATACATATAAAATACAAGTCATACTTGTGTATTAAAACCGATTTTAAAAATAAACCGCAGTGCCTTATCCACGGCCACTGGGTCGTCACCTAAAATATTTAGCAAGTTAGTTCCCAAGCCTACTGACTGGCGAACGCGGGCGTATTGGGGGCAGTCTAGCAATACATGCCGCACAGTGAGTCGTACTGCACATGGAGCACACACTGGGGCCGGTTCCCCTCTTAATAAATGGCCGTGAGTGGCTCGTGTGTGTCCAATTCTGAGCCGGGTGAGTATCACCTCGGCTCGCCGGTTATCCCTGCAGGAGGTTAGCCAGGGTTGTACGCTCTCCTTTATTGCCCGGAGTTGTGTGCCTTCCAAAGCTGTCCAGGAGTGCTGCCAAGCAGATAGGATTTGGCGACGAAAAAAGCGTTGCACATCCTGGTAAGGCACCGTAGTTGTTAAACTCCGGGGCAAACGGCAAGCGGATTTAGCAGCCGCGTCCGCCTCCTCATTCCCAGAAATGCCCACATGGCCTGGGGTCCAGGTAAAAACAAAATGGTATCCACGACTAAGCATTTGCGAAATCAAGGCCTGAAATTTTAAAACGAGCGTGTGAGCTGCAATGTGCTGTTGCAAGGCCTGAAGAGCGCTTAGAGAGTCAGTGCAAACGATAAAATTGCCAGGAACTAACTTACAAATAAAAAGGAGCAGATAGAGAATGGCATACAGTTCTGCAGAAAAAACAGAGGTGACGTCCAGAAGGCGAAATTTATGAACCTCGCCGTTAATGACGAATGCGCAACCCGTAGTGCTACCCAACTGGGAACCATCTGTAAAGCCCGCAACATAATTAGGGTAACGGTCCAGTAGTTCGGCAAAAAGTTGTTGGAATACCGAATGTGGGGTAGCTAGTCTCGAGTTGGTGGAAAGAGCAAGATCGAACCGCGCACGCTGGAGCTGCCATGCGGGATAACGACCCAGGGAAGACCGCTCCACGCGAGGCATTCGGAGATCGTGTGTACGGGAGAGTTCCCGGAATCTTACTGCGGTTGGGCGTGTCCGAGAACTAGGGTGCGTATAACGGTGGGCTAACTCGGGATGCAGAACTGGTTTAAAACAAGGATGGTTTGGGTAACTTGCCAACTTTGCTACGTAGGAACAGAGTAGCGTCGAGCGACGAATAGAAAGTGGAGGCTCGCCGGAGTCGGCATACAAGCAGTCGACGCGACTTGTGCGGAAAGCTCCTGTGGCAAGGCGGATACCTGTATGATGTACGGTGTCTAAAAGGCGAAGTTTAGAGGCGGTCGCTGCGCCATAAATAAAACAGCCGTAGTCCAGCTTGGATCAGACCAGGGAGCGATACAGCCTCAACATTACCGTGCGGTCGCCCCCCCAAGATGCTCCAGATAATACCTTCAGCACCCGCAGAGACGATCGCATGAGGCTCGAAGGTGACGAATGTGGCGCTCCCAGTTGAGTTGTCTGTCCAAGTAGAGGCCTAAGAACTTCAGGTGCGAGACAAACGGCAGGGGTGTGCCGTTCAAGTGCAGATCTGGTGGAGGGTGAATACCTCGTAGACGATGGAAGTGGACACATTGTGTCTTCGCAGGAGAAAAACGGAAGCCGGTGCGAAGCGCCCAGGCTGCCAGCTCGTTGATGGTCAACTGCAGTTGACGCTCTATACGATCTAAGTTATAAGATCGATAATATATAGCGAAGTCGTCAACATACAGGGACGACGGAATTCCGCCGCGAACGACACTAGTGATGCCGTTAATAGCCACGGCAAAAAGGGCGACGCTGAGGATCGACCCTTGAGGTACACCATTCTCCTGGATCCGCTCCCTTGAGATACTGTTCCCTATTCGGACACGAAAACGACGTAGTGCTAAAAAATTTCTTAAAAATTCCGGTAAGTGGCCTCGCATACCGTAACTGTGGAGGTTACGTAGTATGCCATACCGCCAAGTGGTGTCATAAGCCTTCTCCAGGTCAAAGAATACTCCCACCACATGCTGTTGCAGTAGAAAGGCATCATGAATGTAAGCCTCAATGCGTGTTAGATTGTCAACACTAGAGCGATGGCGACGAAAACCACATTGAAGGTTGGACAGCTGGTTATTAGTTTCGAGCCACCACATTAACCGAGAGTTTACCATTCGCTCAAAGGTCTTACAGACGACACTCGTCAGGCAAATGGGGCGGTAGCTTGATGGAAGTGTGCGGTCCTTTCCGGGTCGAGGGATGGGGATGACAATACCCTCTTGCCAGCAAGATGGAAAGACCCGCTCATGCCAGATGCGGTTATACATGCCTAACAGGAAAGACATCGCATCGGGTGGAAGATGTAGCAGCATCTGTCTGTGGATGTCATCGGGACCGAGAGAAGAGTCCTTGGCTAGGGCTAAGGAATGTGAAAGTTCGGCAGCGGTAAAAGGCTGATTGTACGGCTCATTACATTCGCTATTAAAATTTAGTTTTGTTCGCTCCGCAGCTTCCTTAATAGGAAGGAAGAGGTCGTCGTAACTAGCCGTTTGGCTAGTAGCAGCGAATGAGGTGGCAAGGGCTTCGGCTATATCTTGCTCGGCAGTGCAGATGGAACCGTTGAGGGCAAGTCCGGGAATGACCGTTCGGCGATACTTACCATGCATCCGCCGAACAGCTGACCATACCTGTTTGGTGGAGCTGCGACGAGAAAGGGAAGACACGTAGGCTTCCCAGGATCTTCGTTTCGCATTGCGAAGCACAAAACGTGCCCTAGCTCGAGAACGTTTAAAAGCAACGAAGTTCTTTTCCGTCGGATGCAACTGAAAAAGCCGTAAAGCACGTTTGCGTGCTTTTATAGCCACACGGCATTCCTCAGACCACCAGGGTACAGGGGTATGACGTGGGGTAGGAGAACCTCGAGGAATGCTGGATTCAGCGGCGAGCAGGATGGAACATGTAAAATATTCCACCATTTCATCGACGGTGTCAAAACCATCGTCGGTGAGGTGTATATGGGAATTAAACTTTTCCCAGTCAGCCTTGGAAATAATCCAGCGAGGATGTCGCGAAGGCGCATGGTGGCGGCCGGATAAACGGATGTTAATTGGGTAATGATCGCTCCCAAAGAGGTCGGAAAGCACAGACCACTCAAGGAGTGGAACCAATACCGGGCTACAGAAAGAGACGTCTAGTACCGAGTGCGTACCATAAGCGGATGACAAGAATGTCGGGTCACCAGTGTTCAGCAAAATCAGGTCATACGAATCAAACGTGTCTACTATGAGGCAGCCACGAGCATCATCAACGTCGGAGCCCCAGAGCGTGTGTTTGGCATTCAGATCTCCCAAGATGAGTAACGGTGAGGGGAGCTGAGCCAAAAGAGCCTGAAGATCCTGCTTTTGGATTACACAGAGCGGGGGCAGGTAAATGTTGCAGATGGTAAAAGAGATGCTCTCTCGCTGTATACGAACAGCGACAGCTTGCAACGGCGTGGTTAATGGTATATTGGTGGCATAGATGTTAGGCGCCACCAAAGTAGCAACGCCGCCGCTTGCTCGTGTGCCTGCAACGGAGTCTCCCCTAAATGCCGAAAAAGAGCTTAGGTGTAATGAGTGATAGTGATGCAAATGGGTTTCTTGGAGACAAATAACTGATGGTGACCGTTGAGAAACTAAACATTGTAGGTCTTGAACGCGAGCTCGGAAACCATTGACGTTCCACTGGATTATTTCCATAAAGAGGTTTTAGCGGGCCGTTTTAACCTTTTTCTTGACCTTGGCTGATTTGGGCCCTACGACTCGAAAATCGTTAGCCTCCTGTGACTCCGCTGATGTTCGGGAGTCAGAACTCCTACGGCTCGTAGAACGAGACCGGAATCTAATAGAAGGCGAGCGACTTCGCGATCTATGTGTTGGCCGGGATCGGTTTTTCATGTTTACTACGGGATTGTTGGTATTCCCTGATGGCTTGGTGGCTGGAGTCTGTACGGCAGAAACGGCGGTAGTGCTGGTAGATATACAAACAGTCTGAGACGTGGGTTTAACGGCTAGAAAGTCAGTCTGCGTGGATGCGTGGGCGACAGGGACGTGTTGAACAGCAACAGTGGTATTCGGAGTACGGCGAGCTGCTAATGCATATCCAGTGGTAGTGCTAGGAGGCTTCAGTTGTTCGAACCGCCGCCGTGCTTCTGGAAAAGTCAGGCGTTCCTTTACACGTAGCTCCTGAATGCTCTTTTCGTCCATAAATCTTGGGCACTGTCGCGAACTGGAGGGGTGACTGCCACCACAGTTCACGCAACAAGGTGTTCGACTGCAATTTGGATCGTCGTGCTTCGGTAGGCCACATTGCTCACAAAGAGCAGGATTAGTACATGTGACCTTAGTATGTCCGAACCGCTGACATTGGAAACAGCGCATGGGGTTCGGGACATACTGGCGGACGCTAGCACGTTCATAGCCGCAATAGATAAATTCAGGTAACTTAGTTCCAGCAAAAGTTAGAAAGACTGTTCGTAAGGGGTATTCCTTGCCATCTTGTTTTCGGGTGAGCCGGTACGCCTGACAAACAAGTTGATCAGAGAGGCAACTTACTATCTCTTCATTCGCAAGACCATCTAAGCTAGAGGTGGTGACTACTCCTCTACACGTATTCAGCGTTTTGTGTGGGGCTACCCGGATAGGGTAGGAGCCCAACAAAGACGCTTTTTGCAGCTTTTTAGACTGGTCTGCAGTTGAGGTCTCTAATAGTAAGCTACCGTCTCGGAGACGCGTAGCGTTTTTGACCGGACCGCTGATTTTATCTAGTTCGCGCTTTATGTAAAATGGACTAATCCCTTTAAACGTTTTCCCTTCACAAGCCAAGGTCATTATCAAAAAGGGGTCAATGAAAGAATGTTTGCGCGGAGACATGATGATATAGACTCCCATCCGGAACCGTCGGCGTCAGCCTGCCATCCGGGGGTTAAAGAAAAAAGACACCGAATCTTCACGGTCTGTGCCGTCATGGGGACCTCACCCATGACCGATCTCATTTGTACGTCAGAAAAGCTACCCTTCAAAATCCACTGCTTGTCCGTATGGGTAAACCGTTCACCACGCACACCCCGGCTTTATTCCCCTACCACAGGAATAACCGCCTGTGGCTCCCCGCTTTAGGCCGCGCATGCGTGTAATAGGCACACGCGGATTCAGGGGACTTGTGGTTGATTACACCGGGGTTCCGTCAGCGGTAACACGTCCGGTCCGTGATACTAACCCAACGGCAAAACGCGGCCGTCGGGAGATTACCACAGACCGGGCCCTTAAGGAGCTACGTGGGTGTACTTGACGGTGTGGACGGGCTCCGCACCTAAGGCTACACATAGGGGCAGTGCGAAGGGTCCGCTCAACCTTCACTTTTGAGACCTCCGGAGAGCACACATGTCGGAAGCCGCGCTGAAGACCGTGGGACAGAACCACGGAGATAGGAGAGATCCCTGCTGGTGAGACAGGAGTTATAAACCTAAGACCTTAAGTACTAATAATCATAATAAATAACTAGAAGGGGAAGAAGGTGATGCATACTGATCAGCAGTAGCACAGCGTGGCACAGTTGATGGAGGTGAGGGGGATGAAATGAGGGTGAGTGGCTAGGGACCCCGGGTTCGCCAATCCCGTACCTACCGTAGTAGGTCCCTGGGGGAAAATACCAGAGCCTCTTCTGCCAGTTTTCGGGGTTACTGATGGGCCTTCTCGGCAGCCGTAGCGGTCGTGGGTACACTAAGTCCCCACCGTACATCACCCCATCAGTCAGTCCCCTACTTCCTGTTGCCCACCCCTCGGGACGAGGACCGCAGAGGTTGGATTTTGAGGGGCTATTTCCCGGGATGCATGGGAGGAAGTGACCCAGGGAAGCGGAAACTCCTTCACCTCTCTAAGCGGTTTTGACGGAGACCAGACCACTCATCGCGCCAGCACGAGGGTACTGCCCTCCGCAAAACCAACCTGAAGTCCTCCACAGTCAGAAATGGAACGGTAACGCTGGGTCGTGTGGTAGCTGCCGAATCTGCTAATTCATTTCCAGTCAGGCCCGTGTGGCCAGGAATCCATCCACATACCACGCTAACACCAGAGGCATGTAAAATGTGGAGGGCGTCCTGGATATGTTGTACAATTGGATGGGAGCTGTACAACTTACTAAGGCTTTGAAGGACAATAAGAGAATCATTCAGAATTAGGCAGTTACCCAGGTTCCATCGACGTACAAATAAAACTGTTCAGCTTGCAATGTTGTGGCGAGAGGAACGTTGGCGGCAATGTTAGGCGCCACTAAGGTAGCAACGCCACCGCTTGCACGCATACCTGCAAGAGAATCGCTTCTAAATGCCGAAAAAGAGTAAAGGTGTAACGAGTGATTGGGATGTAAGTGGGTTTCCTGGAGACAAATAATTGACGGTGACCGTTGAGAAACTAAATGTTGTAGGTCTTGAGCACGACCGCGAAAACCATTGACATTCCACTGGATTATTTCCATAAAGGGTTTTTAACGGGCCGATTTAACTTTTTTCTTCACCTTGGATGACTTGCGGCCCACGATGCGAAAGGCGCTAGCGTCCTGCGACTCTGCAGATGTAAGAGAGTCAGAAGAACTCCTTCGGCTCGCTGAGCGAGACCGGGATTTCTTCGAAGGTGTGCGACTGCGTGATCTATGTGATGGCCACGATCCGTTTCTTACATGCACTACTTGGTTAGCAGTACTTGTGGACGGCTTGGGTACTGGTGTCTGTGAGGTTGAAGTGGTGGCGGTGGTGGTAGTAGTAGTGCTGTTGGTAGCTGTAATTGTGTTTCGAGACGTGGGAGGAGCCGCTAGAAGGTCGGTCTGTGTGGAGGCTTGAGCAACAGGGGTGTGTTGGACGGCAACAGTGGTACTAGGAGTGCGGCGGACGGCTGATGCATAGTTGCTGGTGGTAGCGAGCTTCAGTTGTTCGAAGCGCCGTCGTGCCTCAGGAAATGTGAGGCGTTCCTTAACACGCAGCTCCTGGATACTCTTTTCGTCCAGGAATCGTGGACAATGTCGCGAGCTCGACGGATGATCTCCGCCTCAGTTAACGCAGCAGGGTGCTCGGTTGCAGTTCGGGTGTTCGTGAGCCGGAAGGCCACATCGTTCGCACAGAGCTGGATGGTTACACGAGCCCTTAGTATGTCCAAAGCGCTGGCACTGAAAACAGCGCATGAAGTTCGGCACATATTGACGGACGCTAGCACGTTCATATCCACAGTAGATGTATTCCGGTAATATAGTGCCTGAGAAGGTTAGAAAGACCGTGCGGAGGGGGTATTCCTTGCCATCGTGTTTGCGGGTTAATCGGTACGCTTGACAGACCAGCTGATCTGAGAGACAGCTAAGGATTTCCTCATTGGCAAGACCATCTAAGCTGGAGGTGGTGACTACCCCTCTGCAAGTGTTCAGCGATTTGTTTGGGGCTACCCGGATTGGGTAGGAGCCCAACAAATTCGCTTTCTGTAGCTTCTTAGATTGGTCTGCGCTGGTACTCTCTAATAATAACGTACCGTCTCGGAGGCGCGTCGCATTTTTAACAGGACCACTGATGTTATCTTGTTCACGCTTTATATAGAACGGACTCAAATCTTTAAACGTTTTGCCGTCACATGCCAAGGTCATTACCAAAAAAGGGTCAATGAAAGAGGGTTTGCGCGGATACATTTTGATTAAGACCTCCATCCGGAACCGTCGGCGTCAGCCTGCCATCCGGGGCTTAAACAAAGAAAGACACCGAATCTTCACGGTCTGTGCCGTCATGGGGAACACACCCATGACCGATCTCATTTGTACCTCAGAAAAGCTACCCTTCCATATCCACTGCTTGTCCGTATGGGTAAACCGTTCATCACGCACACCCCGGCTTTAAGCCCCTACCACAGGAATAACCGCCTGTGGCTCCCCACTTTAGGCCGCGCTGCGTATAAAAGACACACGCGGATTCAGGGGACTTGTGGTTGATTACACCGGGGTTCCGTCAGCGGTAACACGTCCGGTGCGTGATACTAACCCAAAGGCACACGGCCGTCGGGAGATTAACACAGACCGGGCCCTCAAGGAGCTACGTGGGTGTACTTGACGGTGTGGACGGGCTCCGCACCTAAGGCTACACATAGGGGCAGTGCGAAGGGTCCGCTCAACCTTCACTTTTGAGACCTCCGGAGAGCACACATGCCGGAAGCCGCGCTGAAAACCGTGGGACAGAACCAAGGAGATAGGAGAGATCCCTGCTGGTGAGACAGGAGTTATAAACCTAGGACCATACGTGCTAATAATAAGGAAAAACTAGAAGAGGAAGAAGATGATGCTTACTGACCAGCAGTACCTCAACGTGGCGCAGTTGATGGAGAGGAAGGGGATGAACTGGAGGTGAGTGGCTAGGGACCACGGGATCGCCAATCCCGTACCTACCGTAGTAGGTTCCTGGGGAAAAATACGAGAGCCTCTTCTGCCAGTTTTCGGGGTTACTGAAGGGCCTTCTTGGCAGTGGTAGCGATCTTGGGGTACACCAAGTCCCCACCGTACGTCACCCCATCAGTCACTCCCCTACTTCCTGTTGCCCACTCCTCGGAACGTGGACCGCAGATGTTGGATTTTGAGGGGCCCACATATGGAGCCGGGTCGGGTGACTGGTCCAGGGCCTCATCCTGAGTTGGCACTGGAAGTTAAGGAGCCGCGGACGGTGCAGCCGTGACTAGCACCGGGTCATCAGCTAGGCTTGCTGATGTGTCCTGCGCTGGAGTTGCGGGCTCGTCGCCCGATCCAGACAATCTGGCGTCGAGATCGGTGATCGCGGTGAGGGTAATGGAACCTCAGCATTCGGCGGGAGCGCAGCTTCCTCAGCTCCTGGTGCGGGCACAGCTCTACCCTCAGCCCGAATGGCAGCTGGTCGTCTCGTCTCTGGACGACGGAGCTTGACGGCGTTTCTTGCCCGGACGACATGGTCTCGATGCCATATCAAGTGGTTCATTAGATCTTGGTTGGTGGCGAACGTCCTCTCACACTCAACACATGCATAGGCAAGTATCGTCAGAGCTGCCTGCGAACACCCTGTGGAGTAGGAAAACCACAAGCATGATTGTTGGTCTTAGGCCAAAGTCAGTATTACATTTACAACATATATTTCTGCACCCTAGGATCCTAATGCCGTTGTTCTTCTCTAGATGGCGCTACAGGAATCGCCGCATCGCCGTCCATGAAGCAGTCTTGAAGGCCGAGCGGCATCCTTCTTCTGTGCAGTGGAAACCATCTACAACAGGAAAGCGCACTAACAAGACGTTCCCCTGCCTTCCCAATGGCGCCAGCGCCATTAAGCCGGCAGGTGACGTCATATTTTCGTATCAAATATTAACCAACTTATTTAAATTTAACTATGTACAAGGCTGTGCCCATAGTCCCCAGTTAACAGAGAAGGTCAACAGGCCCACCCACGTGTAGGCCGTGCGTGGAGAGATTAGATTCTTTGTAGATTCTTTTCTAGTTTAGAGTTTAGGATATAGTGAACTAAATTTTTAGTAGGGTTTGAGTGATTTTGTTCATGTACGTGTATTTTAAATAGCTTTTGTTACACTTGTATAGTTTTTAGAAAGTTTTCGATCTGGACCTTGCCATGACTAGTTTTATAAAGGGCGCTGATGACCGCCGTATTTGAGCGCCCTTATATATAACACCACCACCACCATCACCTTAACCTGCAAGACCTTTGACACCAAATGTACACTAATGGTTCTCTTGATCTCATCCAAAAGGCCGAGAAACGATACACGTTGTTCTTAACTAAAGGGCCGAGAAGCGATCATAGCCAAGAGGCAAGAAGCGATATACTTTGATCTTAGCCAAAAGGCCGAGACGCAATAAACTATGCTCTTAGCTAAAAGGCCGAGAAGCTATAAACCTTGTTCGTAGCCAAAAGGCCGAGAAGCGATAAACTGTGTTCTTAGTGCAAAAGCCGAAAAACGATACACTTTGTTCTTACCCAAAATACCGAGAAGCGATAAACTTTGATCGTAGATAAAAGGCAGAGAAGCGATAAACTATGATCTTAGCAAAAAGGCAGAGAAGCGATAAACTTTGATCTTAGCCAAAAGGCCGAGAAGCGATAAACCTTGATCTTAGCCAAAAGGCCGAGAAGCGATAAACTATGTTCTTAGCCAAAACGCCGAGAAGCGATAAACTTTGATCTTAGCCAAAACGGCAGAGAAGCGATAAACTTTTATCTTAGACAAAAGGCCGAGAAGCGATACACTCTTTTCTTAGCCAAAGGGCTAAAAGCTATACAGTTTGTTCTTAGCCAAAAGGCCGAGAAGCGATAAACTAAGTTCTTAGCCAAAAGGCCGAGAAGCGATACACTTTGACCTTAGCCGGAAGGCCGAGAAGTGATAAACTTTGTTCGTAGCCAAAAGCCCGAGAAGCGATACACTTTGATGCTAGCCAAAAGGCCCAGAAGCGATACACCTAGATCTTAGCCAAAAGGCCGAGAAGCGATACGCTTTGATCTTAGACAAATGGCCGAGAAGCGAAAAACTTTGTTCTTAGCCAAAAGGCCGAGAAGCGATACATAATGATGCTAGCCAAAAAGCCTAGAAGCAATACACCTAGATCTTAGCCAAAAGGCCGAGAAGCGATAAACTTTGATCTTAGCCAAAAGGCCGAAAAGCGATAAGCTTTGTTCGTAGCCAAAAGGCCGAGAAGCGGGTGAGTGAGTGAGTAGGGTTTTAGGGCCCGTCGACAACAAGGTCATTTGGGCCCTAAGTCAACACTAAAATCTAAAAGCTACACAAAGTTAAAAAGTAAGATAAAATATAAACACTCAACTATTAAAAACACATTAAAACTCGTCCCAGTACTAAAAATTTAAAATCTCTAAAAGCAATAGATATAAAACACAAGTCATACTTGTTTATTAAAACCGATTTTAAAAATAAACCGCAGTGCCTTATCCACGGCCACTGGGTCGTCACCTAAAATACTGAGCAAGTTAGCTCCCAAGCCCAAAGACTGGCGAACGCGGGCGTACTGTGGGCAATCGAGTAAAATATGCCGCACAGTGAGGCGTACGGCACACGGAGCACACACTGGGGCCGGTTCCCCTCTCAACAAATGACCATGAGTACCTCGTGTGTGCCCCATTCTCAGCCGGGTGAGTATCACCTCGGCTCGCCGGTTATCCCTGCAGGATGTTAGCCAGGGTCGTACGCTGTCTTTAATTGCCCGGAGTTGTGTGCCTTGTAAAGCTGTCCAGGAGTGCTGCCAAGCAGAGAGGAGTTGGCGACGGAAAAAACGTTGCACGTCCTGGAATGGCACTGTAGTTGTTAAACTCCGGGGAAAACGGCAAGCAGACTTAGCAGCCGCGTCCGCCTCCTCGTTCCCGCAAATCCCAACATGGCCTGGGGTCCAAGTAAAAACAAAATTGTATCCGCGACTGAGCATTTGCGAGATCTGGGTCTGTATTTTTAAAACCAGTGTGTGAGCGGTAGTGTGCTGTTGTAAGGCCTGAAGCGCACTTAGACAGTCAGTGCAGACGTTAAAAGAGCCAGGAGCTAACTTGCAAATAAAAAGGAGCAAATAAAAGATGGCATACAGCTCTGCTGAGAAGACCGAAGTGGACTCCAGAAGTCGAAATTTATGAGCCTCACCGTTAATGAAGAATGCGCAACCCGTAGCGTTACCTAACTGGGAACCGTCTGTAAAGACCGGAACGTAGTTAGGGTAACGGCCCAGTAATTCGGCAAAAAGTTGTTGGAACACCGAATTTGGAGTAGGGAGTCTAGGGTTGTTTGAAAGAGTTAGATCGAACCGCGCACGACTGAGCTGCCATGCAGGATAAGGGCAGATGGACGACCTCTCCACGCGAGGCATTCGGAGGCCATGGGAATGTAGGTGATCCCGATATCTTATTCCCACGGGGCGTGTCCGAGAGCCAGGGTGCATATAACGGTGGACTAAATCTGGACACAGAACTGGTTTAAAACAAGGATGATTGGGATAACTTGCCAACTTCGACAGGTATGAGCACAGTAACAGCGAGCGACGAATATGGAGTGGAGGTTCGCCTGAGTCTGCATACAGGCAGTCGACTCGACTGGTGCGGAAAGCTCCTGTGGCAAGGCGGATGCCAGTGTGATGCACGGTGTCTAAAAGGCGAAGTTTAGAGGCGGTCGCTGCGCCATAAATAAAACTGCCATAGTCTAGCTTGGACCGAACCAGAGAGCGGTACAGCCTCAAAATTACAGTGCGATCGCCCCCCCCCCCAAGATGCTCCAGATAATACCTTCAGCACCCGAAGAGAACGATCGCAAGAGGCTCGAAGGTGACGAATGTGGTGCTCCCAATTTAGTTGTCGGTCCAAGTAGAGGCCCAAGAACTTCAGGTGCGAGACAAATGGCAGGGGTGTGCCGTTCGAATGAAGATCAGGAGGCTGGTGAATACCTCGTAGGCGGTGAAAGTGGATACACTGCGTCATCGCAGCTGAAAAACGGAAGCCGGTTTGAAGCGCCCAAGCTGCTAGCTGGGTAATGGTCAGCTGCAGTTGACGCTCAATGTGATCTATGTTGGCAGACCTATAATAGATAGCGAAGTCGTCAACATAGAGGGATGATGGAATTCCACTTCGAACGGCACTAGTGATGCCGTTAATCGCTACGGCGAAAAGGGTGACGCTGAAAATCGACCCTTGAGGTACACCGTTCTCCTGTATCCGCTCCCGTGATATCGTGTTTCCTATGCGGACCCGAAAACGGCGAAGTTTTAAAAAATTGCATAAAAACTCGGGTTGATGACCACGCATACCGTAACTATGAAGGTTACGGAGTATGCCGTACCACCAAGTGGTGTCATAGGCCTTCTCCAGGTCGAGGAACACACCCACGGCGTGCTGTTTCAGTAGAAACGCATCGGAAATATACCCCTCAAGGCGTGTTAGATTGTCGACACTTGAGCGATGGCGACGAAAACCGCATTGCAAGTTGGACAGATGGTTATGTTTTTCGAACCACCAATTTAACCGAGCGTTTATCATTCGCTCCAACGTCTTACAGATGACACTCGTCAGGCAAATGGGGCGGTAGCTAGATGGTAGTTTGCGGTCCTTTCCGGGTCGAGGGATGGGGATGACAATACCCTCTCGCCAGGAGGAAGGGAAAACCCGCTCATGCCAAATGCGGTTATAGATGTTTAGAAGGAAACATAGCGCCTCAGATGGAAGATGTAGCAGCATCTGTCGGTGTACGTCATCGGGACCTGGAGAGGAATCCTTTGCTAACGCCAGAGAATGGGCGAGCTCGGCTGCGGTAAAGGGTTGGTTGTACGGCTCGGTGCAGTCACTATTAAAATTCAGTGGTACCCGCTCCGCCTTTTCCTTGATAGGCAGAAAGAGAGCGTCATAGCGGGCAGTTTGGCTCGTGGCAGCAAAAGAGGTAGCTAGGGCTTCAGCTATGTCCTGCTCGGTGGTGCACATGGAACCGTTGATGGCGAGGCCGGGAATTATCGTCCGGCGATACTTGCCATACATCCGCCGAACAGCTGACCATACTTGTTGGGTAGAGCTGCGCCGGGAAAGCGCAGACACATAGGCTTCCCAAGATTTACGCTTTGCGTTGCGCAGTATAAAACGTGCCCTAGCGCGAGAACGTTTGAAGGCGACGAAGTTCCCTTCCGTCGGGTGCCGCTGAAAAATGCGCAAAGCACGTTTGCGTGCTTTGACAGCCAAACTGCATTCCTCGGACCACCACGGTACAGGGATATGACGTGGTGTAGGTGAACCTCGAGGAATGCTGGATTCTGCTGCCAGCAGGATCGAGCAAGTAAAATATTCGACCATTTCATCGAGGGTGTCGAAACTATCCTCGATGAGGTGTATGAGGGATTGGAATTTTCCCCAGTTAGCTTTGGAAATAATCCAGCAGGGATGTCGAGAAGATACACATTGGCGGCCAGAAAAATGAATGTTAATGGGGTAATGATCACTGCCAAAGAGGTCGGAAAGTACTGACCACTCAAGTAGTGGTACTAATGACGGACTGCAGAAAGAGTGAGTGAGTGAGTGTGTGCTGTTTTAGGGCCCGTCGACAACTAGGTCATTTGGGCCCTACGTCAACACTAAAACTTAAAAGCTATAAAATTTAGCTAAAACAAAGTAAAATATAATAAAAACACTCAACTGCTAAAACGACATTAAAAACGATCTAAAGACTAAATTTAAAAACTCTAAAAGTAATACATATAAAATACAAGTCATACCTGTGTATTAAAACCGATTTTAAAAATAAACCGCAGTGCCTTATCCACGGCCACTGGGTCGTCACCTAAAATATTTAGCAAGTTAGTTCCCAAGCCTACTGGCTGGCGAACGCGGGCGTACTGCGGGCAGTCTAGCAATACATGCCACACAGTGAGTCGTACTGCACATGGAGCACACACTGGGGCCGGTTCCCCTCTTAATAAATGGCCGTGAGTGGCTCGTGTGTGTCCAATTCTCAGCCGGGTGAGTATCACCTCGGCTCGCCGGTTATCCCTGCAGGAGGTTAGCCAGGGTTGTACGCTCTCCTTTATTGCCCGGAGTTGTGTGCCTTCCAAAGCTGTCCAGGAGTGCTGCCAGGCAGATAGGATTTGGCGACGGAAAAAACGTTGCACATCCTGGTAAGGCACCGTAGTTGTTAAACTCCGGGGCAAACGGCAAGCGGATTTAGCAGCCGCGTCCGCCTCCTCATTCCCAGAAATGCCCATATGGCCTGGGGTCCAGGTAAAAACAAAATGGTATCCACGACCAAGCAGTTGCGAGATCAAGGCCTGAATTTTTAAAACCAACGTGTGAGTTGCAATGTGCTGTTGCAAGGCCTGAAGAGCGCTTAGAGAGTCAGTGCAAACGATAAAATTGCCAGGAACTAACTTACAAATAAAAAGGAGCAGATAGAGAATGGCATACAGTTCTGCAGAAAAAACAGAGGTGAAGTCCAGAAGGCGAAATTTATGAACCTCGCCGTTAATGACGAATGCGCAACCCGTAGTGCTACCCAACTGGGAACCATCTGTAAAGCCCGGAACATAATTAGGGTAACGGTCCAGTAGTTCGGCAAAAAGTTGTTGGAATACCGAATGTGGGGTAGCTAGTCTCGAGTTGGTGGAAAGAGCAAGATCGAACCGCGCACGCTGGAGCTGCCATGCGGGATAACGACCCAGGGAAGACCGCTCCACGCGAGGCATTCGGAGATCGTGTGTACGGGAGAGTTCCCGGAATCTTACTCCGGTTGGGCGTGTCCGAGAACTAGGGTGCGTATAACGGTGGGCTAACTCGGGATGCAGAACTGGTTTAAAACAAGGATGGTTTGGGTAACTTGCCAACTTTGCTACGTAGGAACAGAGTAGCGTCGAGCGACGAATAGAAAGTGGAGGGTCGCCGGAGTCGGCATACAAGCAGTCGACGCGACTTGTGCGGAAAGCTCCTGTGGCAAGGCGGATACCTGTATGATGTACGGTGTCTAAAAGGCGAAGTTTAGAGGCGGTCGCTGCGCCATAAATAAAACAGCCGTAGTCCAGCTTGGATCGGACCAGGGAGCGATACAGCCTCAACATTACCGTGCGATCGCCCCCCCCCAAGATGCTCCAGATAATACCTTCAGCACCCGCAGAGAACGATCGCATGAGGCTCGAAGGTGACGAATGTGGCGCTCCCAGTTGAGTTGTCTGTCCAAGTAGAGGCCTAAGAACTTCAGGTGCGAGACAAACGGCAGGGGTGTAGTAGTAGAATTAGGTTTAGGGCGCACAACTACGGTGGTTATCAGCGCCCTTACAAAGGTAAAAAGTCTACACAGTTAAAATCAACACATTAAAGCCGGAAAAGCGTGTAAAAATGGGTCGGTAAAAGTCTAAAACCTATAGCATAAAAACACTAAAAGCCGTCATGGAGCTAGATGCGGCTGTGCATACCGCTAAGGCGTATAAAAGCTAAAACTCGCTCCACGGCACTCAGGTTGTCCGCCAACACCTGACTCAGCGTACTCGGGAAACGGAGGGAGTTACGCGTGGGTGCTAAAAACCGGCATTCTGTTAAAATATGTCGGACAGTCAAAGGCTCCCGACAGTGAGCACAAATTGGTGCAGGGTCAGAGGATAAAAAATACCGGTGGCTAAAAAGGCAGTGTCCAATGCGGAGACGGGCTAAAACGACTTCTTCACGGCGGCGACCGCGCGAAGAAGTACACCAGGGTACCGGGTGCGGTTTTAGCTCCCGCAGCTTGTTGCCCAGAACCCCATTCCAATCTTCGTCCCAACGTTTTAGGATAAGCTTACGTAGAGCTCGACGAAGATCTGTCCAAGTAATAATGGAACTAAAGCACTGCGAATTTAAAATAGCACCTTTAGCAGCAACGTCGGCAGCTTCATTGCCCGGCAGCCCCACGTGTCCAGGAACCCACACGAACGACACACTAACGCCAGCATTAGCGATCGAGTGGAGGACATCCTGGACACGCTGTACCAGAGGGTGGTAACTGTACAGCGATTTAATGCTCTGTAGGGCACTCAAGCAGTCGGAGGCAATGACCCAGGACGGCATTGCTTGCCTACGGATATATAAAAGTGCTTGGTAGATACTATGGAGCTCGGCGGTAAAAATGGAACACTGCGATAAAAGATGAAAGCTAAAAGTCCGGTTCTCATGGATGAAGGCAGAACCTACTCCCCGGTCGTCCTTTGAGCCGTCTGGATACACGAAGCAGCACTGGGCGAAACGTGACTGGAGTTCTAGAAAAGAGGAGCGAATAGACGAAGCCGGGCAGGTCGACTTGGGCGTGGACAGCAAGGAGAAGTCAAAGCGGACCTGCGAGCGGAGCCACGGAGGAAAGCGTGCTTCTCCGAGGGGTAGGGAAGTAGTAGTAGTAGTGGGGCTTTAGGGCGCACAACTGCTAGGGTTATTAGCGCCCATTACAAAACAATAACGTTAAAAAGTTGAAACTGAGTCCTCGGCTAAAAGACTAAAAAAAAACTTTAAAATAGTTAAAAGGTCACCAATACAGTGCCAAAAACTATAGTAGCAGAGCAACGAGACAATGAAACTGATAAAAAAAAACTCACATAAAAGGCTAAAAGATAAAAGGTGAATTATGGGAGTCATACACGGGTGCCCAGTCTGCTGCGATGAATAAAGCGTAAAACACGATCCACTGCGCATGAAGTGTCTGCCAGCACTTCGGGCAGGCTCGTAGGCAGGTCCAAGGACACACGCAGCTGGGTTAAGAACTGGCACTGAACTAAGACATGCCGCACCGTCATGGGCTCATGACAATGAGAACAGAGCGGTGCAGCATCAGATGATAAAAGGTGACCATGGCTGAAACGGCAGTGCCCAATACGCAGTCGTGCTAAAATCACCTCTTCGCGACGAGAGGTGCGCGACGAAGTGCTCCAGATGATTGGGAGGGGCTTCACCACCCTAAGTTTGTTCCTCCGACGGGTATGCCAATCGCTGCTCCACATTGACAGGATGGCGCGACGTAAATATGAGCTAAAATCATCTGAGGGAACGCTAGACCCAAAACATCTGGGAGCTAAAACAGCTGCTTTCGCGGCAGCGTCGGCAGCCTCGTTTCCAGAAATGCCTACATGTCCAGGTACCCACACTAAGGATACGCAAGTGCCTGCACTGGCGAGAGTGTGAAGGCAGTCCTGGAGCCGTTGTACAAGTGGATGAGAAGTGTACAGCATCCGTAGGCTCTGTAGGGCGCTCAAAGAGTCGGTGCAGAGAACACAAGACTTTAAAGCATGCCGACGAACATATAAAAGAGCTTGGTAAATACCAAACAGCTCTGCCGTAAAAATCGAGCACTGCGGTAAAAGACGAAAGCTAAAACTCTTCCGACCGTGAATAAAGGCACATCCCACTCCCGTATTGTCCTTCGAGCCATCAGTGTAAATAAAACTACAGGGTCGGTACTGCGCCTGAACTTCTAAAAAGCCCGAACGAAGGACAGAATCTGGCGTCGAACATTTCGGCATGGACAGCAGGCTCAGATTTACCTGGATCCCGGAGCGGAGCCATGGGGGAAATCGGGTTTCTCCTTTGCAAAATGTCACAGGCAAATCGACGTCCAGCAGCCGAAGCAGAGAGCGAAACCGAACGCCAGGAGGAAGGAGGGCCAGGGAGCGCGCTGAGTATTGACGGTCCAGAGAATCATCAAAGAACAAGCTAAACGACGGATGTCCCGGCAAACTAAGAAGCCGGCAAGCGTAATTACACAGGAGTACATCACGCCGATAGCGAAGCGGAGGTTCAGCGGCTTCCGCACAAAGGCTCAGGACTGGACTTGTTGGAAAGGCGCCAATACTCAAACGGATACCACGGTGGTGAACAGGGTCTAGGCGTTTTAAAATCGACGGTCGAGCCGACGAATACACAATACAGCCGTAGTCTAGTTTGGATCGGATAAAAGAGCGATAGAGTCTTAAAAGAACTGTCCGATCTGCTCCCCAGGATGTGCCACATAAAACACGCAAAACACTAAGAGAACGTTCACACCTGGCCTTTAAAAAGGAGATATGGGATGACCAACTAAGCTTCCTATCAAACACCAATCCCAAGAATTTTGTCTCGTCTGCGTAAGGAAGTGAGTCGGCTCCGAGATGCAGAGAAGGTGACGGAAATACTTTCCGGCGCCAGAAGTTTACGCAGACGGTCTTCTCGGCGGAGAACTTAAAGCCGTTTTCCACACTCCAGGTGAAGAGACGATCAAGGCACAGTTGGAGGCGGCGTTGGAGGAGTGAAGTCCGCCGAGAACTACTGTAAATGGCGAAGTCGTCCACAAACAAGGAAGAAGAAATGCCCGATGGGACGCACTCTGCAATGGGATTGATGGCAATAGCAAATAGTGTGACACTAAGTACCGAACCCTGCGGTACTCCGTTCTCTTGGCTAAAAACACGAGATAAAACCGAACCCACACGGACCCGAAACACCCTATCTCGCAGAAACTCTCGAATAAAAAGCGGGAGTCTTCCACGAATGCCCCATTTATGGAGGGTACGGAGAATTCCGTATCTCCAGCAAGTGTCGTAAGCCTTCTCCAGGTCAAAAAACACAGCTACCGTTTGGCTCTTACGTAGAAAACCATCCATGATGTGCGTGGATAACGAGACTAGGTGGTCGACCGTTGAACGGTAGCGACGAAAACCACACTGAACGTTAGATAGAAGGTTTTGTGATTCTAGCCACCATGTCAAACGCCCGTTTATCATACGCTCCAGCACCTTGCAAAGGCAACTGGTGAGGGAGATCGGACGATAGCTGGAAGGCAGATGGGGATCCTTTCCAGGTTTTAAGATGGGGACAATGGTGGCCTCGCGCCAAGCGGACGGAAAAGTTGCTGTGCGCCAGATATGGTTATATACTTGCAAGAGAAAGTGCTTATCTGCTGAAGACAGGTGTTGCAGCATTAGGATGTGGACTCCATCCGGCCCCGGTGCGGAAGACCTGGAACAGACCAGGGCCCACTCCAGCTCTTGCATGGTAAAGAAGGCGTTATAACACTCACGGTTCAAGGAGTGGAAGGAGAGTTCATGACTCTCAGCCCGGTGTTTGATGGGCAGAAAGTCCGCGGAATAATGGGAGGAGCGAGAAACATCAGCAAAAGCACCTCCCAGGGCATCAGCAACCGCTCTAGGGGAAACTATGATGTCGTTGTTAACCCGCAGGCCAGGCACAGGAACACGAGAAACTTTGCCGGCCACGCGTCGCAGCTTGTTCCAGATCACAGAGGATGGTGTGAAGCGGTTAAATGTCTCCACAAAGCGCTGCCAGGACGTCCTCTTGCTAGCCTGAATTACGCGACGGGCATTGGCTCGTAAGCGCTTAAAAGTGACCAAGTTATCCAGAGTAGGATGGCGCTTAAATGCCCGCAGTGCTGCCCGACGTGCACGCACCGCCACCCGGCATTCGTCGGTCCACCAGGGAACGGGTAAACGCCGAGGTTGGGCTGACGAGCGAGGTATAGCACGTTCGGCGGCAGAGGTGATCACAGATGTAACGTGCTCCACCATCTCGTCAACGTCTTCCGATACACGGGAGTCGAAAATAGCCAGGCTGCAAAAAAGAGGCCAGTTCGCTTTCTGTAGCTGCCAGGTGGGTACACGGGACGGTGGTGTATAATTCGAAAGCAGGTTAATCAGGCAAGGAAGGTGATCGCTGGAAAATGTGTCCGAGACGACGTTCCAATGAAAACGATGAGCAAGCTGTGCCGAGCAAACAGATAAATCCAGGTGAGAAAGGGTGCTGGTTGAATCAGATATAAAGGTAGGTTCGCCTGTGTTGAGAAGAGAGAGTTGGTTCTGAAGAAAGAATTCGGCTAGGTGCTTCCCCCTTACGCAAGCCCTAGGTGATCCCCAAAGAGGGTGATGGGCGTTGAAGTCCCCCACAAGCAAGAAGGGTGTCGGGAACTGGGACACTAGATCCGAGAGGTCCGAAATGGAAAAGGGAGAAGAAGGCGGTAGATATACGGAACATAAAGTAAAAGAAAGGCCTGGGAGTGTTAGAGAAACGGCAACGGCTTGCAATGCACTAGAGAGTGGAAGAGGTTGGTAAAATATATCGTCTCGAATTAAAAGTAGAACACCCCCATGTGCAGGAGAACCGGGCTCCGGTGGTAAGTCAAATCTCACCGGAGTAAAACCAGGAAAGGTGAAAGTATCCTGCTGTTGAAGTTTCGTCTCCTGCAGACAGAAAATACTGGGGGGACAGCGAATTACGCAACAATTGCAGCTCAGATTTACGCCTGCGCACGCCACGTGCATTCCACTGGATAATGGACATCCTGGGGCGAATGGAAAAGTCTGGTCACTAGAATCACTTGGTTGGCGGCTGTCGTTTTAATTTGCCCTTCTGATTACGCGTGGGACTCGGGCTTTTGGGAGCACTTGCGTCGTGCTCCATAGGCTCCTCAGATGGAGGAGGGTCCGGGTCACTGGATATCATAGTGAGAGGCAGAAAACTGTTGCCAATACTTAAGGCTGGAGGGGAAAGCCCCTTCACACGACTGCGCCCCCTGGTATCTTGGGAGCCAGGGCGCCGGGGAGGTGAAGGGGAGCCAGCCGGTGCGGCACACCTGCCGCTGGTGGACGCCGGAGGGTCCTTAAGGAAGTCTGATCTCTTGGGTGAAACTTTAAATTTTCGGGTCGCGGTACTGACAGAAACAGTTTTGGAGTGGGCGGTAGCGGAAGTTGGCAGTGCTACACGAGGAGCCACGGCGGAAGGTGCGGGGCAAGTTTGAGTGCCCATGTCGCGCTTTGGTACTGGTTTGGAAAGAACAGAACTAAAAGTACCAAACTTCAGGATAGAGGGCTGGCGGGCTTGATGGCGTTTGCGGGCTTCCGAGAAGGATAGATGTTCTTTCACACGTAGCTCCTGGATCGCCTTCTCATCCTGGTATCGCGGACAATCGCGAGAGGTCGCCGGGTGGGGACCTTGGCAGTTTACACAACTGGGAGCAGATGGACAAGCTCCGTCATGATCGTCCTTTCCACAGTTGGCACACACCGCGACAGTAGCCTTGCAAGAGGTCTTAGTATGACCATAGCGTTGGCACTGGTAGCAACGCATAGGCCGTGGAACATACGGGCGGACAGGAATAACTTCATAGCCTGCCTTGATCTTCTGAGGCAGGTCGAGTCGATCAAAGGTAATGAAGAGCGTGCGGCTTGGAACCAGAACACCATCACGCTTGACTTGAACACGGTAAACGTCCGTGACACCCTGGTCCGCAAGATACCGTTGTATCTCCTCCTCCGGCATACCGTCCAGCAGGGGGCTGGTGATGACGCCCTTGGAAGAGTTGAGGCTCCTGTGTTTCTCTACACGGATGGGGTATCCGTGTAGGAGTTTTGCCTTCAATAACTTCTCAAACTGCGTGGCACTGTAACTCTCGACTAACAGGGAACCGGAACGTAGGCGGGTACAGGATTTAACTGGACCGGCGATTTTGTCTAGACCCGACTGAATAACAAAAGGATTTACCTGAAGGAAAGATTGACCCTCTTCTGTACGGTGAATTACTAGGTAACGCGCAAATGACGATACGTGTACCTCTTTTTCATCAGTTACTTGTTTTCGTTTTTTCGGTGTAAGTGTAGCCATAAATAGCTGAAAATAAATTTCATCCCCCAGTACTCCCCACCCACCACGGAGCCCAACAAGGGGTCATCCCACTGGGATGACAGGGCTATACAGGGGATATAGCGGGCTCGCCGTCCCACTCACCCTGGAGTTCAGTGTAACACCTTGTCCTGGCCGATTGATTAGGGGTGGGTTAGTCCCTAACCTCCCGTTTAGCTGAAGCAGTAGCCAAAGTGGTATATTGGTAATGCGCACCCTTCCCGAATTCAGAAAAAGACTGTTACGAGCTCAGATACGCATCCCTCAACCACCAGGACAAACATTTCCACCGACACGGGTCTCCACGCACGGCCTACACGTGGGTGGGCCTGTTGACCGTCTCCCTCAACCACGAAGAGGAGCCCACACGAGGGAGACTGTTGGCTCGGGACCCCGGGATCGCCAATACCCGTACCTACCGTAGTAGGCCCCTGGGGGGGAGGGGTAGGGAAGCCGGCAACGTAACGGCCATGAGGCGCAGCTGGCTCCGGAAACGAACTCCAGGGGGGAGTAGAGCTGATGGACGGGATAAATAATGGCGATCTAATGAGTCATTAAAAAACAACTTAAAAGACGGATGTTGCGGCAGACTAGACAGTCTGCAAGCATAGCTACTTAAAAGAACATCACGCCGATAAGAAAGGGGAGGCTCAGCAGCTTCGGCACACAAGCTGATGACTGGACTCGTTACGAAAGCCCCAATACTCAACCGTATACCTCTGTGATGTATAGGGTCGAGACGACGTAAAACAGATGGTCGAGCCGAAGAGTACACAATGCAACCGTAGTCGAGCCTCGACCGGACCAGAGCGCGATATAGGCGTAAAAGAACAGTCCTATCGCCTCCCCAGGATGTGCCAGCTAAAATACGTAAAATATTAAGGGAACGGTCACACCTACCCTTGAGATACGAAATATGGGAATGCCAGCTAAGTTTGCGATCAAGCACCAGTCCGAGAAACTTCACCTCGTCTGCGAAAGGAAGAACGCCTGGACCGAGATGGAGAGTAGGAGCAAGGAATGCCTTGCGGCGCCAGAAGTTTACACAGACGGTTTTTTCAACGGAGAACTTAAAACCGTTCGCAATACTCCAAGTGTACAGTCGGTCGAGACAAACTTGGAGGCGGCGTTCTAGAAGACAGGTGCGCCGAGAACTACTGTAGATTGCGAAATCGTCAACGAACAGTGAACAAGACACTCCGTGAGGGACACAGTCCACGATGGCGTTGATCGCAATGGCAAATAGGGTGACGCTGAGTACCGAACCCTGCGGTACTCCGTTCTCCTGAGTAAAACACCGCGATAAAACCGAGCCCACGCGAACCCGAAAGATGCGGTCCCGCATAAACTCCTGGAGAAATAGAGGAAGGCGACCACGAAAATGCCACTCGTGGAGCGTACGTAGAATGCCATACCTCCAGCAAGTGTCATAAGCCTTCTCCAGATCAAAAAACACTGCAACTGTTTGGTACTTTCTTAGAAAGCCGTCCAGGATCTGGGTGGAGAGAGAGACTAGTTGGTCGACCGTGGAACGGCGACGACGAAAACCGCACTGGAAGTTCGACAGGAGGTTCCGGGACTCAAGCCACCACGTCAAACGGCAATTAATCATTCGCTCCATCACCTTGCAGACGCAACTGGTGAGAGAAATAGGCCGATAGCTGGAAGGCAGATGACGATCCTTCCCAGCCTTCAAAATCGGTATGACGGTGGCTTCGCGCCATTTCTCGGGAAAACAGCCGTCAACCCAGATGCGGTTATAGACGGCAAGGAGGAAGTTTTTCCCTTCGGGAGAAAGATGTTGTAGAAGTCGTATGTGTATACCGTCTGGTCCTGGTGCAGATGATCGCGAGGATGAAAGTGCGTGGTCTAGCTCTGCCATGGTGAAGAGGCGATTGTAGTCTTCAAGGTTGCCAGAACGAAAGCAGAAACCTTGAGATTCCACCTGATTCTTAATTCCGAGAAACTCAGGTGCGTAATGATCGGAGCTAGACACGTGAGCGAAAGCACTGCCGAGAGTGTTAGCCACGTCAAACGGATCCACAACGACTCCTACAGGAGTTTTCACACCTGCAATCTGCATGTGAGTCGGTTTACCGGCCACGCGTCGGAGCCTATCCCATACTACGGAAGAAGGCGTATGGCGATTAAAGGAAGACACAAAAGCGATCCAAGATTCCTTTTTACGTTGCTTAATAACTTGCCTAGCTCTCGCACGCATCTTTTTGTACTCAATAAGGTTCTCCAGTGTCGGGTGGCGTTGGAAAACACGTAGAGCACGCCTACGAGCACGGATTGCATTCCGGCAGGCATCCGTCCACCATGGGACAGGACATCGACGAAGATTGGGAGTCGATCGGGGAATAGACCCTTCTGCAGCGGAGAGTATCCGCGCGCAAAGATGCTCTACGAGATCGTCTACAGAAGCGTGCTCATTGTAATTAAAAACCGCCAATTGGGTGTAAAGAGCCCAGTTGGCGTGATCGAAAAGCCAGGTAGGCAAGCGTGTGGAACATACGGTATGTGCCAGGAGACTAATTTGACAAGGGAAGTGGTCACTGGAGTGTAGGTCAGAAATGACGTTCCATTGTAGGGACACAGCTAACTGCGGGGAGCATACTGCCAAATCCAGATGCGAGAAGGTGTTGGTTGCATCAGAGAGAAATGTTGGTTCTCCGGTGTTCAGGAGAACCAGATTATTATAGTCGAGGAAATCAAGCAGAGCTCTGCCTCTCGCACAAGCTCGAGCGGAACCCCAAAGAGGATGATGAGCATTGAGATCTCCTACCAACAGAAAGGGAGTGGGTAGCTGAGCAATTAGAGCTTGTAGATCAGTAAGCGAGAGGTCGTCTGACGGTGGAATGTAGATGCTGCAGATAGCCAACTGTACCCTCGGCAGTATTATGCGTGCAGCGACTGACTGGATGGTAGTGTGTAAAGGTATATCGTCTACATATACGTCATTTCTGACCAGCACCATAGCGCCCCCGTGCGCAGGAATGCCCTCTTCAGGAGCCAGATCACGCCTGAAGGGAGTATATTGCCTTAATTGGAAGGAATCTAGAGGGCGTAGCTTAGTCTCCTGTAAACAGACGACTAATGGATCGTACCTACTGAGTAATACATTAAGCTCCGCGCGGTGTGCCCTAAGCCCACGTATGTTCCATTGTAGGATCGTCATTAGAAATTTGGATTGTAAGGTGAAAGATTATTCCACCTTATGACGACTTCGACGGTGGCCGAATAAGTTTGCCCTTCTTTTTGGGTTTTGGGCTAACCCCTTTAACGTCCGAGTTTTCTGGTCTTTTTCTGGAAGTCAACCTGGTAGTGTGGTCTGTGTCCTCCTGTTCCATCTCCTCTACGGAAGAGGCCCCTTTACCGATAGAGAACTTCGGTTCCAGGGCCCCAAACCGATTGGAGACTGAGATCGACGAGGACGATAGCCGTCGATCTGAATCCTCCCCGGAAGACTCCTCAGAGGAAGAACTTTTAGATGTCCGGGAACTCTTCTTGCGGCTGGCCGGTTTGTTGGTAACCTTGAGGAAATCGGACTTCGTATAAGTCGTCTTAAACTGTTTAGGAGGGGCATCGTAAACAACTGGCTTGTTGGTCTTGCCGGAGGTTGATGCTTTCGATGGTGACGGTATTGGCGATTTCCTTCCTGGCGGAGGCTTAGGCGTGGAAGGTAAACACACGGGTGTTTTGGCAGGCTTCGATGGCAGAATAATTTTCTCTGAGATTGTGGCCTCTCGTATATCGCTTGTCTGAGTGGCGATCTCTCGCCGCGGCACCGGCCTAGCTGCTAACGAGCTGTAGGTAGCGGACCGCGGGAGGGATGGTAGTCGAGTACGCAAGAGTTTCCGGGCTTCCGAGAAGGAGACCTTCTCTTTCACCCGGATCTCCTGGATCGCCTTTTCCTCGACGAAGCGCGGGCAATCTCGAGAGCTGGATGGATGTTCTCCAGCGCAGTTCACACATTTAACTGGCGATGTGCAAGCACTCTCATGCTGCGACATCCCACAGTTACAACACGTGGCCATGCCGTTGCAGAAGGCGCTAGTGTGTCCGAATCGCTGACACTTAAAACATCGAAGCGGGTTTGGTATATATGGGCGCACCTCGATGTTCTCGTACCCTGCCCTAATCCTTTGTGGGAGATCTACCCGATCAAAGGTCAGGAACAGGGTACGGGTAGGCACTAGGTCCCCTCGCTCTCGACGCTGCACTCGGTAAACAGCCGTCACACCTTGATCTTGTAGGTTTTCTACGATTTCCTCGTTCGTCATGCCATCCAGAGCGCGGGTGTTAACCACACCGCGCGAGGAGTTGAGGTTCTTATGGACGCTGACGTTCACCGGGTAACTGCCCAACAGGTTCGCCTTCAATATATCTGCTGCCTGGGAGACAGAATGAGCTTCCACCAGGAGCGTGCCATTTCTGGAACGAGTACAAGACTTAACCGGACCAGCAATATTGTCAAGGCCCTTTTGGATTATGAAAGGGTTCAGTGACATGAAGTTCTTTCCTTCCTCTGTTCTCGTTATTACTAAGTAGCGAGGACCAACGGACTCAACTACTTCCTTTACACTTACCTTCACAGTTTTAGATTTAGAAGAGTGCACCATTGCGGTAATGTCCTCCACCATTGCGAACGTCTCCGATGGCGTGCTCACATCCTGGGCGCCACCCCGGCTTAGGTGAGAGTCCTGGCTTGGACCTTGCTCACCTTAGGGTCACACCTCCCAGTGTAAAGACGGAGGGACCCAATCGCCTTCAGGAGTGTAACAGCTCACGCAATGGCCCCTCCCCGGGACTGACCTTTATCAGCGGATACGAACACCGTCCTACATGGTAACAAGGGGCTGGGAGTTACGCGTTACCCAGTCACCCCTTG
Source organism: Mantis religiosa (assembly GCA_030765055.1). Taxonomy (NCBI): domain Eukaryota; kingdom Metazoa; phylum Arthropoda; class Insecta; order Mantodea; family Mantidae; genus Mantis; species Mantis religiosa. The sequence continues at coordinate 35,638,467 of CM060952.1, read as the reverse complement.
CGCTTCCCTCTCCGACCACCCGCGCTATGTTACCCGTCAGACATGTGTTCAGGGAGGAAAAACAAAAAAAGGGAAAAAGAAATGGGGTCAAACACCGAAGTGGACCATAGTTGGGCGTTTGGAGGAACACTCTCACCTCGCGGAGGAACCCAATCGAGAGACTACACCAGAGCCTCTTCTGCCAGTTTTCGGGGTTACTGATGGGCCTTCTCGGCAGCCGTAGCGGTCGTGGGGTACACCAAGTCCCCACCGTACATCACCCCATCAGTCAGTCCCCTACTTCCTGTTGCCCACCCCTCGGGACGAGGACCGCAGAGGTTGGATTTTGAGGGGCGGCAGGGGTGTGCCGTTTAAGTGCAGATATTGTGGAGGGTGAATACCTCGTAGACGATGGAAGTGGACACATTGTGTCTTCGCAGGAGAAAAACGGAAGCCGGTGCGAAGCGCCCAGGCTGCCAGCTCGTTGATGGTCAACTGCAGTTGACGCTCTATATGATCTAAGTTATAAGATCGATAATATATAGCGAAGTCGTCAACATACAGGGACGACGGAATTCCACCGCGAACGACACTAGTGATGCCGTTAATAGCCACGGCAAAAAGGGCGACGCTGAGGATCGACCCTTGAGGTACACCATTCTCCTGGATCCGCTCCCTTGAGATACTGCTCCCTATTCGGACACGAAAACGACGTAGTGCTAAAAAATTTCTTAAAAATTCCGGTAAGTGGCCTCGCATACCGTAACTGTGGAGGTTACGTAGTATGCCATACCGCCAAGTGGTGTCATAAGCCTTCTCCAGGTCAAAGAATACTCCCACCACATGCTGTTGCAGTAGAAAGGCATCATGAATGTGAGCCTCAATGCGTGTTAGATTGTCAACACTAGAGCGATGGCGACGAAAACCACATTGAAGGTTGGACAGCTGGTTATTAGTTTCGAGCCACCACACTAACTGAGAGTTTACCATTCGCTCAAAGGTCTTACAGACGACACTCGTCAGGCAAATGGGGCGGTAGCTTGATGGAAGTGTGCGGTCCTTTCCGGGTCGAGGGATGGGGATGACAATACCCTCTTGCCAGCAAGATGGAAAGACCCGCTCATGCCAGATGCGGTTATACATGCCTAACAGGAAAGACATCGCATCGGGTGGAAGATGTAGCAGCATCTGTCTGTGGATGTCATCGGGACCGGGAGAAGAGTCCTTGGCTAGGGCTAAGGAATGTGAAAGTTCGGCAGCGGTAAAAGGCTGGTTGTACGGCTCATTACATTCGCTATTAAAATTTAGTTTTGTTCGCTCCGCAGCTTCCTTAATAGGAAGGAGGAGGGCGTCGTAACTAGCCGTTTGGCTAGTAGCAGCGAATGAGGTGGCAAGGGCTTCGGCTATATCTTGCTCGGCAGTGCAGATGGAACCGTTGAGGGCAAGTCCGGGAATGACCGTTCGGCGATACTTGCCATGCATCCGCCGAACAGCTGACCATACCTGTTTGGTGGAGCTGTGACGAGAAAGGGAAGACACGTAGGCTTCCCAGGATCTTCGTTTCGCATTGCGAAGCACAAAACGTGCCCTAGCTCGAGAACGTTTAAAAGCAACGAAGTTCTTTTCCGTCGGATGCAACTGAAAAAGCCGTAAAGCACGTTTGCGTGCTTTTATAGCCACACGGCATTCCTCCGACCACCAGGGTACAGGGGTATGACGTGGGGTAGGAGAACCTCGAGGAATGCTGGATTCAGCGGCGAGCAGGATGGAACATGTAAAATATTCCACCATTTCATCGACGGTGTCAAAACCATCGTCGGTGAGGTGTATATGGGAATTAAACTTTTCCCAGTCAGCCTTGGAAATAATCCAGCGAGGATGTCGCGAAGGAGCATGGTGGCGGCCGGATAAACGGATGTTAATTGGGTAATGATCGCTCCCAAAGAGGTCGGAAGGCACAGCCCACTCAAGGAGTGGAACCAATACCGGGCTACAGAAAGAGACGTCTAGTATCGAGTGCGTACCATAAGCGGATGACAAGAATGTCGGGTCACCAGTGTTCAGCAAAATCAGGTCATACGAATCAAACGTGTCTACTATGAGGCAGCCACGAGCATCATCAATGTCGGAGCCCCAGAGCGTGTGTTTGGCATTCAGATCTCCCAAGCTGAGCCAAAAGAGCCTGAAGATCCTGCTTTTGAATTACACAGAGCGGGGGCAGGTAAATGTTGCAGATGGTAAAAGAGATGCTCTCTCGCTGTATCGGAACGGCCACAGCTTGAAATGGTGTGGTAAGAGGAACGTTGGCGGCTGAGATGTTAGGCGCCACTAAGGTAGCAACGCCACCGCTTGCACGCATACCTGCAAGAGAGTCGCTTCTAAATGCAGAGAAAGAGTGAAGGTGTAACGAGTGATTGGGATGTAAGTGGGTTTCCTGGAGACAAATAATTGATGGTGACCGTTGAGAAACTAAATGTTGTAGGTCTTGAGCACGAGCTCGAAAACCATTGACATTCCACTGGATTATTTCCATAGAGTTTTTAATGAGCCGTTTTAACCTTTTTCTTGACCTTGGCTGACTTGGGCTCTACGACTCGAAAATCGTTAGCCTCCTGTGACTCCGCTGATGATCGGGAGTCAGAACTCCTACGGCTCGTAGAACGAGACCGGGATCTAATAGAAGGCGAGCGACTTCGCGATCTATGTTGTGGTCGGGAGCGGTTTTTTGCATTTACTACGGGGTGTTTGGTACCCGCTGATGGCTTGGTGGCTGGAGTCTGTACGGTTGAAGCGGAGGCTGTGCTGGTTGATATACAAACAGTCTGAGACGTGGGTTTAACGGCTAGAAAGTCAGTCTGCGTGGATGCGTGGGCGACAGGGACGTGTTGAACAGCAACAGTGGTATTAGGAGTACGGCGAGCTGCTGATGCATACCCAGTAATAGTGGTAGCAGGCTTTAGTTGTTCAAAACGCCGTCGTGCCTCTGGAAAAGTCAGGCGTTCCTTTACACGTAGCTCCTGAATGCTCTTTTCGTCTATGAATTTTGGGCACTGTCGCGAACTGGAGGGGTGACTGCCGCCACAGTTCACGCAACAGGGTGTTCGACTGCAGTTTGGATCCTCGTGCTTCGGTAGGCCACATTGCTCACAAAGAGCAGGATTGGTACATGTGAACTTAGTATGTCCGAACCGCTGACATTGGAAGCAGCGCATGGGGTTCGGGACATACTGGTGGACGCTAGCACGTTCATAGCCGCAATATATGTATTCGGGTAACTTCGTCCCAGCAAACGTTAGAAATACCGTACGTAGTGGGTACTCCTTGCCATCTTGTTTCCGTGTTAAGCGGTACGCCTGACAAACAAGCTGGTCAGAGAGGCAACTTACTATTTCTTCATTTGCAAGACCATCTAGGCTGGAGGTGGTGACTACTCCTCTACAGGTGTTAAGTGTTTTTTGTGGGGCTACCCGGATAGGGTAGGAGATCAACAAAGTTGCCTTTTGCAGTTTTTTAGACTGGTGAGCACTGGTGCTCTCTAATAGTAAGCTACCGTCTCGGAGACGCGTAGCGTTTTTGACAGGGCCACTGATTTTGTCTAATTCACGCTTGATATAGAACGGACTAATATCTTTAAACGTTTTGCCATCACATGCCAAGGTCATCACAATATACGGGTCGATGAAAGAGGTTTTAGTAGTAGTGGTGGGGCTTTAGGGCGCACAACTGCTAGGGTTATTAGCGCCCATTACAGAACAATAACGTTAAAACGTTGAAACTGATTCCTCGGCTAAAAGACTAAAAAAAAACTTTAAAAGAGTTAAAAGGTCACCAATACATTGCCAAAAAATATAGTAGCGGAGCAACGAGACAATAAAAACTGATAAAAAAAACTCATATAAAAGGCTAAAAGATAAAAGGTGAATTATGGGAGTCATACACGGGTGCCCAGTCTGCTGCGATGAATAAAGCGTAAAACACGATCCACTGCGCATGGAGTGTCTGCCAGCACTTCAGGCAGGGTCGTAGGCAGGTCCAAGGACACACGCAGCTGGGTTAAGAACTGGCACTGAACTAAGACATGCCGCACCGTCATGGGCTCATGACAATGAGAACAGAGCGGTGCAGCATCAGATGATAAAAGGTGACCATGGCTGAAACGGCAGTGCCCGATACGCAGTCGTGCTAAAATCACCTCTTCGCGACGAGAGGTGCGCGACGAAGTGCTCCAGATGATTGGGAGGGGCTTCACCACCCTAAGTTTGTTCCTCCGACGGGTATGCCAATCGCTGCTCCACATTGACAGGATGGCGCGACGTAAATATGAGCTAAAATCATCTGAGGGAACGCTAGACCCAAAACATCTGGGAGCTAAAACAGCTGCTTTCGCGGCAGCGTCGGCAGCCTCGTTTCCAGAAATGCCTACATGTCCAGGTACCCACACTAAGGATACGCAAGTGCCTGCACTGGCGAGAGTGTGAAGGCAGTCCTGGATCCGTTGTACAAGTGGATGAGAAGTGTACAGCATCCGTAGGCTCTGTAGGGCGCTCAAAGAGTCGGTGCAGAGAACACAAGACTGTAAAGCATGCCGACGAACATATAAAAGAGCTTGGTAAATACCAAACAGCTCTGCCGTAAAAATCGAGCACTGCGGTAAAAGACGAAAGCTAAAACTCTTCCGACCGTGAATAAAGGCACATCCCACTCCCGTATTGTCCTTCGAGCCATCAGTGTAAATAAAACTACAGGGTCGGTACTGCGCCTGAACTTCTAAAAAGCCCGAACGAAGGACAGAATCTGGCGTCGAACATTTCGGCATGGACAGCAGGCTCAGATTTACCTGGTTCCCGGAGCGGAGCCATGGGGGAAATCGGGTTTCTCCTTTGCAAAATGTCACAGGCAAATCGACGTCCAGCAGCCGAAGCAGAGAGCGAAACCGAACGCCAGGAGGAAGGAGGGCCAGGGAGCGCGCTGAGTATTGACGGTCCAGAGAATCATCAAAGAACAATCTAAACGACGGATGTCCCGGCAAACTAAGAAGCCGGCAAGCGTAATTACACAGGAGTACATCACGCCGATAGCGAAGCGGAGGTTCAGCGGCTTCCGCACAAAGGCTCAGGACTGGACTTGTTGGAAAGGCGCCAATAATCAAACGGATACCACGGTGGTGAACAGGATCTAGGCGTTTTAAAATCGACGGTCGAGCCGACGAATACACAATACAGCCGTAGTCTAGTTTGGATCGGATAAAAGAGCGATAGAGTCTTAAAAGAACTCTCCGATCTGCTCCCCAGGATGTGCCACATAAAACACGTAAAACACTAAGAGAACGTTCACACCTGGCCTTTAAAAAGGAGATATGGGATGACCAACTAAGCTTCCTATCAAACACCAATCCCAAGAATTTTGTCTCGTCTGCGTAAGGAAGTGAGTCGGCTCCGAGATGCAGAGAAGGTGACGGAAATACTTTCCGGCGCCAGAAGTTTACGCAGACGGTCTTCTCGGCGGAGAACTTAAAGCCGTTTTCCACACTCCAGGTGAAGAGACGATCAAGGCACAGTTGGAGGCGGCGTTGGAGGAGTGAAGTCCGCCGAGAACTACTGTAAATGGCGAAGTCGTCCACAAACAAGGAAGAAGAAATGCCCGATGGGACGCACTCTGCAATGGGATTGATGGCAATAGCAAATAGTGTGACACTAAGTACCGAACCCTGCGGTACTCCGTTCTCTTGGCTAAAAACACGAGATAAAACCGAACCCACACGGACCCGAAACACCCTATCTCGCAGAAACTCTCGAATAAAAAGCGGGAGTCTTCCACGAATGCCCCATTTATGGAGGGTACGGAGAATTCCGTATCTCCAGCAAGTGTCGTAAGCCTTCTCCAGGTCAAAAAACACAGCTACCGTTTGGCTCTTACGTAGAAAACCATCCATGATGTGCGTGGATAACGAGACTAGGTGGTCGACCGTTGAACGGTAGCGACGAAAACCACACTGAACGTTAGATAGAAGGTTTTGTGATTCTAGCCACCATGTCAAACGCCCGTTTATCATACGCTCCAGCACCTTGCAAAGGCAACTGGTGAGGGAGATCGGACGATAGCTGGAAGGCAGATCCTTTCCAGGTTTTAAGATGGGGACAATGGTGGCCTCGCGCCAAGCGGACGGAAATGTTGCTGTGCGCCAGATATGGTTATGTACTTGCAAGAGGAAGTGCTTATCTGCTGAAGACAGGTGGTGCAGCATTAGGATGTGGACTCCATCCGGCCCCACGGCGGAAGACCTGGAACAGACCAGGGCCCGCTCCAGCTCTTGCATGGTAAAGAAGGCGTTATAACACTCACGGTTCAAGGAGTGGAAGGAGAGTTCATGACTCTCAGCCCGGTGTTTGATGGGCAGAAAGTCCGCGGAATAATGGGAGGAGCGAGAGACATCAGCAAAAGCACCTCCCAGGGCATCAGCAACCGCTCTAGGGGAAACTATGATGTCGTTGTTAACCCGCAGGCCTGGCACAGGAACACGAGAAACTTTGCCGGCCACGCGTCGCAGCTTGTTCCAGATCACAGAGGATGGTGTGAAGCGGTTAAATGTCTCCACAAAGCGCTGCCAGGACGTCCTCTTGCTAGCCTGAATTACGCGACGGGCATTGGCTCGTAAGCGCTTAAAAGTGACCAAGTTATCCAGAGTAGGATGGCGCTTAAATGCCCGCAATGCTGCCCGACGTGCACGCACCGCCACCCGGCATTCGTCGGTCCACCAGGGAACGGGTAAACGCCGAGGTTGGGCTGACGAGCGAGGTATAGCACGTTCGGCGGCAGAGGTGATCACAGATGTAACGTGCTCCACCATCTCGTCAACGTCTTCCGATACACGGGAGTCGAAAATAGCCAGGCTGCAAAAAAGAGGCCAGTTCGCTTTCTGTAGCTGCCAGGTGGGTACACGGGACGGTGGTGTATAATTCGAAAGCAGGTTAATCAGGCAAGGAAGGTGATCGCTGGAAAATGTGTCCGAGACGACGTTCCAATGAAAACGATGAGCAAGCTGTGCCGAGCAAACAGATAAATCCAGGTGAGAAAGGGTGCTGGTTGAATCAGATATAAAGGTAGGTTCGCCTGTGTTGAGAAGAGAGAGTTGGTTCTGAAGAAAGAATTCGGCTAGGTGCTTCCCCCTTACGCAAGCCCTAGGTGATCCCCAAAGAGGGTGATGGGCGTTGAAGTCCCCCACAAGCAAGAAGGGTGTCGGGAACTGGGACACTAGATCCGAGAGGTCCGAAATGGAAAAGGGAGAAGAAGGCGGTAGATATACGGAACATAAAGTAAAAGAAAGGCCTGGGAGTGTTAGAGAAACGGCAACGGCTTGCAATGCACTAGAGAGTGGAAGAGGTTGGTAAAATATATCGTCTCGAATTAAAAGTAGAACACCCCCATGTGCAGGAGAACCGGGCTCCGGTGGTAAGTCAAATCTCACCGGAGTAAAACCAGGAAAGGTGAAAGTATCCTGCTGTTGAAGTTTCGTCTCCTGCAGACAGAAAATACTGGGGGACAGCGAATTACGCAACAATTGCAGCTCAGATTTACGCCTGCGCACGCCACGTGCATTCCACTGTATAATGGACATCCTGGGGCGAATGGAAAAGTCTGGTCACTAGAATCACTTGGTTGGCGGCTGTCGTTTTAATTTGCCCTTCTGATTCCGCGTGGGACTCGGGCTTTTGGGAGCACTTGCGTCGTGCTCCATAGGCTCCTCAGATGGAGGAGGGTCCGGGTCACTGGATATCATAGTGAGAGGCAGAAAACTGTTGCCAATACTTAAGGCTGGAGGGGAAAGCCCCTTCACACGACTGCGCCCCCTGGTATCTTGGGAGCCAGGGCGCCGGGGAGGTGAAGGGGAGCCAGCCGGTGCGGCACACCTGCCGCTGGTGGACGCCGGAGGGTCCTTAAGGAAGTCTGATCTCTTGGGTGAAACTTTAAATTTTCGGGTCGCGGTACTGACAGAAACAGTTTTGGAGTGGGCGGTAGCGGAAGTTGGCAGTGCTACACGAGGAGCCACGGCGGAAGGTGCGGGGCAAGTTTGAGTGCCCATGTCGCGCTTTGGTACTGGTTTGGAAAGAACAGAACTAAAAGTACCAAACTTCAGGATAGAGGGCTGGCGGGCTTGATGGCGTTTGCGGGCTTCCGAGAAGGATAGATGTTCTTTCACACGCAGCTCCTGGATCGCCTTCTCATCCTGGTATCGCGGACAATCGCGAGAGGTCGCCGGGTGGGGACCTTGGCAGTTTACACAACTGGGAGCAGATGGACAAGCTCCGTCATGATCGTCCTTTCCACAGTTGGCACACACCGCGACAGTAGCCTTGCAAGAGGTCTTAGTATGACCATAGCGTTGGCACTGGTAGCAACGCATAGGCCGTGGAACATACGGGCGGACAGGAATAACTTCATAGCCTGCCTTGATCTTCTGAGGCAGGTCGAGTCGATCAAAGGTAATGAAGAGCGTGCGGCTTGGAACCAGAACACCATCACGCTTGACTTGAACACGGTAAACGTCCGTGACACCCTGGTCCGCAAGATACCGTTGTATCTCCTCCTCCGGCATACCGTCCAGCAGGGGGCTGGTGATGACGCCCTTGGAAGAGTTGAGGCTCCTGTGTTTCTCTACACGGATGGGGTATCCGTGTAGGAGTTTTGCCTTCAATAACTTCTCAAACTGCGTGGCACTGTAACTCTCGACTAATAGGGAACCGGAACGTAGGCGGGTACAGGATTTAACTGGACCGGCGATTTTGTCTAGACCCGACTGAATAACAAAAGGATTTACCTTAAGGAAAGATTGACCCTCTTCTGTACGGTGAATTACTAGGTAACGCGCAAATGACGATACGTGTACCTCTTTTTCATCAGTTACTTGTTTTCGTTTTTTCGGTGTAAGTGTAGCCATAAATAGCTGAAAATAAATTTCATCCCCCAGTACTCCCCACCCACCACGGAGCCCAACAAGGGGTCATCCCATTGGGATGACAGGGCTATACAGGGGATATAGCGGGCTCGCCGTCCCACTCACCCTGGAGTTCAGTGTAACACCTTGTCCTGGCCGATTGATTAGGGGTGGGTTAGTCCCTAACCTCCCGTTTAGCTGAAGCAGTAGCCAAAGTGGTATATTGGTAATGCGCACCCTTCCCGAATTCAGAAAAAGACTGTTACGAGCTCAGATACGCATCCCTCAACCACCAGGACGAACCTTTCCACCGACACGGGTCTCCACGCACGGCCTACACGTGGGTGGGCCTGTTGACCGTCTCCCTCAGCCACGAAGAGGAGCCCACACGAGGGAGACTGTTGGCTCGGGACCCCGGGATCGCCAATACCCGTACCTACCGAAGTAGGCCCCTGGGGGGGAAAGAGGTTTTGCGCGGATGCATTTTGAAAAGGACCCCCTTCCGGAACCGTCGGCGTCAGAATGCCATCCGGGGGTTAAAGAAAAAAGACACCGAATCTTCACGGTCTTTGCCGTCATGGGGACCTCACCCATGACCGATCTCATTTGTACCTCAGAAAAGCTACCCTTCAAAGTCCACTGCTTGTCCGTATGGGTAAACCATTCACCACGCACACCCCGGCTTTATTCCCCTACCACAGGAATAACCGCCTGTGGCTCCCCGCTTAAGGCCGCGCATGCGTGTAATAGGCACACGCGGATTCAGGGGACTTGTGGTTGATTACACCGGGGTTCCGTCAGCGGTAACACGTCCGGTCCGTGATACTAACCCAACGGCAACACGGCCGTCGGGAGATTACCACAGACCGGGCCCTCAAGGAGCTACGTGGGTGTACTTGACGGTGTGGACGGGCTCCGCACCTAAGGCTACACATAGGGGCAGTGCGAAGTGTCCGCTCAACCTTCACTTTTGAGACCTCCGGAGAGCACACATGTCGGAAGCCGCGCTGAAAACCGTGGGACAGAACCACGGAGATAGGAAAGATCCCTGCTAGTGAGACAGGAGTTATAAACCTAAGACCTTAAGTGCTAATAATTATAATAAAGAACTAAAAGGGGAAGAAGGTGATGCATACTGATCAGCAGTAGCAGAGCGTGGCACAGTTGATGGAGGTGAAGGGGATGAATTGAGGGTGAATGGCTAGGGACCCCGGGATCGCCAATCCCGTACCTACCGTGGTAGCTCCCTGGGGGAAAATACCAGAGCCTCTTCTGCCAGTTTTCGGGGTTACTGATGGGCCTTCTCGGCAGCCGTAGCGGTCGTGGGGTACACCAAGTCCCCACCGTACATCACCCCATCAGTCAGTCCCCTACTTCCTGTTGCCCACCCCTCGGGACGAGGACCGCAGAGGTTGGATTTTGAGGGGCGGCCGAGAAGCGATTCTCTTTGATGCTAGCCAAAAGGCCCAGAAGCGATTCTCTTTGATGCTAGCCAAAAGGCCCAGAAGCGATTCACCTAGATCTTAGCCAAAAGGCCGAGAAGCGATACGCTTTGATCCTAGCCAAAAGGCCGAGAAGGGATAAACTTTGTTCTTAACCAAAAGGCCAAGAAGCGATACACTTTGTTCTTAGCCATAAGGCCGAAAAGCGATACACTTTGTTCTTAGCCAAAAGGCCGAAAAGCGATACACTTTGTTCTTAGCCAAAAGGCCGAGAAGCGATAACTTTGTTCATAGCCAAAAGGCCGAGACGCGATAAACTATGTTCTTAGCCAAAAGGCCGAGAACCGATAAACTTTGTTCGTAGCCAAAAGGCCGAGAAGCGATAACTTTGTTCTTAGCCAAAAGGCCGAGAAGCGATACACTTTGTTCATAGCCAAAAGGCCGAGACGCGATAACTTTGTTCATAGCCAAAAGGCCGAGACGCGATAAACTATGTTCTTAGCCAAAAGGCCGAGAACCGATAAACTTTGTTCGTAGCCAAAAGGCCAAAGGCGATAACTTTGTTCTTAGCCAAAAGGCCGAGAAGCGATAACTTTGTTCATAGCCAAAAGGCCGAGACGCGATAAACTATGTTCTTAGCCAAAAGGCCGAGAACCGATAAACTTTGTTCGTAGCCAAAAGGCCGAGAACCGATACACTTTGTTCTTAGCCAAAAGGCCGAGAAGCGATAACTTTGTTCATAGCCAAAAGGCCGAGACGCGATAAACTATGTTCTTAGCCAAAAGGCCGAGAACCGATAAACTTTGTTCGTAGCCAAAAGGCCAAAGGCGATAAACTTTGTTCTTGGCCAAAAGGCCGAGAAGCGATAAACTTTGATCTTGGCCAAAAGGCCGAGAAGAGATACACTTTGATCTTAGCCAAAAGGCCGAGAAGCGATACACTTTGATCTTAGCCAAAATGCCGAGAAGCGATACACTTTGATCTTAGCCAAAAGGCAGAGAAGCGATACACTTTGATCTTAGCCAAAATGCCGAGAAGCGATAAACTTTGATCTTAGCCAAAATGCCGAGAAGCGATAAACTTTGATCTTAGCCAAAAGGCCGAGAAGCGATACACTTTGTTCTTAGCCATAATGCAGAGAAGCTATACACTCTGATCTTAGCCAAAAGGCCGAGAAGCGATACAATTTGATCTTAGCCAAAATGCCGAGAAGCGATAAACTTTTTTCTTAGCCAAAAGGGCGAGAAGCGATAAACTTTGATCCTAGCCAAAACGCCGAGAGGCGATACACTTTGATCTTAGCCAAAAGGCCGAGAAGCCATAAACTTTTTTTTTAGCCAAAAAGCCGAGAAGCGATACACTTTGATCTTAGCCAAAACTGCGAGAAGTGATACACTTTGATCTTAGCCAAAGGCCGTTAAGCGATAAACTTTTCTCTTAGCCAAAAGCCGAGAAGCGATACACTTTGTTCTTAGCCAAATGGCGAGAAGCGATAAACTTTGTTCTTAGCCAAAAGGCCGAGAAGCGATAAACTTTTATCTTAGCCAAAACGGCGAGAAGCGATAAACTTTGATCTTAGCCAACAGGCCGAGAAGCGATAAACTATGTTCTTAGCCAAAACGCCGAGAAGCGATAAACTTTTATCTTAGCCAAAACGGCGAGAAGCGATAAACTTTGATCTTAGCCAAAAGGCCGAGAAGCGATAAACTATGTTCTTAGCCAAAACGGCGAGAAGCGATAAACTTTGATCTTAGCCAAAACGGCGAGAAGCGATAAACTTTGTTCCTAGCCAAAAGCCCGAGAAGCGATACACTTTGATGCTAGCCAAAAGGCCGAGAAGCGATACACCTAGATCTTAGCCAAAAGGCCCAGAAGCGATACACCTAGATCTTAGCCAAAAGGCCGAGAAGCGATACGCTTTGATCTTAGCCAAAAGGCCCAGAAGCGATACACCTAGATCTTAGCCAAAGGCCGAGAAGCGATACGCTTTGATCTTAGCCGAAAGGCCGAGAAGCGAAGAACTTTGATCTTAGCCAAAAGGCCGAGAAACGATTCACCTAGATCTTAGCCAAAAGGCCGAGAAGCGATACGCTTTGATCCTAGCCAAAAGGCCGAGAAGGGATAAACTTTGTTCTTAACCAAAAGGCCAAGAAGCGATACACTTTGTTCTTAGCCATAAGGCCGAAAAGCGATACACTTTGTTCTTAGCCAAAAGGCCGAAAAGCGATACACTTTGTTCTTAGCCAAAAGGCCGAGAAGCGATAACTTTGTTCATAGCCAAAAGGCCGAGACGCGATAAACTATGTTCTTAGCCAAAAGGCCGAGAACCGATAAACTTTGTTCGTAGCCAAAAGGCCGAGAAGCGATAACTTTGTTCTTAGCCAAAAGGCCGAGAAGCGATACACTTTGTTCATAGCCAAAAGGCCGAGACGCGATAACTTTGTTCATAGCCAAAAGGCCGAGACGCGATAAACTATGTTCTTAGCCAAAAGGCCGAGAACCGATAAACTTTGTTCGTAGCCAAAAGGCCAAAGGCGATAACTTTGTTCTTAGCCAAAAGGCCGAGAAGCGATAACTTTGTTCATAGCCAAAAGGCCGAGACGCGATAAACTATGTTCTTAGCCAAAAGGCCGAGAACCGATAAACTTTGTTCGTAGCCAAAAGGCCGAGAACCGATACACTTTGTTCTTAGCCAAAAGGCCGAGAAGCGATAACTTTGTTCATAGCCAAAAGGCCGAGACGCGATAAACTATGTTCTTAGCCAAAAGGCCGAGAACCGATAAACTTTGTTCGTAGCCAAAAGGCCAAAGGCGATAAACTTTGTTCTTGGCCAAAAGGCCGAGAAGCGATAAACTTTGATCTTGGCCAAAAGGCCGAGAAGAGATACACTTTGATCTTAGCCAAAAGGCCGAGAAGCGATACACTTTGATCTTAGCCAAAATGCCGAGAAGCGATACACTTTGATCTTAGCCAAAAGGCAGAGAAGCGATACACTTTGATCTTAGCCAAAATGCCGAGAAGCGATAAACTTTGATCTTAGCCAAAATGCCGAGAAGCGATAAACTTTGATCTTAGCCAAAAGGCCGAGAAGCGATACACTTTGTTCTTAGCCATAATGCAGAGAAGCTATACACTCTGATCTTAGCCAAAAGGCCGAGAAGCGATACAATTTGATCTTAGCCAAAATGCCGAGAAGCGATAAACTTTTTTCTTAGCCAAAAGGGCGAGAAGCGATAAACTTTGATCCTAGCCAAAACGCCGAGAGGCGATACACTTTGATCTTAGCCAAAAGGCCGAGAAGCCATAAACTTTTTTTTTAGCCAAAAAGCCGAGAAGCGATACACTTTGATCTTAGCCAAAACTGCGAGAAGTGATACACTTTGATCTTAGCCAAAGGCCGTTAAGCGATAAACTTTTTTCTTAGCCAAAAGCCGAGAAGCGATACACTTTGTTCTTAGCCAAATGGCGAGAAGCGATAAACTTTGTTCTTAGCCAAAAGGCCGAGAAGCGATAAACTTTTATCTTAGCCAAAACGGCGAGAAGCGATAAACTTTGATCTTAGCCAAAAGGCCGAGAAGCGATAAACTATGTTCTTAGCCAAAACGCCGAGAAGCGATAAACTTTTATCTTAGCCAAAACGGCGAGAAGCGATAAACTTTGATCTTAGCCAAAAGGCCGAGAAGCGATAAACTATGTTCTTAGCCAAAACGGCGAGAAGCGATAAACTTTGATCTTAGCCAAAACGGCGAGAAGCGATAAACTTTGTTCGTAGCCAAAAGCCCGAGAAGCGATACACTTTGATGCTAGCCAAAAGGCCGAGAAGCGATACACCTAGATCTTAGCCAAAAGGCCCAGAAGCGATACACCTAGATCTTAGCCAAAAGGCCGAGAAGCGATACGCTTTGATCTTAGCCAAAAGGCCCAGAAGCGATACACCTAGATCTTAGCCAAAAGGCCGAGAAGCGATACGCTTTGATCTTAGCCGAAAGGCCGAGAAGCGAAGAACTTTGATCTTAGCCAAAAGGCCGAGAAACGATACACCTAGATCTTAGCCAAAAGGCCGAGAAGCGATACGCTTTGATCTTAGCCAAAAGGCAGAGAAGCGATACACTTTGATCTTAGCCAAAATGCCGAGAAGCGATAAACTTTGATCTTAGCCAAAATGCCGAGAAGCGATAAACTTTGATCTTAGCCAAAAGGCCGAGAAGCGATACACTTTGTTCTTAGCCATAATGCAGAGAAGCTATACACTCTGATCTTAGCCAAAAGGCCGAGAAGCGATACAATTTGATCTTAGCCAAAATGCCGAGAAGCGATAAACTTTTTTCTTAGCCAAAAGGGCGAGAAGCGATAAACTTTGATCCTAGCCAAAACGCCGAGAGGCGATACACTTTGATCTTAGCCAAAAGGCCGAGAAGCCATAAACTTTTTTTTTAGCTAAAAAGCCGAGAAGCGATACACTTTGATCTTAGCCAAAACTGCGAGAAGTGATACACTTTGATCTTAGCCAAAGGCCGTTAAGCGATAAACTTTTTTCTTAGCCAAAAGCCGAGAAGCGATACACTTTGTTCTTAGCCAAATGGCGAGAAGCGATAAACTTTGTTCTTAGCCAAAAGGCCGAGAAGCGATAAACTTTTATCTTAGCCAAAACGGCGAGAAGCGATAAACTTTGATCTTAGCCAAAAGGCCGAGAAGCGATAAACTATGTTCTTAGCCAAAACGCCGAGAAGCGATAAACTTTTATCTTAGCCAAAACGGCGAGAAGCGATAAACTTTGATCTTAGCCAAAAGGCCGAGAAGCGATAAACTATGTTCTTAGCCAAAACGGCGAGAAGCGATAAACTTTGATCTTAGCCAAAACGGCGAGAAGCGATAAACTTTGTTCGTAGCCAAAAGCCCGAGAAGCGATACACTTTGATGCTAGCCAAAAGGCCGAGAAGCGATACACCTAGATCTTAGCCAAAAGGCCCAGAAGCGATACACCTAGATCTTAGCCAAAAGGCCGAGAAGCGATACGCTTTGATCTTAGCCAAAAGGCCCAGAAGCGATACACCTAGATCTTAGCCAAAAGGCCGAGAAGCGATACGCTTTGATCTTAGCCGAAAGGCCGAGAAGCGAAGAACTTTGATCTTAGCCAAAAGGCCGAGAAACGATACACCTAGATCTTAGCCAAAAGGCCGAGAAGCGATACGCTTTGATCTTAGCCAAAAGGCCGAGAAGCGAAGAACTTTGATCTTCGCCAAAAGGCCGAGAAGCAATACACCTAGATCTTAGCCAAAAGGCCGATGATGATGATGATGATGTGTATAGGGGCGCTCAACTACGGCGGTCATCAGCGCCCTTAAAAAAAAAAAAAAAAAAAAAAACAAGTCATGGCAAAAGCCAGATATAAACATTTCTAAAAATATATTTTATCTATAAATCCATTAAAACTGCACACATACAGATATTTAAAAAAAAAAAAAAAAAAAAAAAAAAAGGTTAAATTCTAAAATCCACAGCTGAAACAAACGCTAAAACTTTGCTCACCGCCCTTTCGTCATCCGCGAGGATCTCCGCCAAGCTGGCCGGCAGCTGGAGAGACCTGCGGAGACGTGCCAAGCTAAAACAGTTTAAAAGCAGGTGACGGACAGTCAGGTCCGCACTGCACAGTGGGCAAACGGGAACTGGAGTCCTATTCAATAAAAAGCTGTGGCTAAAATAACAATGCCCAATGCGCAACCGAGCCAAAATCACCTCCTCGCGGCGAGCTGACCGACAGGAGGTAACCCAGGGAATCGGAAGTTCCTTGACTGATCTAAGTTTATTATTGCGGAGAGCGGACCACTCTTCCTGCCAGCAGGTTTGCACAGCTCTCCGCAATACGGCCCTAAAATCTTCCGATGTCACACATGGTAGACGAACCCTGGGCTTCGTGGTAGCCGTCTTGGCTGCCGAATCCGCCATTTCATTCCCCCGCAAGCCTACGTGAACAGGGATCCATGCACACACCACGCTAACGCCAGAAGCGTGTAAAACGTGGAGGGCATCCTGTATCCGCTGCACAATAGGGTGGTAGTTGTACAGCTGCCGTAGGCTTTGAAGTGCACTGAGGGAATCACTCAGGATTAAGCAGTTCCCCAACTTTCGTCGACGTACGTGTAAAATGGCTCGGTATATGGCATAGAGCTCTGCGGTAAAAATGGAAGTGCTAGTGTGGAATCCGAATGTATAGGGTTCGGTTCCACACACGTAAGCACAACCGACGCCATCTGAATTCTTGGACCCATCGGTGTAAATTTTAATATGGTCCTGATATCGCGATAAAAATTCCAAAAAGCATATGCGGATACTAGACATAGACATGGTAGATTTATCATGTGTGGCCATGCCCAGATCAACGTGGGACGCTCTGCACAACCAAGGAGGGTATGTCCTCTCCCCCCTAGGATACATCTTGGGCATTTCAGTATTAAGATGTCTAAGCAGCTCCCGGAAACGGAAACCAGGTGGCTTTGGTTTAATAGAAGTGTTCCTATAACGCACGTCCATGAAGGTGTTAAAGAACGGCGTAAACGTTGGATGTGTGGGCATGCAATTAAGTCCACAGCCATAATTTGCTAATAGCATGTTGCGCCTGTACTGCAGAGGAGGTTCTGCAGACTCAGCATACAGGCTTATAACTCGGCTCGTTGGAAATACCCCAACTGCTATACGTATGCCACAATTATGGACTGTGTCTAATCTCTTCAGCACAGATGGTCGTGCTGAGCCATAAACGATACTACCATAATCTAATTTGGAACGGATGAGTGTGCGATACAGTCGCAATAACACTGTACGATCCGCTCCCCACGATTTTCCACTTAGTACCCGCAAGATATTTAAAGATCGGTCACATCGTGCTTTCAGTTGTGCTATATGCGACGACCAACTAAGTTTTCTGTCAAATATCAATCCAAGGAACCTCGTCTCATCTGCAAAAGGTAGTAGATCAGCGCCTAGCCGGAGCCTTGGAGGTAATCGACTCCGCTGACGCCAGAAGTTAACACAGATGGTTTTCTCAGCAGAGAATCGGAAGCCGTTCTTTAAACTCCAAACCTTAAGGTTGTCCAAGGTGGTCTGGAGACGGCGCTCTATAAACGAAGTGCGCTGAGATGAACAGTAGACGGCAAAGTCATCTACGAATAGGCATGACGAGACCCCCGGAGGTACACATTTCGAGATAGAATTAATCGCAATAGCAAACAATGTAACACTTAGCACCGATCCCTGTGGTACACCGTTCTCTTGAACGAAAAGGTTCGAAAGAACCGAGCCAACCCTTACTCGGAATACGCGGTCTTTCAAGAATTTCTGAAGGAAGAGTGGTAGGCGTCCACGTATATTCCAGGTGTGCAGAGTACGTAGCAACCCTGCACGCCAACACGTATCATAAGCCTTTTCGAGGTCAAAAAATATTCCGACTGTTTGACAATTTTTAAGAAAGCCGTTCATAATCTGTGTCGACATGGACACAAGATGATCCACTGTTGAACGGCGTCGTCGAAAACCGCACTGGATGTTATTCAGTAGGTTGTGCGTTTCCAGCCACCATACCAACCGCCCATTTATCATGCGTTCCATCACCTTGCAGACGCAACTGGTGAGGGAAATAGGACGGTAGCTAGAAGGGAGGTGACGGTCCTTGCCAGCTTTCAAGATAGGTATAATGGTGGCTTCTCGCCACTTGTCCGGGAACGTGGCATCAACCCAAACACGGTTATAGACCTCGAGCAGGTATGCCTTACCTTCAGGTGAGAGATGTTGTAACATTTGAACGTGGATTCCGTCCGGTCCTGGCGCTGTCAGTCGCGATGATGAAAGAGCGTGTTCTAACTCCGCCAAGGTGAAGAGGCGGTTATAATCTTCAAGGTTTCTGGAACTAAACACGAAACCTTGAGATTCCACCTGAGTCTTAATTGAGATAAACTCAGGAGCATAATTACTTGAGCTAGACACCTGAGCGAAAGCACAGCCGAAGGTGTTAGCCACGACAAACGGATCAACAACAACTCCTGCAGGTGTTTTCAGACCAGCGATTGGCAAGTGGGTTGATTTTCCGGCCACGCGCCTTAACCTATCCCATACAACAGATGATGGTGTCCATCTGTTAAAAGATGAGACAAAGTTGTTCCATGAGATCTTTTTGCTATCCTTAATTATTTGCCTAGACTGTGCACGCGCTTTCTTGTACTCAATTAGATTACTTTGGGTAGGGTGTCGTTGAAATACCCGTAGAGCACGTCTACGAGCACGAATAGCATTCCGGCAGTCGTTGTTCCACCACGGGACAGGAAGTCGACCAGGTCGGGTGGCCGAACGTGGAATAGACTCATCTGCAGCGGAAAGAATTGTCTCTGTGAGATGATCGACTAGATCATTCACAGAATCGTGCTCATTGTAATCAAAGACAGCCAACTGGGTGTAAAGGTTCCAGTTGGCACGATCAAAGCGCCATCTAGGGTTACGTGAGGTAGACACATCGTGTGCTAAGAGACTCAGAAGACATGGGAAGTGGTCGCTGGAATGTAAATCAGAGATGACATTCCACTGCAATGAAACTGCTAACTGGGATGAACATACTGCCAAATCGATGTGCGAATAGGTGTTATAAGCGTCTGAGAGGAACGTTGGCTCTCCGGAATTCAGGAGAACCAAGTTATTGCTCTCCAAGAATTTTGCAATGAGGTGGCCTCTCGAACTTGCCCGAGTTGAACCCCATAGTGGGTGATGGGCATTAAGGTCTCCAACTATTAGAAATGGTGTTGAAAGTTGGGAAACCAGATCTTCAAGGTCAATTAACGAGAGGTCATCTGATGGCGGGAGATATACATTGCAAATGCAAAATTCGATGGTTGGCAGCTTAATCCTTACAGCTACAGATTGTATATCAGATTGCAGCTGTACCGGGTCTACAAATATGTCATCCCTGAGGAGCATCATAGTGCCCCCGTGAGCAGGAATGCCCTCTTCTGTGTCAATATCACACCGCAGTGGTGTGTAGCGTCGAATTTTAAACTTGTCTTGCGGTCGTAGCTTAGTCTCTTGTAAGCATACCACTAAGGGGTTATGCTTACTGAGCAAAAGCTCCAATTCTGGTCGATGTGCTCTTAAACCCCGCAAGTTCCATTGGAGGATAGCCATTGGAACTATGGAGATAGGTTGTAATAGGTCTTCTACATTAAGAGGACTTTAACGGTGGCCGAATCAGCTTACCCTTTTTCTTCGGTGTGGGGCTAACACCTGTTTCCTTTTCATCGGGTTTGTCCTGGCGCTTTTTCATTGCCGTTCTTGCAGTGTGGTCCGTGTCTTCCTGGTCCATTTCTTCCACGGATGAGGCCCCTTTTCCTATAGAAAACTTAGGTTCGAGGACCTCAAACCGGTTGGACACAGAGATCGACGATGATGACAGTTGTCGATCCGTGTCTTCACCAGAGGACCCCTCAGAAGATGAACTTCTAGATGCCCTAGAACCTTTTTTCTTGCCGGTCTCTTTGTTAGTAACTTTAAGAAAGTCTGATTTTGTGTAAGCGGTCTTAAACTTTTTGGGCGGTGCATCGTACACTATATTGGGCTGGACTTTCGATGAGGTTGACGGCTTTGGTGATGTCGGTGCGGACTTCTCCCTCGGTGATTTAGGTGAGAGAGGAGCCGGCCCGGATTGCTTGGTAGGCTTTCGAGCTGGTGTGGCAGTAAGGACCTTGTCTGTTATACTAGCCTCACAATCGCTGGTCTGAGTTGCGATTTCTTTCCTCGGTGCCACCTTAGCAGCTACGGAGCTGTAGGTACCGGACTTTGGCACCGAGGGTAGACGAGTACGTAGGACTTTACGGGCATCCGAGAAAGATAACTTCTCCCTTACTCGGATCTCCTGTATCGCCTTTTCCTCTAGGAATCGTGGGCACTCTCTGTGGCTGGATGGATGTTCACCAGCACAGTTGACACATTTTGCCGGGGATGTGCAGGCATCCTCGTG
Organism: Mantis religiosa; assembly: GCA_030765055.1. Taxonomy (NCBI): domain Eukaryota; kingdom Metazoa; phylum Arthropoda; class Insecta; order Mantodea; family Mantidae; genus Mantis; species Mantis religiosa. Next base: position 35,618,117 of record CM060952.1, on the reverse strand, counting down.
CTTAGACAGACCACACTGAACGCATGTTGGCACACCGCTACAAAAATCACTCGTATGACCGAAGCGCTGACATTTAAAGCACCTGAGTGGGTTTGGTATATATGGCCTAACCTCTATGGACTCATACCCTGCCCTAAGCCTTTGCGGGAGATCTACCCTATCAAAGGTCAGGAACAAGGTACGGGTAGGCACCAATTCCCCTTGCTCTCTACGTTGCACCCGGTATACTGCAAGGACACCCTGGTCTTGTAGGTTCTCCTTTATTTCTTCATTTGACATCCCGTCCAACGCACGAGTGGTGACGACCCCGCGGGAGGAGTTTAGGGTCTTGTGCACCGCAATTGTGACGGGATAGCTGCCCAATAATGTGGCTTTTATTAATGTTGCCGCCTGGGAAGTCGTGTGTGCTTCCACAAGGAGCGTGCCGTTTCTGGAGCGCGTACAGGACTTGACTGGACCGGCAATCTTGTCTAATCCCTTCTGGATTATAAAAGGGTTAACTGTCAAAAAGTTCTTACCTTCCTCCTTTCTTGTTACAACTAAGTAGCGAGGACCAAAAGACTCGACTACTTCCTTTCCAGCTTGGTTAAATGATTTATTATTATTGTTATTATTGTTTTTAAGGTTTACCATGAAAGTTGGCGTAAGATTCATCCCCCAGTGCTCCCCACCCACCACGGAGCCCAACAAGGGGTCATCCCACTGGGATGACAGGGCTACACAGGGGATATAGCGAGCTCGCCGTCCCACTCACCCTGGAGGTCGGTACAATACCTAGTCCTAGCCGATTGATTAGGGGTGGGTTAGTCCCTAACCTCCCGTTTAGGCGAAGCAGAAGCCAAGGTAGTGTATTAGTAATGCGTACCCTCCCCGAATTCAGAAAAATACTGTTACGAGCTCAGATACGCATCCCTCAACCACCAGGACTAACCTTTCCACCGACACGGGTCTCCACGCACGGCCTACACGTGGGTGGGCCTGTTGACCGTCTCCCTCAGCCACGAAGAGGAGCCCACACGAGGGAGACTGTTGGCTCGGGACCCCGGGTTCGCCAAACCCGTACCTACCGAAGTAGGCCCCTGGGGGGCCAAAAGGCCGAGAAGCGATACACCTAGATCTTAGCCAAAAGGCCGAGAAGCGATACGCTTTGATCTTAGCCAAAAGGCCGAGAAACGAAGAACTTTGATCTTAGCCAAAAGGCCGAGAAACGATACACCTAGATCTTAGCCAAAAGGCCGAGAAGCGAAGAACTTTGATCTTAGCCAAAAGGCCGAGAAGCAATACACCTAGATCTTAGCCAAAAGGCCGAGAAGCGATACGCTTTGATCTTAGCCAAAAGGCCGAGAAGCGAAGAACTTTGATCTTAGCCAAAAGGCCGAGAAACGATACACCTAGATCTTAGCCAAAAGGCCGAGAAGCGATACGCTTTGATCTTAGCCAAAAGGCCGAGAAGCGAAGAACTTTGATCTTAGCCAAAAGGCCGAGAAGCAATACACCTAGATCTTAGCCAAAAGGCCGAGAAGCAATACACCTAGATCTTAGCCAAAAGGCCGAGAAGCGATACGCTTTGATCTTAGCCAAAAGGCCGAGAAGCGAAGAACTTTGATCTTAGCCAAAAGGCCGAGAAGCAATACACCTAGATCTTAGCCAAAAGGCCGAGAAACGATACACCTAGATCTTAGCCAAAAGGCCGAGAAGCGATACGCTTTGATCTTAGCCAAAAGGCCGAGAAGCGATACACTTTGATCTTAGCCAAAAGGCCCAGAAGCGATACACCTAGATCTTAGACAAAAGGCCGAGAAGCGATACGCTTTGATCTTAGCCAAAAGGCCGAGAAGCGATACGCTTTGATCTTAGCCAAAAGGCCGAGAAGCGATAAACTTTGTTCATAGCCAAAAGGCCAAAGGCGATAAACTTTGTTCTTAGCCAAAAGGCCAAAGGCGATAAACTTTGTTCGTAGCCAAAAGGCCAAAGGCGATAAACTTTGTTCTTAGCCAAAAGGCCAAAGGCGATAAACTTTGTTCGTAGCCAAAAGGCCAAAGGCGATAAACTTTGTTCGTAGCCAAAAGGCCAAAGGCGATAAACTTTGTTCGTAGCCAAAAGGCCAAAGGCGATAAACTTTGTTCATAGCCAAAAGGCCAAAGGCGATACACTTTGTTCTTAGCCAAAAGGCCAAGACGCGATAAACTTTGTTCGTAGCCAAAAGGCCAAAGGCGATAAACTTTGTTCTTAGCCAAAAGGCAGAGAAGCGATAAACTTTGATCTTGGCCAAAATGCCGGGAAGCGATACACTTTGATCTTAGCCAAAATGCCGAGAAGCGATAAACTTTGATCTAAGCCAAAAGGCCGAGAAGCGATAAGCTTTGATCTTAGCCAAAATGCCGAGAAGCGATATACTCTGATCTTAGCCAAAAGGCAGAGAAGCGATATACTTTGTTCTTAGCCAAAAGGCCGAAAAGCGATAAACTCTGATCTTAGCCAAAGGCAGAGAAGTGATAAGCTTTGATCTGAGCCAAAATGCCGAGAAGCGATATACTCTGATCTTAGCCAAAAGGCAGAGAAGCGATATACTTCGATCTTAGCCAAAATGCCGAGAAGCGATATACTCTGATCTTAGCCAAAAGGCAGAGAAGCGATATACTTCGATCTTAGCCAAAATGCCGAGAAGTGATATACTCTGATCTTAGCCAAAAGGCAGAGAAGCGATATACTTTGTTCTTAGCCAAAAGGCCGAAAAGCGATAAACTCTGATCTTAGCCAAAGGCAGAGAAGTGATAAGCTTTGATCTTAGCCAAAATGCCGAGAAGCGATATACTCTGATCTTAGCCAAAAGGCAGAGAAGCGATATACTTTGTTCTTAGCCAAAATGCCGAGAAGCCATAAACTTTTTTCTTAGCCAAAAAGCCGAGAAGTGATACACTTTGAGCTTAGCCAAACGCCGAGAAGCGATAAACTTTTTTCTTAGCCAAAAGGCCGAGAAGCGATACACTTTGTTCTTAGCAAAAAGGCCGAGAACCGATAAACATTTTTCTTAGCCAAAAGGCCGAGAAGCGATACACTTTGATCTTAGGCAAAAGGCCGAGAAGCGATAAACTTTGATCTTAGGCAAAAGGCCGAGAAGCGATATACTCTGATCTTAGCCAAAAGGCCGAGAAGCGATACACTTTGATCTTAGCCAAAAGGCCGAGAAGCCATAAACTTTTTTCTTAGTCAAAAAGCCGAGAAGTGATACACTTTGATCTTAGCCAAACGCCGAGAAGCGATAAACTTTTTTCTTAGCCAAAAGGCCGAGAAGCGATACACTTTGTTCTTAGCAAAAAGGCCGAGAACCGATAAACATTTTTCTTAGCCAAAAGGCCGAGAAGCGATACACTTTGATCTTAGGCAAAAGGCCGAGAAGCGATAAACTTTGATCTTAGGCAAAAGGCCGAGAAGCGATATACTCTGATCTTAGCCAAAAGGCCGAGAAGCGATACACTTTGATCTTAGCCAAAAAGCCGAGAAGCGATACACTTTGTTCTTAGCCAAAAGGCCGAGAAGCGATACACTCTGATCTTAGCCAAAAGGCCGAGAAGCGATACACTTTGTTCTTAGCCAAATGGCCGAGAAGCGATACACTTTGATTTTGGCCAAAAGGCCGAGAAGCGATACATAGTTCTTAGCCAAAAGGCCGAGAAGCGATAAACTTTGTTCTTAGGCAAAAGGCCGAGAAGTGATAAACTTTGTTCTTAGCCAAAATGCCGAGAAGCGATAAACTTTGATCTTAGCCAAAAGGCTGAGAAGCGATAAACTGTGTTCTTGGCCAAAAGGCCGAGAAGCGATACACTTTGATTTTGGCCAAAAGGCCGAGAAGTGATAAACTTTGTTCTTAGCCAAAAGGCCGAGAAGCGATAAACTTTTTTCTTAGCCAAAAGGCTGAGAAGCGATAAACTTTGATCTTAGCCAAAAGGCTGAGAAGCGATAAACTTTGTTCTTAGCCAAAAGGCCGAGAAGCGATAAACTTTGTTCTTAGCCAAAAGGCTGAGAAGCGATAAACTATGTTCTTGGCCAAAAGGCCGAGAAGCGATAAACTTTGTTCTTAGCCAAAAGGCCGAGAAGCGATAAACTTTGATCTTAGCCAAAAGGCCGAGAAGCGATAAACTTTGTTCTTAGCCAAAAGGCCGAGAAGCGATAAACTTTGATCTTAGCCAAAAGGCTGAGAAGCGATAAACTATGTTCTTGGCCAAAATGCCGAGAAGCGATAAACTTTGTTCTTAGCCAAAAGGCCGAGAAGCGATAAACTTTGATCTTAGCCAAAAGGCCGAGAAGCGATAAACTTTGTTCTGAGCCAAAAGGCCGAGAAGCGATAAACTTTGATCTTAGCCAAAAGGCCGAGAACCGATACACTTTGATTTTGGCCAAAAGGCCGAGAAGCGATACATAGTTCTTAGCCAAAAGCCCGAGAGGCGATAAACTTTGTTCTTAGCCAAAAGGCCGAGAAGCGATAAACTGTGTTCTTGGCCAAAAGGCCGAGAAGCGATACATAGTTCTTAGCCAAAAGCCCGAGAGGCGATAAACTTTGTTCTGAGCCAAAAGGCTGAGAAGCGATAAACTGTGTTCTTGGCCAAAAGGCCGAGAAGCGATACACTTTGATTTTGGCCAAAAGGCCGAGAAGCGATACATAGTTCTTAGCCAAAAGCCCGAGAGGCGATAAACTTTGTTGTTAGCCAAAAGGCCGAGAAGCGATAAACTTTGATCTTAGCCAAAAGGCCGAGAACCGATACACTTTGATTTTGGCCAAAAGGCCGAGAAGCGATACATAGTTCTTAGCCAAAAGCCCGAGAGGCGATAAACTTTGTTCTTAGCCAAAAGGCCGAGAAGCGATAAACTGTGTTCTTGGCAAAAAGGCCGAGAAGCGATACATAGTTCTTAGCCAAAAGCCCGAGAGGCGATAAACTTTGTTCTGAGCCAAAAGGCCGAGAAGCGATAAACTTTGATCTTAGCCAAAAGGCCGAGAACCGATACACTTTGATTTTGGCCAAAAGGCCGAGAAGCGATACATAGTTCTTAGCCAAAAGCCCGAGAGGCGATAAACTTTGTTCTTAGCCAAAAGGCCGAGAAGCGATAAACTGTGTTCTTGGCCAAAAGGCCGAGAAGCGATACATAGTTCTTAGCCAAAAGCCCGAGAGGCGATAAACTTTGTTCTTAGCCAAAAGGCCGAGAAGCGATAAACTTTGATTTTGGCCAAAAGGCCGAGAAGCGATACATAGTTCTTAGCCAAAAGCCCGAGAGGCGATAAACTTTGTTGTTAGCCAAAAGCCCGAGAAGCGATTCACTTTGATCTTAGAGGAAAGGCCAAGAAGCGACAAACTTTGATCTTAGCCAAAAGGCCGAGAAGCGACAAACTTTGTTCGTAGCCAAAAGGCCGAGAAGCGATAAACTTTCATCTTAGCCAAAAGCCCGACAAGCGATAAGCTTTGTTCGTAGATAAAAGGCCGAGAAGCGATAATCTTTGATCTTAGCCAAAAGGCCGAGAAGCGATAAACTTTGATCTTAGCCGAAAGGCCGGGAAGTGATAAACTTTGGTCGTAGCCAAAAGGCCGAGAAGCGATACACTTTGATCCTAGCCAAAAGGCCGAGAAGCGATAATCTTTGATATTAGCCAAAAGGCCGAAAAGCTATAAGCTTTGTTCGTAGCCAAAAGGCCGAGAAGCGATACACTTTGACGCTAGCCAAAAGGCCCAGAAGCGATACACCTAGATCTTAGCCAAAAGGCCGAGAAGCGATACGCTTTTATCTTAGCCAAAAGGCCGAGAAGGGATAAACTTTGTTCTTAACCAAAAGGCCGAGAAGCGATACACTTTGATTTTAGCCAAAAGGCCGAGAAGCTATACACTTTGATCTTAGCCGAAATGCCGAGAAGCGATAAACTTTTTTCTTAGCCAAAAGGGCGAGAAGCGATAAACTTTGAGTGAGTGAGTGAGTGTGGTGTTTAAGGGCCCGTCGACAACAAGGGCATTTGGGCCCCAAGTCAATACTAAAACCTAAAAGCTATAAACATTTATCTAAAAAAAGGTAAAATATAATAAAACACTCAACTGTTAAAAGGACATTAAAAACTCATCCCAATACTAATAGTTAAAAGCTCTAAAATTAATAAATATAAAATCAAAGTCAGACTCGTCTATTAAAACTAATTTCCGCAACAAACCGCAGTGTCTTATCCACGGCCACTGGGTCGTCCCCTAAAACATCGAGCAAGTTAGCCCTTAGGCCCAAAGACTGGCGAACGCGGGAGTACTGCGGGCAATCCAGCAGTACATGCCGCACAGTGAGATGTACTGCACACGGAGCACACACATGGGCCGGTTCCCCTCTCAAGAGATGGCCATGAGTTGCACGTGTGTGCCCAATTCTCAGCCGGGTGAGTATCACCTCGGCCCTCCGGTTATCCCTGCAGGAAGTTGGCCAGGGTTGTACGCTCTCCTTTATCGCCCGGAGTTGTGTGCCTTCTAAAGCTGTCCAGGATTGCTGCCAAGCAGATAGTAGTTGGCGACGGAAAAAACGTTGCACATCCTGGTATGGCACATAGTTGTTAAACTCCGAGGTAAACGGCAAGCTGACTTAGCAGCCGCGTCCGCCTCCTCGTTCCGGGATATCCCCACATGGCCTGGGATCCAAGTAAAAACAAAATTGTATCCGCGACTGAGCATTTGCGAGATCTGGGCCTGTATTTTTAAAACGAGGGTGTGAGCGGCTGTGTGCTGTTGCAAGGCCTGAAGCGCACCCAGGCAGTCAGTACAGAGGATAAAAGAGCCAGGAGCTAACTTGCAAATAAAAAGGAGTGAGTGAGTGAGTGTGGTTTTCTAAGGGCCCGTCGACATCAAGGTCATTTGGGCCCGAAGTCAATACTAAAACCTAAAAGCTATAAAAATTTAGCTAAAAATAAGATAAAATATAATAAAACACTCAACTGTTAAAAGGACATTAAAAACTCATCCCAATACTAATAGTTAAAAGCTCTAAAATTAATAAATATAAAATCAAAGTCAGACTCGTCTATTAAAACTAATTTCCGCAACAAACCGCAGTGTCTTATCCACGGCCACTGGGTCGTCCCCTAAAACATCGAGCAAGTTAGCCCTTAGGCCCAAAGACTGGCGAACGCGGGAGTACTGCGGGCAATCCAGCAGTACATGCCGCACAGTGAGATGTACTGCACACGGAGCACACACATGGGCCGGTTCCCCTCTCAAGAGATGGCCATGAGTTGCACGTGTGTGCCCAATTCTCAGCCGGGTGAGTATCACCTCGGCCCTCCGGTTATCCCTGCAGGAAGTTGGCCAGGGTTGTACGCTCTCCTTTATCGCCCGGAGTTGTGTGCCTTCTAAAGCTGTCCAGGATTGCTGCCAAGCAGATAGTAGTTGGCGACGGAAAAAACGTTGCACATCCTGGTATGGCACATAGTTGTTAAACTCCGAGGTAAACGGCAAGCTGACTTAGCAGCCGCGTCCGCCTCCTCGTTCCGGGATATCCCCACATGGCCTGGGATCCAAGTAAAAACAAAATTGTATCCGCGACTGAGCATTTGCGAGATCTGGGCCTGTATTTTTAAAACGAGGGTGTGAGCGGCTGTGTGCTGTTGCAAGGCCTGAAGCGCACCCAGGCAGTCAGTACAGAGGATAAAAGAGCCAGGAGCTAACTTGCAAATAAAAAGGAGTGAGTGAGTGAGTGTGGTTTTCTAAGGGCCCGTCGACATCAAGGTCATTTGGGCCCGAAGTCAATACTAAAACCTAAAAGCTATAAAAATTTAGCTAAAAATAAGATAAAATATAATAAAACACTCAACTGTTAAAAGGACATTAAAAACTCATCCCAAAACTAATAGTTAAAAGCTCTAAAATTAATAAATATAAAATCAAAGTCAGACTCGTCTATTAAAACTAATTTCCGCAACAAACCGCAGTGTCTTATCCACGGCCACTGGGTCGTCCCCTAAAACATCGAGCAAGTTAGCCCTTAGGCCCAAAGACTGGCGAACGCGGGAGTACTGCGGGCAATCCAGCAGTACATGCCGCACAGTGAGATGTACTGCACACGGAGCACACACATGGGCCGGTTCCCCTCTCAAGAGATGGCCATGAGTTGCACGTGTGTGCCCAATTCTCAGCCGGGTGAGTATCACCTCGGCCCTCCGGTTATCCCTGCAGGAAGTTGGCCAGGGTTGTACGCTCTCCTTTATCGCCCGGAGTTGTGTGCCTTCTAAAGCTGTCCAAGATTGCTGCCAAGCAGATAGTAGTTGGCGACGGAAAAAACGTTGCACATCCTGGTATGGCACCGTAGTTGTTAAACTCCGAGGTAAACGGCAAGCTGACTTAGCAGCCGCGTCCGCCTCCTCGTTCCCGGATAACCCCACATGGCCTGGGGTCCAAGTAAAAACAAATTGTAACCGCGACTGAGCATTTGCGATATCTGGGCCTGTAATTTTAAAACAATGGTGTGAGCGGCAGTGTGCTGTTTCAAGGCCTGAAGAGCACTGAGAGAGTCGGTGCAAACAATAAAAGAGCCAGGGGCTAACTTGCAAATGAAAAGGAGCAAATAAAAGATGGCATACAGCTCTGCTGAGAAGACCGAAGTGGAGTCCAGACGTCTAAATTTATGAGCCTCGCCGTTAATGAAGAATGCGCAACCCGTAGCGTTACCTAACTGGGAACCGTCTGTAAAGACCGGAACATAGTTAGGGTAACGGCCCAGTAATTCGGCAAAAAGTTGTTGGAACACCGAATGTGGGGTAGCGAGTCTAGTGTTGCTTGAAAGTGTTAGAGCGAACTGCGCACGATTGAGCTGCCATGCAGGATAAGGGCAGATGGACGACCTCTCTACGCGAGGCATTCGGAGCCCATGGGAATGTAGGAGATCCCGACATCTTATTCCCATGGGGCGCCACTAAGGTAGCAACGCCACCGCTTGCACGCATACCTGCAAGAGAGTCGCTTCTAAATGCAGAAAAGGAGTTAAGGTGTAACGAGTGATTGGAATGTAAGTGGGTTTCCTGGAGACAAATAATTGATGGTGACCGTTGAGAGACTAAGTGTTGTAGGTCTTGAGCACGAGCTCGAAAACCATTGACATTCCACTGGATTATTTCCATAAAGAGTTTTTAGCGGGCCGTTTTAACCTTTTTCTTGACCTTGGCTGATTTGGGCCCTACGACTCGAAAATCGTTAGCCTCCTGTGACTCCGCTGATGTTCGGGAGTCAGAACTCCTACGGCTCGTAGAACGAGACCGGGATCTAATAGAAGGCGAGCGACTTCGCGATCTATGTGGTGGCCGGGATCGGTTTTTCGTATTTACTACGGGATGGCTGTTACCCGCTGATGGCTTGGTGGCTGGAGTCTGTACGGCTGAAGCGGAGGCTGTGCTGGTGGGTATACAAACAGTCTGAGACGTGGGTTTAACGGCTAGAAAGTCTGTCTGCGTGGATGCGTGGGCGACAGGGACGTGTTGAACAGCAACGGTGGTATTAGGAGTACGGCGAGCTGCTGATGCATACCCAGTAGTAGTGGTAGCAGGCTTTAGTTGTTCAAAGCGCCGTCGTGCCTCTGGAAAAGTCAAGCGTTCTTTGACACGTAGTTCCTGAATGCTTTTTTCGTCCATTAATCTAGGACACTGTCGCGAGCTGGAGGGATGACTACCGCCACAGTTCACGCAGCAAGGTGTTCGGCTGCAGTTTGGGTCGTCGTGTTTAGCTAGGCCACATTGCTCACAAAGAGCAGGATTGGTGCATGTGACCTTAGTATGTCCGAACCGCTGACATTGGAAACAGCGCATGGGGTTCGGGACATACTGGCGGACACTCGCACGCTCATAGCCGCAATAGATGTACTCCGGTAACTTAGTCCCAGCAAACGTTAGAAATACCGTACGTAGTGGGTACTCCTTGCCATCTTGTTTCCGTGTTAGCCGGTACGCCTGACAAACAAGCTGATCCGAGAGGCAACTTACTATTTCCTCGTTTGCAAGACCGTCTAGGCTGGAGGTGGTGACTACTCCTCGACAGGTGTTAAGTGTTTTGTGTGGGGCTACCCGGATAGGGTAGGAGCCCAACAAAGTCGCCTTTTGTAGTTTGCGAGACTGGTCTGCACTGGTGCTCTCTAATAGTAAGCTACCGTCTCGGAGACGCGTAGCGCTTTTGACCGGGCCGCTGATTTTAGTAGTAGTAGTAGTAGTAGTAGTAGTAGAGTTTCGGGGCGCACAACTGCTTGGGTTATTAGCGCCCTAACAACACTAAAAGCTTAAAAGTAACAGGCATGTAGCCTGTGGGTGCAATGGGAAAAGAGTAGAACCATAATTAAAAACAGCGCCAGTAACGGTAAGAATAAACACCACATTGGCAAACGGCTAAAGTGCAAAAGTTGTCAGAACAGTAAGTTATATACGGCGACCGAAGCCACTTAGTTGAATAAATCGTAATAGTTTCTCTACGGCGCCTGGGGTGTCAGCTAGGATATCGGTCATTGTCGCTGGTAGGTCCAAAGACGCACGTATGGGGGCTAAAAACTGGCACTTTGTTAAGATATGTCGCACCGTTAGTGACTCGCTGCAACGAGGGCAAACAGGTGCAGGTTCTGACTGTAATAAATGAGTGTGACTAAAACGGCAGTGCCCGATACGTAGTCTAGCTAAAGTGACTTCGTCCCGACGGCAGCCACGGGAGGAAGTCTGCCAGGTAACAGATAGCGGTTTTACCTCCCGAAGTTTGTTGCGCGTAACAGCGTGCCAAGATGTCTGCCAGCGGGAAGTGTGAAGACTCCGTAAAATCGCGCTAAAATCATCAGAGGGGATTTGGGAGCTGCTGCATCTACCACATGAAACTGCAGCCTTCGCAGCGATATCAGCGTCTTCGTTACCTGATAGGCCTACATGTCCAGGGACCCACACGAAAGACACCCTAATACTAGCATTAGCGAGCATGTAAAGGCGATCCTGGGCACGCTGTACAAGAGGGTGGTAGGTGTACAGCGACTTGAGGCTTTGGAGGGCGCTTAGGGAATCGGAGCAGATCACCCAGCGCTGCAAACCTTGCCGATGAATATACAGAAGGGCTTGGTAAATAGCAAACAGCTCAGCGGTAAAACTCGAGCACTGCGATAAAAGGCGAAATTTGAAACTGCGGCTACCGTGAATAAAAGCACATCCCACGCCTTGGCTGTCCTTCGAGCCATCCGTGTATATAAAATTACAAGGGCCATAGTGAGCCTTTAGTTCTAAAAAGGACAGGCGAATAGTCGAACGAGGGGTCGTTGATTTCGGCATGGCCGTTAGCCTCTGATGGACGGAAATCTCCGAGCGGAGCCAGGGGGGAAAGAGGGATTCTCCCCGCTGAAACACGGACGGCAAAGTGATGTTCAAGAGTCGCAGAAGTAGGCGAAACCGAACGCCAGGAGGGAGCAACGCCAGGGGGCGCGTCGAGTACTGACGATCCAATGAGGCGTTAAAAAAGGGTTTAAAAGAAGGATGTTCCGGCATACTTAAGAGCTTGCAAGCGTAAATGCACAAAAGAACATCGCGTCGATAGGAAAGCGGTGGTTCGGCGGCTTCCGCACACAAGCTCTCTGCTGGGCTAGTGGGAAAAGCGCCAGTACTCAACCTGATTCCACGGTGGTGGATGGGATCCAGGCGACCTAGAACCGACGGACGAGCCGACGAATACACGACGCATCCGTAGTCAAGTTTAGATCGGACTAGGCAACGGTAGAGTTGTAAAAGTACAGTCCGATTTGCACCCCAGGATGTGCTACTTAAAACGCGTATGATATTAAGAGAACGGTCACACCGAGCCCTTAAATGCATAATATGAGACGACCAGCTGAGCTTTCTGTCGAAGATCAATCCCAAAAATTTCGCCTCGTCCGCAAAAGGAAGAACAGCAGGGCCGAGATGTAGAGAAGGCGAATGAAACGCTTTCCGGCGCCAGAAGTTGACACAGACTGTTTTCTCGGCGGAAAACTTAAAGCCGTTTTGGATACTCCAAGTGTAGAGGCGATCTAGGCAACCTTGGAGGCGGCGTTCTAGCAAACAAGTTCGCCGAGAGCTGCAATAAATTGCAAAGTCGTCAACAAATAAAGAGGCCGAAATGCCCGGTGGGACACACTCTACAATGGGATTGGTAGCAATGGCAAACAGTGTGACACTGAGCACCGATCCTTGCGGTACTCCGTTCTCTTGGATAAAAACACGGGATAAAACTGAACCTACGCGCACGCGAAAGACTCTTTTCCTCATGAACTCTCGAATAAAGAGGGGTAGACGGCCTCGGATACCCCAACTGTGTAGTGTACGAAGAATGCCATACCTCCAACATGTGTCGTATGCTTTGGCGAGATCAAAAAAGACGGCAACCGTTTGATTCCTCCGCAAAAATTGTCCATAATATGTGTTGATAGGGAGACAAGGTGATCAGTCGTAGAACGAAAGCGTCGAGAGCCGCATTGGACGTTGGACAACAAATGTTGGGATTCCAGCCACCATGTCAATCGCCCGTGTATCATGCGCTCCATCACCTTGCAGATGACGCTGGTGAGGGAGATCGGGCGATAACTGGAAGGTAGATGGGGGTCCTTTCCAGGCTTTAAAATGGGGACTATGGTGGCCTCGCGCCAGGCGGATGGAAATGTGGCAGTACGCCAGATACGGTTGTACACGCTTAGAAGGAACCTTCTACCATGGGAGGTAAGGTATTGGAGCATCAGAAGGTGTATACCATCTGGGCCAGGTGCAGAGGGCCTGGAAGAAGCCAGGGCCCTTTCTAGCTCGGTCTCGGAGAAATCCGTATTGTAAAATTCCGTGTTAGATGAGGAAAATGAGAGCTCATGGGATTCCACCCGGTCTTTCGTAGCTAAGAATGCTGCATGATAGTGGGAGGAACTGGAAACGTCAGCGAAGACAGTGCCCAAGGCGTCAGCAACGGCTCCGGGGATAACGACAGTGTCGTTATTCAGCCTGAGGCCGGGAATCGTGAGCCTGGAAGCTTTGCCGGCGACGCGGCGAAGCCGATCCCATACAATAGAAGATGGTGTGAAGGGATTAAATGACTCGACAAAGCGCTTCCAAGAGGCCCGTTTACTGTCCATAATGATGTGACGAGCTCGGGCACGCAGTCGTTTATAGGTAACCAGATTTTCAAGAGTAGGGTGGCGCCGAAATACTCGAAGTGCCTTCCTCCGTGCCTGGATGGCCGCCCGGCAGTCGTCGGTCCACCAAGGGACTGGCAGGCGTTTCGGATGGGATGACGACCTGGGTATCGCTTGTTCGGCAGCAGAAGTGATGACGGAAGTAAGGTGATCCACCATGTCGTCGACGTTGTTAAAGAGGCGGTCTTCGAAGTTCGCCAAGTTTGAGTAAAGGAGCCACTGAGCTCTGTGGAATTGCCAGTGGGGTACACGTGACGATGGAACATTGTGTGAAAGCAGGCGTATAACACACGGAAAATGATCGCTGCCAAAGCTGTCAGAGAGGACGTTCCACTGTAGGCGATGTGTAAGCTGTTGGGAGCAAACAGCTAGGTCGAGGTGAGAGAAACTGCCGCTGGAATCGGAGAGAAAGGTTGGTTGGCCGGTGTTTAGAACGGAAAGATTGTACTGGGAAAAAAATTCAACGAGGTCGTTCCCCCTTGCGCTAGCCCGTGGAGATCCCCATAGGGGGTGGTGGGCATTAAAGTCTCCCAACAGAAGATAAGGCGTCGGGAGCTGCGCTATTAAAGCTGCGAGATCAGCAAGAGGGAGAGGAGATGAAGGTGGAAAATAAACAGAACAAAGTGTAAACGAAAAACCAGGAAAGCGGACGATGGCAGCAACAGCTTGCAGGTGAGTGGTGAGCCGAACAGCTTGATAATAGATGTTGTCACAAACGAGCATCATAACACCAGCATGTGCAGGAGAACCAGGTTCCGGTGGGAGATCGAATCGCACCGGCACGTACCCGGGAAAGGTGAAAGTATCCCGGCGCTGGAGCTTTGTTTCCTGCAAACACAAAATACGAGGGGACAGCGACGTCGTGAGGAGCTGTAATTCGGCCTTATGTGCACGAATGCCACGTATATTCCACTGGACAATCGACATTAGGAGGTAAAGAAGAGGTTGGTTGAGTACTTTACTTGACCACAGGCTGCCGTTTCAATTTGCCTTTTTGTTTGCGCGTGGGACTGGGACTTTTGGGAGGGGTAGGATCTTCCTCCATAGGCTCCGCTTCAAGAGGAGGCTCGGAGTCACCGGAAACCGAACTCAGGGCGTCGAACCGGTTACCGGTGGCCACGGCCGTTGGCGAGACTCGTGGAGTTCGGTTACGCCCTCTGCCATCTTGAGACTTGGATCTCCGAGGTGGTGAAGGAGAGGAGGCTTTTGAAGCAGTCGGTTTACTGGCAGAAGTAGCAGGACTTTTTAAAAAGTCGGAGCGTTTTGGCTCGGTTTTAAACTTTCGAGGTTCGGTGCTGAGCGGAGGTCTCTTAGGGCTGCGTGATCCAGAAGGTTGTACAGGAACTTTAGCCGGGACGGCAACGGAGGAATCGGAAGATGTTTGGGTGCCAATATCCCGCTTGGGTACTGGAGCTGAAACCACAGAGCTAAATGTGCCAAATTTTAAAAGAGAAGGTTGGCGAGCAAGATGGCGTTTGCGGGCCTCAGTGAAAGAGAGGCGTTCTTTCACCCGCAGCTCCTGAATGGCCTTCTCATCCATATAACGTGGACAGTTGCTGGAAGATGCTGGATGGCTACCGCGACAATTGACACAGCACGGAGGATTTGGACAAGCTCCGTCATGTGCGTCTTGACCGCACACGGCGCAAATAGATTGTGTTAACTTGCAAGATAACTTAGTGTGGCCAAATCGTTGACATTGAAAACAACGCAGAGGACGTGGTATATAGGGCCGAACGTTGATGACCTCGTAGCCTGCCTTAATCTTCGCCGGGAGATCGAGCCGATCGAAGGTAAGGAAGAGCGTACGAGTGGGCACTGGAACGCCATCACGCATTGTTTTTACTCGATATACGGCGGTCACGCCCTGGTTGGAGAGGTAGCCTTGTATTTCTTCCTCCTGCATGCCATCTAGAAGGTGTGATGTAATGACGCCTTTACAAGAGTTCAGGCTTCGGTGCTTCTCAACTCGGATGGGATATCCGTGGAGGAGTTTTGCCTTCAGCAGTCTGTCGAACTGTAGTGTAGAGTACGTTTCAACGAGCAAGGAACCATTTCTGAGACGGGTACAAGACTTAACTGGACCGGCTAGTTTATCAAGTCCCAACTGTATAACAAAGGGATTCACTGTGAGAAATGTCTGAGCCTCCTCCAAACGATTTATCACTAGGTAACGAGCACCTGATGCTTCGTGTACCTCTTTTACTTCATTTGCCTGTCGTTTTCTTTTGGGTGTAAGTGTTGCCATAGAAGACGTTATTTTAGTTCATCCCCCAATGCTCCCCACCCACCACGGAGCCCAACAAGGGGTCACCCCACTGGGATGACAGGGCTACATAGGGGATATAGCGGGCTCGCCGTCCCACTCACCCTGGAGTTCAGTGTAACACCTTGTCCTGGCCGATTGATTAGGGGTGGGTTAGTCCCTAACCTCCCGTTTAGCTGAAGCAGTAGCCAAAGTGGTATATTGGTGATGCGCACCCTTCCCGAATTCAGAAAAACACTGTTACGAGCTCGGATACGCATCCCTCAACCACCAGGACAAACATTTCCACCGACACGGGTCTCCACGCACGGCCTACACGTGGGTGGGCCTGTTGACCGTCTCCCTCAACCACGAAGAGGAGCCCACACGAGGGAGACTGTTGGCTCGGGACCCCGGGATCGCCAATACCCGTACCTACCGTAGTAGGCCCCTGGGGGGGCCGCTGATTTTGTCAACTTCACGCTTTATATAAAACGGACTGATATCTTTAAAAGTTTTCCCATCACAAGCCAAAGTCATAACTAAATAAGGGTCAATGAAGGATTGTTTGCGCGGAGACATGATGATATAGACCCCCTCCCGGAACCGTCGGCGTCAGCCTGCCATCCGGGGGTTAAAGAAAAAAGACACCGAATCTTCACGGTCTGTGCCGTCACGGGGACCTCACCCATAACCGATCTCATTTGTACCTCAGAAAAGCTACACTTCAAAATCCACTGCTTGTCCGTATGGGTAAACCGTTCACCACGCACACCCCGGCTTTATTCCCCTACCACAGGAATAACCGCCTGTGGCTCCCCGCTTTAGGCCGCGCATGCGTGTAATAGGCACACGCGGATTCAGGGGACTTGTGGTTGATTACACCGGGGTTCCGTCAGCGGTAACACGTCCGGTCCGTGATACTAACCCAACGGCAAAACGCGGCCGTCGGGAGATTACCACAGACCGGGCCCTCTAGGAGCTACGTGGGTGTACTTGACGGTGTGGACGGGCTCCGCACTTAAGGCTACACATAGGGGCAGTGCGAAGGGTCCGCTCAACCTTCACTTTTGAGACCTCCGGAGAGCACACATGTCGGAAGCCGCGCTGAAAACCGTGGGACAGAACCACGGAGATAGGAAAGATCCCTGCTGGTGAGACAGGAGTTATAAACCTAAGACCCTAAGTGCTAATAATTATAATAAAAAACTAGAAGGGGAAGAAGGTGATGCTTACTGACAAGCAGTAGCTACACGTGGCACAGTTGATGGAGATGAAGGGAATGAATTGAGGGTGAATGGCTAGGGACCCCGGGATCGCCAATCCCGTACCTACCGTAGTAGGTCCCTGGGGGAAAATACCAGAGCCTCTTCTGCCAGTTTTCGGGGTTACTGATGGGCCTTCTCGGCAGCCGTAGCGGTGCTGGGGTACACCAAGTCCCCACCGTACATCACCCCATCAGTCAGTCCCCTACTTCCTGTTGCCCACCCCTCGGGACGAGGACCGCAGAGGTTGGATTTTGAGGGGCGGGTTTCCCAGGAGTGTGTGAGTGTGTGTTGTTTAAGGGCCCGTCGACAACTAGGTCATTTGGGCCCTAAGTCAACTTTAAAACCTAAAAGCTACCCAGATTTCGCTAAAAGGTTAAAATAAAATAAAAACACTCAACGTTTAAAAGCACATAAAAACTCATCCCAGACCCAATAATTAAAACCACTAAAATTAATAAATATAAAATTCAAGTCAGACTTGTTTATTAAAACCAATTTCCTCCACAAACCGCAGCGCCTTATCTACGGCCACTGGGTCATCCCCTAAAACATTGAGCAAGTTAGCCCTTAGGCCCAAAGACTGGCGAACGCGGGTGTACTGCGGGCAATCCAGCAGTACATGCCGTACACTGAGGCGTACTGCACACGGGGCACACACAGGGGCCGGTTCCCCTCTCAAAAGATGGCCATGAGTTGCACGTGTGTGCCCAATTCTGAGCCGGGTGAGTATCACCTCGGCTCGCCGGTTATCCCTGCAGGAAGTTAGCCAGGGTCGTACGCTCTCCTTTATTGCCCGGAGTTGTGTGCCTTGTAAAGCTGTCCAGGATTGCTGCCAAGCAGATAGTAGGTGGCGACGGAAAAAACGTTGCACATCCTGGTATGGCACAGTAGTTGTTAAACTCCGGGGCAAACGGCAAGCGAGCTTTGCAGCCGCGTCCGCCTCCTCGTTTCCGGAAATCCCCACATGGCCTGGGATCCAAGTAAAAACAAAGTTGTACCCGCGCATGAGCATTTGCGAAATCTGGGCCTGTATTTTTAAAACGAGGGTCTGAGTGGCAGTGTGCTGTTGCAAGGCCTGAAGCGCACTCAGAGAGTCAGTGCAGACAATAAAAGAGCCTGGAGCTAACTTGCAAATAAAAAGGAGCAGGTAAAGGATGGCATACAACTCTGCTGAGAAGACCGAAGTAGAGTCCAGGAGGCGAAATTTATGAGCCTCACCGTTAATAAAGAAAGCGCAACCCGTAGTGCTACCTAGCTGAGAACCGTCTGTAAAGACCGGAACATAGCTAGGGTAACGGCCCAGTAGTTCGGCAAAAAGTTGTTGGAACACCGAATGTGGAGTAGCGAGTTTAGAGTTGCTGGAAAGTGCGAGATCGAACCGCGCACGATCCAGTTGCCAAGCAGGATAAGGGCTGATGGACGACCTCTCCACGCGAGGCATTCGGAGGCCATGGGAATGTAGGAGATCCCGAAATCTTATTCCCATGGGGCGTGTCCGAGAACCAGGGCGCATATAACGGTGGACTAAATCTGGACTCAAAACTGGTTTAAAACAAGGATGATTGGGATAACTAGCCAACTTCGAGACGTATGAGCAGAGTAACAGCGAGCGACGAATATGGAGTGGAGGTTCGCCTGAGTCTGCATACAGGCAGTCGACTCGACTGGTGCGGAAAGCTCCTGTGGCAAGGCGGATGCCAGTATGATGCACGGTGTCTAAAAGGCGAAGTTTAGAGGCGGTCGCTGCGCCATAAATAAAACTACCATAGTCCAGCTTGGACCGAACCAGAGAGCGGTACAGCCTTAACATTACCGTGCGATCGCCCCCCCAAGATGCTCCAGATAATACCTTGAGCACCCGAAGAGAACGATCGCAAGAGGCTCGAAGGTGACGAATGTGGTGCTCCCAATTTAGTTGTCGGTCCAAGTAGAGGCCCAAGAACTTCAGGTGCGAGACAAATGGCAGGGGTGTGCCGTTCAAATGAAGATCCGGAGGCGGGTGTATACCTCGCAGGCGGTGAAAGTGGATACACTGCGTCTTCGCAGCTGAAAAACGGAAGCCGGTTTGAAGCGCCCAAGCTGCCAGCTGGGTAATGGTCAGCTGTAGTTGGCGCTCAATGTGATCTATGTTGGCAGACCTATAATAGACTGCAAAGTCGTCAACATAGAGGGATGATGGAATTCCACTTCTAACGGCACTAGTGATTCCGTTAATCGCTACGGCAAAAAGGGTGACGCTCAAAATTGACCCTTGAGGTACGCCGTTCTCCTGTATCCGCTCCCGTGATATCGTGTTTCCTATGCGAACCCGAAAACGGCGAAGTTTTAAAAAGTTGCATAGGAATTCGGGTAGATGACCACGCATACCGTAACCATGTAGGTTACGGAGTATGCCATACCGCCAGGTGGTGTCATAAGCCTTCTCCAGGTCGAGGAACACGCCCACGGCGTGCTGTTTCAGTAGAAACGCATCGGAAAGATAACCCTCAAGGCGTGTTAGATTATCGACACTTGAGCGATGGCGACGAAAACCGCATTGCAAGTTGGACAGATGGTTATGTTTTTCTAGCCACCAATTTAACCGAGCGTTTATCATTCGCTCCATGGTCTTGCAGATGACACTCGTCAGGCAAATGGGGCGGTAGCTAGATGGTAGCGTGCGGTCCTTTCCGGGTCGAGGGATGGGGATGACAATACCCTCTCGCCAGGAGGAAGGGAAAACGCGCTCATGCCAAATGCGGTTATAGATGTTTAAAAGGAAGCACAGCGCCTCAGATGGAAGATGTAGCAGCATCTGTCGGTGTACGTCATCGGGACCTGGAGAAGAATCCTTTGCTAACGCCAGAGAATGGGCGAGCTCGGCTGCGGTAAAAGGTTGGTTGTACGGCTCGGTGCAGTCACTATTAAAATTAAGTGGTACCCGCTCCGCCCTTTCCTTAATAAGCAGGAAGAGAGCGTCATAGCGGGCAGTTTGGCTCGTGGCAGCAAATGTGTTAGCTAGGGTTTCTGCTATTTCCTGTTCGGTGGTGCACATGGAACCGTTGATGGCAAGGCCGGGAATTACCGTCCGGCGATACTTGCCATACATCCGCCGAACAGCTGACCATACTTGTTGGGTAGAGCTGCGCCGGGAAAGCGAAGACACATAGGCTTCCCAAGATGTACGCTTTGCGTTGCGCAGTATAAAGCGTGCCCTAGCGCGAGAACGTTTGAAGGCGACAAAGTTTCCTTCAGTCGGGTGCCGCTGAAAAACGCGCAAAGCACGTTTGCGTGCTTTGATAGCCAAACTGCATTCCTCGGACCACCACGGTACAGGGATACGACGTGGTGTAGTTGAACCTCGAGGAATGCTGGATTCTGCTGCGAGAAGGATCGAGCAAGTAAAATATTCGACCATTTCATCGATGGTGTCGAAATTATCGTCGATGAGGTGTATGAGGGATTGGAATTTTCCCCAGTTAGCTTTGGAAATAATCCAGCGAGGATGTCGAGAAGGTACACATTGGCGGCCAGAAAAATGAATATTAATGGGGTAATGATCACTGCCGAAGAGGTCGGAAAGTACTGACCACTCGAGTAGTGGTACTAATGAAGGACTGCAGAAAGAAAGGTCTAGTACGGAATGTGTACCATAAGCGGATGATAGGAATGTCGGGTCACCAGTATTTAGCAGAAGCAGGTCAGACTTGTCGAAGACGTCTACGAGGAGGCATCCACGGGCGTCATCAGTGTCTGATCCCCAGAGCGTGTGCTTGGCATTCAAATCTCCCACAAGGAGTAGTGGTGAGGGGAGCTGAGCCAATAGAGCTAGAAGATCACGCTCTGGAACTATACTGAGCGGCGGCAGGTACATGTTGCAGATGGTAATACTGATGCTCTCCAGCTGTAGCCGAACGGCCACAGCTTGCAAGGGTGTGGTGAGAGGAACGTTGGCGGCTGAGATGTTAGGCGCCACTAAGGTAGCAACGCCACCGCTTGCACGCATACCTGCAAGAGAGTCGCTTCTAAAGGCAGAGAAAGAGTGAAGGTGTAACGAGTGATTGGGATGTAAGTGGGTTTCCTGGAGACAAACAACTGATGGTGACCGTTGAGAAACTAAATGTTGTAGGTCTTGAGCACGAGCTCGAAAACCATTGACATTCCACTGGATTATTTCCATGAAGAGTTTTTAATGGGCCGTTTTAACCTTTTTCTTGACCTTGGCTGACCTGGGCCCTACGATTCGAAAATCGTTAGCCTCCTGTGACTCCGCTGATGATCGGGAGTGAGAACTCCTACGGCTCGTAGAACGAGACCGGGATCTAACAGAAGGCGAGCGACTTCGCGATCTATGTTGTGGTCGGGAGCGGTTTTTCGCATTTACTACGGGTTGGTTGTTACCCGCTGATGGCTTGGTGGCTGGAGTCTGTACGGCTGAAGCGGAGGCTGTGCTGGTGGATACACAAACAGTCTGAGACGTGGGCTTAACGGCTAGAAAGTCAGTCTGCGTGGATGCGTGGGCGACAGGGACGTGTTGAACAGCAACAGTGGTGTTAGGAGTACGGCGAGCTGCTGATGCATATCCAGTAGTAGTGGCAGCAGGCTTCAGTTGTTCGAAGCGCCGTCGTGCCTCTGGAAAAGTCAGGCGTTCTTTGACACGTAGCTCCTGAATGCTCTTTTCGTCCATGAATTTTGGGCACTGTCGCGAACTGGAGGGGTGACTGCCGCCACAGTTCACGCAACAGGGTGTTCGAGTGCAGTTTGTATCCTCGTGCTTCGGTAGGCCACATTGCTCACAAAGAGCAGGATTGGTACATGTGACCTTAGTATGTCCGAACCGCTGACATTGGAAACAGCGCATGGGGTTCGGGACATACTGGCGGACGCTAGCACGTTCATAGCCGCAATAGATGTACTCAGGTAGCTTAGTCCCGTCGAAAGTAAGAAAAACCGTACGTAGCGGGTACTCCTTGCCATCTTGTTTTCTAGTTAGCCGGTATGCCTGACAAACGAGTTGATCGGAGAGGCAACTTACTATTTCCTCATTCGCGAGACCATCCAAGCTGGAGGTGGTGACTACTCCTCTGCAGGTGTTAAGGGTTTTGTGTGGGGCTACCCGGATCGGGTAGGAGCCCAACAAAGTCGCCTTTTGCAGTTTTTTAGATTGCTCTGCGGATGTGGTCTCTAATAGCAAGTTGCCGTCTCGAAGACGCGTAGCGTTCTTGACAGGGCCACTGATCTTATCTAATTCTCGCTTAATGTAAAAAGGACTAATCTCTTTAAACGTTTTCCCATCACAAGCCAAGGTCATAATCAAGAAAGGGTCAATGAAAGATTGTTTGCGCGGATGCATTTTGAATAGGACCCCCATCCGGAACCGTCGGCGTCAGCCTGCCATCCGGGGGTTAAAAAAGAAAGACACCGAATCTTCACGGTCTGTGCCGTCATGGGGACCTCACCCATGACCGATCTCATTTGTACTTCAGAAAAGCTACCCTTCCACATCCACTGCTTGTCCGTATGGGTAAACCGTTCACCACGCACACCCCGGCTTTATTCCCCTACCACAGGAATAACCGCCTGTGGCTCCCCACTTTAGGCCGCGCTGCGCATAAAGGGCACACGCGGATTCAGGGGACTTGTGGTTGATTACACCGGGGTTCCGTCAGCGGTAACACGTCCGGTCCGTGATACTAACCCAACGGCAAAACGCGGCCGTCGGGAGATTACCACAGACCGGGCCCTTAAGGAGCTACGTGGGTGTACTTGACGGTGTGGACGGGCTCCGCACCTAAGGCTACACATAGGGGCAGTGCGAAGGGTCCGCTCAACCTTCACTTTTGAGACCTCCGGAGAGCACACATGTCGGAAGCCGCGCTGAAAACCGTGGGACAGAACCACGGAGATAGGATAGATCCCTGCTGGTGAGACAGGAGTTATAAACCTAAGACCTTAAGTACTAATAATCATAATAAAAAACTAGAAGGGGAAGAAGGTGATGCATACTGATCAGCAGTAGCACAGCGTGGCACAGTTGATGGAGGTGAAGGGGATGAAATGAGGGTGAGTGGCTAGGGACCCCGGGATCGCCAATCCCGTACCTACCGTAGTAGGTCCCTGGGGAAAAATACCAGAGCCTCTTCTGCCAGGGTTTCCCAGGATCCCGGAGGGGAATCGCCTCGGGCCACCCAGACTGATGAGGAATCGGTCGCATCTGATGTTGGCCTAGCCTCTGGCGATGAGGAAGGCGACGACCCAGGAGAGGACCGCAGGGTGCATGAACCTGCTACCGCGCCAGGCCTGGCGCCAAATGACGAGACACCTTTGCACTGCCACCTCCCCCGCCTGAAGAGGGTCCTCTCGGAGGGCACTTCGGAGGAGGGCTGGCGAAACTTCCAGGAGATAATGGAGGCCGTGACCAGAGACGTCCAAAAACTCATGCACATCTCCGTCGCAAAACCTGGTGAGACAAGGAGTCAACCAGACCCGGAGGACCCCAAGTTCATCCAGCGTCTCTACAGGCGCAACAGAAAGAGGGCGATGCGCCTAATACTCGGGGAGGAGTCAGAACTGTGCTCCCTCCCGAAAGAAACGGTGGAAGCGCACTTCGCCAACGCCGGTGTAGCGACGGAGGTGTCAGCCCAGATCTACGAGAACAATCAAGGCAACGCACCAGTGGCGTTGCATCGAATCACTCCAGAAGAGGTGCAGCGTCGCCTACGAAGATGTGAGAACTCGGCCCCGGGGGACGATCGCATCACCTGCCACCATTGGAAGGCGGTTGACCCCGGGTGCACGATCATGGCGGCCATCTTCAACGTGTGCCTTAAATACCTGGACATTCCGCACTCCTGGAAGCAGAGCAGGACCATCCTGGTCTACAAAGGAAAGGGGCCAAAGGAGGACCTGGGCAGCTGGCGGCCCATAGCACTGACTAGGACGATCTATAAACTGTTCACTGGCATCCTAGCCGGCCGGGTATCCCAGTGGGCCGAGCAGAACAATGTCCTGTCGCCGGCCCAGAAGGGCTTCAGGCCCTATGATGGAGTGCTCGAACATAACTTCGTGCTCGACACGGAGCTCAATCGGGCTAGGAACAACGGTGGAGACATCTTCATCGCCTGGCTCGACTTCTCCAACGCCTTCGGCTCGCTACCACATGATGCCATCCAGGCGAGTCTGAGGCATTATGGGGCCGGAGAGAAGTTTCGACAACTGGTGGGGCGCCTATACAATGGGTGCACCACCACGATAGTGACGAGGGATGGCCCTACCAACGAATCCAAGTCAGCAGGGGCATCAAGCAGGGGTGTCCACTTAGTGGCCTGCTATTTAACCTGACAGTAGACCCAATTCTGCGGAGGATCCAGGGAGACGCAGCGGAAGTGAAGATCCTGGCCTTCGCAGACGACGTCGTTCTGCTGTCAGGAGTCAAGGAGGAGCTCCAGCAAAACATCAGCGGCGTCGAATCCATGGCAGAGGAGATGGGAATCGCCCTGAACCATCAGAAGTGCTGCAGCCTGCACTTGAGTGGAAGAACGCCGAGAGGGTGCCGCCCAACTCCATTCCAAGTGAATGGGCAGGTCATCCGACAGCTCCGCGACGGGGAGGCCACCAGTTTCCTCGGCAAACCTACCGGGTTCACCATCCTGCCGGGGAAGCAGGACATGGAGCAAATATTGCGCAGGGGGTTGAGGATCCTAGACTCTAAACTGGCCCCCTGGCAACAACTGGATGCGCTCAAGGCCTTCTTTTTTCCGGTCCTCAACTTCCCAATGAGGATGGGGACATTCCCCAAAACACAGTGGGCCGAAGTCGACAAGAAACTGACAGCCAGACTGCGGAAGATACTATACTTACCGCAGAACTCGTCCCTGGATTACATCTACGGGAGTCGCCAGAAGGGCGCACTGGGAATACCCAACGCGGCAGCCGACTCGGACTTCCACCTGGTCGATTCGGCCTTCAAGATTCTAAACTCGATCGACCAGAGGGTGTCCGAGCTCGGAAGAAAGGACCTGGAAGCCGCAGTAAAGGATAAGATTCGCAGCGACCCTTCGGCGAAGGACTGCGCCAGGTACTTGTCTGGCGACCTACAAGACGAGATGGGCAACCCGGCTTCAACAAGCAGGAACATCTGGACCCGTGCCAGGGTAGCCTCCCGGAGGACAGGAGTAGAATGGGTGGAGGACGACGACGCGCTGGGCTTGCGAGTGGGAGACACAGTGCTGCACCAGGGAGAGAGACGCCGTGTGCTGCGGTGCCTCAGAGCCGAAAACAGAAAACAACATGACGATCGGCTCCGGGGTCTCGTGCGGCAAGGGAAGGCTCTCCAATGTGTCTCCCTCGACAAAAGCTCATCGCACTTCATCTCCAGCGGCGAATACACCCGTTTTGCCGACTGGAGATTCATTCATAAGGCTCGGTTGGACCTCCTACCCCTAAACGGCAGGAAGATGAAGCCAGAGGACAATAAGGCGTGTAGGCGATGTGGCTACAACTCCGAGACTCTCCCCCACGTCATCTGCCACTGCCTGCGCTACAGCCAACTCTTCACCCGGCGTCACAACGCCATCGTAGAGAGGGTGAAGAAAGCGGCAGGGCAGAAATTCAGGCTGCCGTTTGAGAACCGGGCACCTTGCGGGCCAGGACTACGCCCGGATCTCGTCATTCAGAATGACCAGCAGACTGTCATCGTGGACATCACCGTCCCATTCGAGAGTTCTCCGGAGGCGCTGCAGGAGGCCAGGGACAGGAAGCTCGAGAAATATCGAGCACTAGCAGAGGAGATGTCGGCTACCTACCACAACGTCTCGGTAGAGGCAATCGTGGTGGGGGCCCTCGGTTCCTGGTACCCGAAGAACGACAAGCTGCTACGAAAGATGTGTTCCCGGAAGTACCTGGGCCAGATGAAGAAACTCTGTGTTTCGGACTGTATTCGCTGGTCCAGGGACATCTACATAGAGCATCTAACCGGGAAGCGTCAAGTGTAAGCAGTGCATAGTGTGCAGTGATAGTGCTAGTGTTTACAAGGCAAAAACACAAAAGACACATAAACAATGATTCAGATGATGCCTGGTCTGAGGACATGTAAATATGCAAGAAAGGAAATGTAAATATGTAAATACTGTATAATTCTAAATATGTAAATACTTTATAATTCTAAATATGTAAATACTGTATAGTTCAATTATGATTACTCATGACTTGTAATACTATTGTTGCAAAAACTCTGTTCTTATCAGCTTAATATGCGATAAGGACGGATCCTAATGGGGCCGTTGAGGATATTAAGCTGAGCTGATAAGAACTATACCATTTTCTCTTGTGCCAAAGTGCCGAATATTTATACGAGTTAACCATTGTCTCAATAATATTGTACTAAAACACAAACAAACTCTGTTCCTATCAGCTTAATATCTGATACGTCCCCCATTGGGGGACCAGAATATTAAACTGATTTTTGGAAAATGACGGAGTGCTAGGGGCTTGCTCCACCTCTGTCACGGGTTGCCCTGGCATTGCAGTACCGCCAGGATCGGCCCACCTACTAATCTAAACCAAACATAGTCCTTTGCACATGCTGTTGCAACATGCAGTGTGTAATTGCACTTACCTAGGTGCCCCGACCATGCCCGGTCGAGTGCCCTAGTTACGCGGTTGAGGGAGATCCCTTCAACTTGCACCGCCGTTAGTGCAGTGCCAGGACTACCAACCCGTGTCAGAGCAAGAGCCCTATCAGTTCGTCGCATTCCAAAAGTCAGTGTAATATACTGGTGCCCCCAATTTGGGACGTATCACTTATTAAGCTGGTGCCGCGGTCCAGGGGTTAGACCGCTTGGCTTTCACTCAGGCGGCCAGGGTTCGATACCTGGCGACAGCAAAGGGCGATTTGTGGCGGGGCGTGCGTGCTCCGGTTTCCCCCGCCGGCATTTGACCAGTTGCTGCTATATCATCATCGCTCCTATCACTTCATCACGCCCTCTTTCTCTCTTCCACTGCCTTCACTCAGTGGATTCCTCAACCCTCAAGAATTACAGAATATCCTGACACCACGTAGAACGCGCTCCGTTTATTGATCCATTGCAAATGTACTATATTGTGCCCGCCTCGGGAGCGTGGATGGTAGCGTATCTACCTCACATTCCAGAGGTCCCGACTTCGAATCTCGGTCGGTGCGGGTTTGCTGGTTCAGGTATTTATTTATTTATTTATTTATTTATTTTGTAATTTTTATTTTTATTTTTATGTTTAGTTTTATTTTTAGTTTTAGTTTTATTTAGTCCGGGTTTTTCCCTTATCCAAAAAGACGGACGTTTAAACCCCACGAACCTCGGACTACCTTGAGCTACGTTTCACCTAATTGATTCATCGTCCGATATAGCTTAAAGTTGGAGTACGTAACTAAACAGAAAACAAAATAACATCGCATACTGTATGTACTGTGTGTGTATACACTTTCGTTCGCGTTGCCAGAAGAGGAGAGTGCCAACACGCGTAAGACAGACGGAGAGAGGGAGAGAGGGAGGGAGGGAGGGAGGGAGGGAGGGAGGAGAGAAAGAAAGAAAGAAAGAAAGAAAGAAAGAAAGAAAGAAAGAAAGAAAGAAAGAAAGAAAGAAAGAAAGAAAGAAAGAAAGAAAGAAAGAAAGAAAGAAAGAAAGAAAGAAAGAAAGAAAGAAAGAAAGAAAGAAAGAAAGAAAGAAAGAAAGAAAGAAAGAAAGAGTAATGTCCTCAGCCACCCAGACGTGCGCACTGGATTCTGCAAAGGGCGAAACTGATTACAGTGAATATCGGGTTGTTTGCAAATGGAAACGGGCCTTCTAGTGACATCTGCCTCCACGAGCTCTTGTTTTCAAGCATTCGAAGCACGCGGTCCAACACAGCCAAGGCAAACTGCACGAGGCGGCGCTGCTACACTGCCTCGGTGCTAGCCTCCTCTCACGAGAGATAGCGCGCAGGTCGCATGTATATACTTTTCAGCAGAAAATAAAGTCGAATTATCGCATCAATTCACAGAAAGCTTGCAGTGCACCTTGCTTTCACGTAAGATGGGGCATTCAAAGCGCCTGCGCTCGGCAACGTACAAGAATCCCATCCGTTGTAAGGTTTGCGAATGGGGCAAGTTGCGTTCCGCAGGGCAAGTGACTATGGAATTTGGATGAAATTGAGCAAATTTCCAAAATTTTGTATAGCTTCTCGGCCTTTTGGCTAAGATCAAAGTGTAGTATCTGTGCAATGTGAAATGGTCCTTCGAGAACTATAAACCTGCTATACGTGTTGAAGACAAAATCCTGCGAGGAAGCCAAAGACATCAGGTGCTGAAAACACTTAGAGATATGAAAAAGGATCAGCACCTGACTCGACTTTTGGAGCTGCCCAGCCAAGGAAAAGCTATCGACTGCGTATCTGCAGATGCTGCCAGCTCGCATTTCATCAGAACTGGCCTCCACACTAGATTCGCTGATTGGAGGTTCATCCACAGGGCACGATTAAACCTATTGCCCCTGAATGGATGCAGGCATCATGACCAAGGATGCCAGCGAAGCTGCAGGAGATGCGGATATGAGAGCGAGACCCTACCTCATGTAATAAATCATTGCATGAGGTACTCCGATGTCATCACCCGGAGACACAATGCCGTGGCTTCAGCCACAATCAAAGGATAATGCAGAGGCGAGTGGTAAGGGAGGATGACACGCTGGTCGTGTATCACCCTACCCCGGACTGCTTCCGCTGTACCGAAGCAGGGTGCAGTGCGAAATTTCAGTCCAAGGACTGGTCGGCGACGAAGAGGTCTCTGGAGAGGCATCTCTTCAGAGAGCACGACATCCGCATCGCGGGCACCAGGAACGTCTGCCACGGATGCGGCCGTGTCCTTGGAGTGAGGCCCCGGGTGCACCGTTGCTCGGTGGAGCCCGAACCAGCTGCCCAGGAGCCCGACGGACACCATGTCTGCAGGAGGTGTGGGGGCACCTTCTATATCCGTCGGGCTCTTATAAATCATGAACGGTGGCATAAGCAGCAGGACATCCTGAGGGAGGCTGCGGGTGCGCCTGCTCTGCAGCCAGATCCAGCTGAGTGGCCTGCACCGGAGATGCCCAACACCCTGGGAGAGGAGCTGGAGGTTCCCACAGCGGTCGTGCTATCCCCTGGCACGCCAGTGGAGATGGCGGACTCCCCGCTGACGGAGGACCGCACTGATGAGGCCCCTGAGGTACAAGAGGATCCCAGTGTATCCCTACCGGATGCACTGTCCTCGGCGGGACCCCAATCACCTAGCGTGGACACGGAGGAGGAGATCCTCTCGGCTGCGGCTGGCCCGGAGCTGGAGGACGAGACCGGAGAACTTCCAGACGTGGAGGATCGGGTCCAGGAGCCCGTCACTGCCCCCCAATTGTCACCAGAGGACCAGACCCCCCTACACAGCCACCTACCCCTTCTCCAGAGGATCCTCGCTGAAGGCACGAGCGAGGAGGGGTGGAAGACCTTCACTGACGCCTTGGAAGCCATCACCAAGGATGTGAAAAGGGTAATGAAGATCTCCGTCGCTGCTCCAGGTGAGCGGCGGACCCAGCCAGACGCTGATGACCCTAAGTACATCCAGCGGCTATACCGGCGCAACAGGCGGAGAGCGCTGCGTCTTATCCTGGGGGAGGAATCCGAGTTCTGCTCCCTCCCTAGGGATACTATAGAGGCGCACTTCACCAATACCGGTGTTGCTGCTGAGGTGGCTTCCAACCTCTACCATGACACCAAAGGCCACGGCGTCCCAGTGGCGTTGCACCGAGTTACACCAGAGGAGGTGCAGCGTCGCCTGGGACGGTGCGAGAACTCGGCTCCAGGAGACGACCGGGTGACGTACCAGCACTGGAAGGCCGTGGACCCAGGCTGTACACTGCTGGCAGCAGTGTACAACATTTGCATCAAGTACGTGGACATCCCCAAGGCCTGGAAGGAAAGCCGGACCATCCTGATATTCAAAGGAAAGGGGTCCAAAGACGAACTGGGTAACTGGAGACCCATCGCCCTCACCCGGACAATATATAAATTGTTCACTGGGATCCTGGCTGGCCGAGTGTCCCAGTGGGCCGAGCACAACGAGATCCTGTCACCTGCACAGAAAGGTGTCATGCCTTTCGACGGGGTCTTGGAACACAACTTCGTGCTCGAGACTGAGATGAACCGGGCCCGGAACAATGGCGGTGACGTCTTCATAGCCTGGCTGGACTTCTCGAACGCATTTGGTGCGTTGCCTCACCAAGCCATACAGACAAGCCTGAGGCACCATGGGGCAGGAGAGAAATTCCGAAGACTCGTCGGGCGCCTATATGATGGGTGCACCACCACCATCGTGACACAGGATGGTCCAACCGCCAGGATTGACACCAGGAGGGGCATAAAGCAAGGGTGCCCCCTGAGCGGCATGCTCTTCAACATGGCAGTGGACCCGTTACTGCGGAGGATCAAGGGAGATGCAGAGGAAGTGAAGATCCTGGCCTTTGCAGATGACGTGGTTCTGCTGTCGAGAAGTGAGGAGGAGCTGCAGCGGAACATCTCTAGCGTGGAACGCATGGCAGGGGAGGTGGGTATCCTGCTGAACCACCACAAATGCTGCAGTCTTCACCTGACCGGGAAGACTCCTAGGGGCTGCCGCCCCACGGAGTTCCTAGTCAACGGGCAGGTCATCAGACACCTAAGAGATGGAGAAGCCACCAACTTCCTCGCCAAACCCACTGGATTCAACATCCTGCCGAGGGAGCATGATCTTCAGGAGGTACTACGCAGGGGGCTGATGATCCTGGGCTCCAAATTAGCCCCCTGGCAGCAGTTGGACGCCCTGAAGGCATTCTTCTACCCCTCGCTCAACTTCCCCATGAGGATGGGGACGTTCCAGAACACCCAGGGGGCGGGGGTGGACAGGACGCTGGCAGCAAGACTCCGGAAGATTCTGTACCTGCCGCAGAATTCTTCCCTGGACTACCTGTACGGCAGTCGGCAGAAGGGAGCCATAGGTCTACCTTGCACCGCTGCCGACTCGGACTTCCACCTAATCGACACAGCCTTTAAAATACTTAATTCAATCGACCAGAGGGTGTCTGAGCTCGGCCGCAAAGACCTGGAGGCTGCCGTCCAAGACAAGATCCACAGACCTGCATCGCGAGAGAACTGTGCCAAGTACCTCTCGGGGGACCTGGAAGAAGAGCTAGGTAACCCCTCCAACACCAACAAAAACATCTGGACCAGGGCGAGAGCAGCGTCAAGGCGGATCAATATCAGATGGACGGAAGATGACAACTCGCTGGGCATGGTTGTGGGAGACACTGTCCTACACCAGGGGGAGAGACGCCGAGTCCTGCGAAACCTCAGAGCCAACTACCGAAAACAACATGATGATCGGCTCCGGGGACTTCTGCGGCAGGGTAAGGCACTCTAATGCGTCTCCCTCGACAAGAGTTCAGCGCACTTTATCTCCAGCGGCGAGTACACCAGATTCGCTGACTGGAGATTCGTCCACAAGGCCCGCCTGGATCTTCTCCCATTAAATGCGGCGAAGAGAACCCCAGAGGCCAACAAGGCCTGCAGGAGATGCGGCTACGCCGCCGAAACTCTACCTCACGTCATCTGCCACTGTATGAGATACAGCCAGCTCTTCACCCGGCGCCACAACGCCATAGTCGAACGAGTGAAGAAAGCTGCGGGGCAGAGATTCCGTCTGCTATTCGAGAACCAGGCGCCATGCGGGGCTGGGCTGCGCCCGGACCTCGTAATCCAGAACGACAAGCAGACGGTAATCATTGACGTGACGGTACCCTTTGAGGGATCGCCGGAGGCGCTTCAGGAGGCACGGGACAGGAAACTGCAGAAATACCGGGCACTTGCAGAGGAGCTTGCAGCATCGCACCACAACGTCAGCGTGGAAGCAGTTGTTGTGGGAGCTCTGGGTTCCTGGGACCCCAAAAATGACGCCCTCCTAAGGAAGATGTGCTCCCGGAAGTACCTGGGCCGGCTTAAGAAGCTATGTGTTTCAGACTGCATACGCTGGTCCAGGGACATATACGTGGAGCACATAACTGGAAAGAGACAAGTGGACTAGTGTGTATAGTGTGTATATAGTGAAGTGCGACGACGACAGGCAAAAATAATAAACCTTGAACAATAAAAACTTAAAGCCTGATCGGAGAAATTTATGTGTATTTTGGTATATATATTGTATTTTGTATTGTATTAACATGTATATCTATTGTATTTTGTATTTTTGATCTTGTATATATTGTATTGTAAACTCCTATGTTGCTACAACTCTGTATATTGAAAATTTCAAATTCTTATGTACATTAGAACATTCTCTCAATAAAAAACTCTGTTCTTATCAGCTTAATATGCTGTAAGGACGGATCCTAATGGGGCCGTTGAGGATATTAAGCTGAACAATAAGGACTATACCATTCTCTCTTGTGCCAAAGTGCCGAAATACATACCATTTTATTATAACCATTGACCATAAATATTGCCAATGAAAAACAAACCTCTGTTCTTATCAGCTCAATATGCTATAAGGACGGAGCCTAATGGGGCCGTTGAGGATATTAAGCTGAACAATAAGGACTATACCATTCTCTCTTGTGCCAAGGTGATGATGATGATGATGATGATGATGTGTATAGGGGCGCCCAACTACGGCGGTCATCAGCGCCCTTTAAAAAACAAGTCATGACAAAAGCCAGATATAAAGATTTCTAAAAATATATATTATTATCTATAAACCTGTTAAAACTGCACACATATATATATACTAAAAAAAAACAACAACAAAAGATACTTGAGGTTAAATTCTAAAATCCACAGCTGAAACAAATGCTAAAACTTTGCCCACTGCCGTTTCGTCATCCGCGAGGATATCCGCCAAGCTGGCCGGCAGCTGGAGAGACCTGCGGAGACGTGCCAAGCTATAACAATCTAAAAGCAAGTGACGGACAGTCAGGTCACCACTGCACAGTGGGCAAACGGGAACTGGGGTTCTATTCAATAAAAAGCTGTGGCTAAAATAACAATGCCAATGCGCAACCGAGCCAAAGTCACCTCCTCGCGACGAGATGACCGACAGGAGGTAACCCAGGGAATCGGAAGGTCCTTAATAGATCTCAGTTTATTATTGCGGAGAGCGGACCACTCTTCCTGCCAGCAGGTTAGCACAGCTCTCCGTAATACCGCCCTAAAATCTTCCGATGTCACACATGGTAGTCGAACCCTGGGCTTCATGGTAGCCGTCTTGGCTGCCGAATCCGCCATTTCATTCCCCCGCAAGCCTACGTGACCAGGAATCCATGCACACACCACGCTCACGCCAGAAGTGTGTAAAACGTGGAGGGCATCCTGTATCCGCTGCACAATAGGGTGGTAGTTGTACAGCTGCCGTAGGCTTTGAAGTGCACTGAGGGAATCACTCAGGATTAAGCAGTTCCCCAACTTTCGTCGACGTACGTGTAAAATGGCCCGGTATATTGCATAGAGCTCTGCGGTAAAAATGGAAGTGCTAGTGTGGAATCCGAATGTATAGGGTTCGGTTCCTCACACGTAAGCACAGCCAACACCATCTGAATTCTTGGACCCATCGGTGTAAATTTTAATATGGTCCTGATATCGCGATAAAAACTCTAAAAAGCAAGTGCGGATACTAGACATAGACATGGTAGATTTATCGTGTGTGGTCATGCCCAGATCAACGTGGGGCGCTCTGCACAACCAAGGAGGGTATGTCCTCTCCCCCCTAGGATACATCTTAGGCAGTTCGCTATTAAGACGTCTAAGGAGCTCCCGGAAACGAAAACCAGGTGGCTTTGGTTTTATAGAAGTGTTCCTATAACGCACGTCCATGAAGGTGTTAAAGAACGGCGTAAACGTTGGATGTGTGGGCATGCAATTAAGTCCACAGCCATAATTTGCTAATAGCATGTTGCGCCTGTACTGCAGAGGAGGTTCTGCGGACTCAGCATACAGGCTTATAACTCGGCTCGTTGGAAATGCCCCAACTGCTATACGTATGCCACAATTATGGACTGTGTCTAATCTCTTCAGCACATATGGTCGTGCTGAGCCATAAACGATACTACCATAATCTAATTTGGAACGGATGAGTGTGCGATACAGTCGCGATAACACTGTACGATCCGCTCCCCACGATTGTCCACTTAGTACCCGCAAGATATTTAAAGATCGGTCACATCGTGCTTTCAGTTGTGCTATATGCGACGACCAACTAAGTTTTCTGTCGAATATCAATCCAAGGAACCTCGTCTCATCTGCAAAAGGTAGTAGATCAGCGCCTAGCCGGAGCCTTGGAGGTAATCGACTCCGCTGACGCCAGAAGTTAACACAGATGGTTTTCTCAGCAGAGAATCGGAAGCCGTTCTTTAAACTCCAAACCTTAAGGTTGTCCAAGGTGGTCTGGAGACGGCGCTCTATAAACGAAGTGCGCTGAGATGTACAGTAGACGGCAAAGTCATCTACGAATAGGCATGACGAGACCCCCGGAGGTACACATTTCGAGATAGAATTAATCGCAATAGCAAACAATGTAACACTTAGCACCGATCCCTGTGGTACACCGTTCTCTTGAACGAAAAGGTTCGAAAGAACCGAGCCAACCCTTACTCGGAATACGCGGTCTTTCAAGAATTCCTGAAGGAAGAGTGGTAGGCGTCCACGTATATTCCAGGTGTGCAGAGTACGTAGCAACCCTGCACGCCAACACGTATCATAAGCCTTTTCGAGGTCAAAAAATATTCCGACTGTTTGACAATTTTTAAGAAAGCCGTTCATAATCTGTGTCGACATGGACACAAGATGATCCACTGTTGAACGGCGTCGTCGAAAACCGCACTGGATGTTATTCAGTAGGTTGTGCGTTTCCAGCCACCATACCAACCGCCCATTTATCATGCGTTCCATCATCTTGCAGACGCAACTGGTGAGGGAAATAGGACGGTAGCTAGAAGGGAGGTGACGGTCCTTGCCAGCTTTCAAGATAGGTATAATGGTGGCTTCTCGCCACTTGTCCGGGAACGTGGCATCAACCCAAACACGGTTATAGACCTCGAGCAGGTATGCCTTACCTTCAGGTGAGAGATGTTGTAACATTTGAACGTGGATTCCGTCCGGTCCTGGCGCTGTCAGTCGCGATGATGAAAGAGCGTGTTCTAACTCCGCCAAGTTGAAGAGGCGGTTATAATCTTCAAGGTTTCTGGAACTAAACACGAAACCTTGAGATTCCACCTGAGTCTTAATTGAGATAAACTCAGGAGCATAATTACTTGAGCTAGACACCTGAGCGAAAGCACAGCCGAAGGTGTTAGCCACGACAAACGGATCAACAACAACTCCTGCAGGTGTTTTCAGACCAGCGATTGGCAAGTGGGTTGATTTTCCGGCCACGCGCCTTAACCTATCCCATACAAGAGATGATTGTGTCCATCTGTTAAAAGATGAGACAAAGTTGTTCCATGAGATCTTTTTGCTATCCTTAATTATTTGCCTAGACTGTGCACGCGCTTTCTTGTACTCAATTAGATTACTTTGGGTAGGGTGTCGTTGAAATACCCGTAGAGCACGTCTACGAGCACGAATAGCATTCCGGCAGTCGTTGTTCCACCACGGGACAGGAAGTCGACCTGGTCGGGTGGCCGAACGTGGAATAGACTCATCTGCAGCGGAAAGAATTGTCTCTGTGAGATGATCGACTAGATCATTCACAGAATCGTGCTCATTGTAATCAAAGACAGCCAACTGGGTGTAAAGGTTCCAGTTGGCACGATCAAAGCGCCATCTATGGTTACGTGAGGTAGACACATCGTGTGCTAAGAGACTAAGAAGACATGGGAAGTGGTCGCTGGAATGTAAATCAGAGATGACATTCCACTGCAATGAAACTGCTAACTGGGATGAATATACTGCCAAATCGATGTGCGAATAGGTGTTATAAGCGTCTGAGAGGAACGTTGGCTCTCCGGAATTCAGGAGAACCAAGTTATTGCTCTCCAAGAATTTTGCAATGAGGTGGCCTCTCGAACATGCCCGAGTTGAACCCCATAGCGGGTGATGGGCATTAAGGTCTCCAACTATTAGAAATGGTGTTGAAAGTTGGGAAACCAGATCTTCAAGGTCAATTAACGAGAGGTCATCTGATGGCGGGAGATATACATTGCAAATGCAAAATTCGATGGTTGGCAGCTTAATCCTTACAGCTACAGATTGTATATCAGATTGCAGCTGTACCGGGTCTACAAATATGTCTTCCCTGAGGAGCATCATAGTGCCCCCGTGAGCAGGAATGCCCTCTTCTGTGTCAATATCACACCGCAGTGGTGTGTAGCGTCGAATTTTAAACTTGTCTTGCGGTCGTAGCTTAGTCTCTTGTAAGCATACCACTAAGGGGTTATGCTTACTGAGCAAAAGCTCCAATTCTGGTCGATGTGCTCTTAAACCCCGCAAGTTCCATTGGAGGATAGCCATTGGTACTATGGAGATAGGTTGTAATAGGTCTTCTACATTAAGAGGACTTTAACGGTGGCCGAATCAGCTTACCCTTTTTCTTCGGTGTAGGGCTAACACCTGTTTCCTTTTCATCGGGTTTGTCCTGGCGCTTTTTCATTGCCGTTCTTGCAGTGTGGTCCGTGTCTTCCTGGTCCATTTCTTCCACGGATGAGGCCCCTTTTCCTATAGAAAACTTAGGTTCGAGGACCTCAAACCGGTTGGACACAGAGATCTGCGATGATGACAGTTGTCGATCCGTGTCTTCACCAGAGGACCCCTCAGAAGATGAACTTCTAGATGCCCTAGAACTTTTTTTCTTGCCGGTCTCTTTGTTAGTAACTTTAAGAAAGTCTGATTTTGTGTAAGCGGTCTTAAACTTTTTGGGCGGTGCATCGTACACTATATTGGGCTGGACTTTCGATGAGGTTGACGGCTTTGGTGGTGTCGGTGCGGACTTCTCCCTCGTTGATTTAGGTGAGAGAGGAGCCGGCCCGGATTGCTTGGTAGGCTTTCGAGCTGGTGTGGCAGTAAGGACCTTGTCTGTTATACTAGCCTCACAATCGCTGGTCTGAGTTGCGATCTCTTTCCTCGGTGCCACCTTAGCAGCTATGGAGCTGTAGGTACCGGACTTTGGCACCGAGGGTAGACGAGTACGTAGGACTTTACGGGCATCCGAGAAAGATAACTTCTCGCTTACTCGGATCTCCTGTATCGCCTTTTCCTCTAGGAATCGTGGGCACTCTCTGTGGCTGGATGGATGTTCACCAGCACAGTTGACACATTTTGCCGGGGATGTGCAGGCATCCTCGTGCTTAGACAGACCACACTGCACGCATGTTGGCACACCGCTACAAAAATCACTCGTATGACCGAAGCGCTGACATTTAAAGCACCTGAGTGGGTTTGGTATATATGGCCTAACCTCTATGGACTCATACCCTGCCCTAAGCCTTTGCGGGAGATCTACCCGATCAAAGGTCAGGAACAAGGTACGGGTAGGCACCAATTCCCCTTGCTCTCTACGTTGCGCCCGGTATACTGCAGTGACACCCTGGTCTTGTAGGTTCTCCTTTATTTCTTCATTTGACATCCCGTCCAACGCACGAGTGGTGACGACCCCGCGGGAGGAGTTTAGGGTCTTGTGCACCGCAATTGTGACGGGATAGCTGCCCAATAACGTGGCTTTTATTAATGTTGCCGCCTGGGAAGTCGTGTGTGCTTCCACAAGGAGCGTGCCGTTTCTGGAGCGCGTACAGGACTTGACTGGACCGGCAATCTTATCTAATCCCTTCTGGATTATAAAAGGGTTCACTGTCAAAAAGTTCTTACCTTCCTCCTTTCTTGTTACAACTAAGTAGCGAGGACCAAAAGACTCGACTACTTCCTTTCCAGCTTGGTTAAATGATTTATTATTATTGTTATTATTTGTGCCAAGGTGCCGAAATACATACCATTTTATTATAACCATTGACCATAAATATTGCCAATGAAAAACAAACCTCTGTTCTTATCAGCTTAATCAGTGTACTTTCATTTTGGGGGAAGGGACGATAGGCTGATAAGCGCAAGATATATACTAATTGTTTGTTTCTTTTGTTTCAGAGTTTATTTCTATTGTATTGTTGTTATTGCCTTTGTATATATGTTCTTGTATATATGTTTAGTCTTAGTTTAGTTTTATCTCTAGTATTATCCTTGCTTGTGGAGGTTCATCGTGGTGGGCTGGCCTACACGATGGTACGACATGGTTCGAATGCCCCGAGTTAACTGGGGACTAGGGGCTACAGCCGCAAGCAAGGCTTAATACTTGAGAGTGTTTAATTGTTGTACTTTTATTTCAGAGCTCTATTTCTATTGTAAATATTTGTTGTTGTATTTTAAATGTTTAGTTTTAGGTATATAGGGCCGTGTAGTTAGCCTGGTATTACCTTTGATTGTGGAGGTTCATCGTGGTGGGCTTGCCTACCCGATGGCACGACATGGCTCGAATGCCCCGAGTTAACTGGGGACTAGGGGCTTCAGCCACAATCAAAGGATAATGCAGAGGCGAGTGGTAAGGGAGGATGACACGCTGGTCGTGTATCACCCTACCCCGGACTGATGATGATGATGATGATGGAGTTTTTGGGCGCATGACTGCGCGGTCATTAGCGCCCTTAACAATTATACTTTAAAAAAAACTGTTATATAAGACAAGGCTAAAAGACAGTCATCCTAAATAAAAGCACAGTATAAAATATACGTGTAAGAAAGACTAAAAGATTAAAATGACTAAAATTTACAACTAAATTCTAAAATTCACACTTAAAAGTAGCTGAAATGCTTTGGCCACCGCTTGTTCCTCGTCCGCCAGGATCCCTGCCAGGCTGGCCGGCAGCTGGAGAGACCGGCGGACATCTGCTAGGTAAAAACACTCTAAAAACACATGGCGGACCGATAGAGTTCCACCGCAATGCGGACACTCTGGCGCAGGGCCCCCATTCAGCATAAAACTGTGGCTAAAAAAGCAGTGGCCAATCCGCAACCGAGCCAGCCGCAACTCCTCACGACGAGAGGAACGGCAGGATGTTCCCCAGGGTATCGGAAGGGCCTTGATCGATCGGAGTTTATTTCTGCGGAGAGCAGACCACTCTTCCCGCCAGCAGGATAACACACCTCTCCGCAGTATAATGCTAAAATCTTCCGATGTCACCGATTCTATGTAAAACCTGGGTTGTTTCGTTGCCATCTTGGCTGCCAAATCCGCCATTTCATTCCCCTGCAAGCCTGCGTGACCAGGAACCCATGCACACACGACGCTAACGCCTGAGGCGTGTAAGGTGTGAAGGGTGTCCTGTATAAGCTGTACAATAGGGTGGTGGGTGTACAGCGCACGCAGGCTCTGGAGTGCGCTAAGGGAATCACTTAAGATAAGGCAATTACCCAATTTCCTCCGGCGAACATGTAAAAGGGCTCGGTAAATGGCATAGAGCTCAGCATTGTATATGGAAGTGCTGCCATGGAGACCGAATGTAAAGGGTTCGGCTCCATGGACAAATGCACATCCAACACCAGCAGAGCTCTTAGACCCATCGGTAGAAAATAAACTAAAATCCTTATAGCCTGATAAAAACTCTAAAAACGAACCGCGGATACTGCTCGTCGGCGTCGTGGACTTGCTATGCAGCACCATGCCGAGATCTACGTGATCTGCTGCACGCATCCAAGCGGGATACAGTCTTTCGCCCTTAGGGAAGAACCTAGGCAAGTTAAGTGTAAGTCTACCAAGGAGTTCCCGGAAGCGAAATCCTGGCGGCTTGGGCCTCAGACGTGTGTTTCTGTAACGTACGTCCAAGGAGGTATCAAAAACGGTGCACATGTAGGATGCCAAGGCATACTGTTCAACCCACAGCCATAATTTGCTAGTAATATCTCCCGCCGATGTTGCAGAGGAGGTTCCGCCGTTTCGGCGTAGAGACTTACGACTGGGCTGGTTGGAAATGCCCCAGTAGCTATACGAAGGTCGGAGTTATGCACCGTGTCCAGTTTTTTCAGCACAGATGGTCGTGCTGAGCCATAAACGATACTCCCATAATCTAATTTGGAACGGATGAGTGCGCGATAAAGTCGCACTAACACTGAACGATCCGCTCCCCACGATTTGCCACTTAGTATACGCAAGATATTTAGAGATCGATCACATCGTGCTTTCAGTTGTGCTATATGCGACGACCAACTAAGTTTTCTATCAAATATCAATCCAAGGAACCTCGTTTCATCTGCAAAAGGTAGTAGATCATAGCCTAGCCGCAGCCTTGGAGGTAGTCGACTCCGCTGACGCCAGAAGTTAACACAGATGGTTTTCTCAACAGAGAATCGGAAGCCGTTCTTTAAACTCCAAACCTTAAGGTTGTCCAAGGTGGTCTGAAGACGGCGCTCTATAAACGAAGTGCGCTGAGATGTACAGTACACGGCAAAGTCGTCTACAAATAGGCATGACGAGACCCCCGGAGGTACACATTTCGAGATAGAATTAATCGCAATAGCAAACAACGTAACACTGAGTACCGATCCCTGTGGTACACCGTTCTCTTGAACGAACAGGTTCGAAAATACCGAGCCAACCCTTACTCGGAATACGCGGTCT
Organism: Mantis religiosa; assembly: GCA_030765055.1. Lineage (NCBI taxonomy): Eukaryota > Metazoa > Arthropoda > Insecta > Mantodea > Mantidae > Mantis > Mantis religiosa. The sequence continues at coordinate 35,577,796 of CM060952.1, read as the reverse complement.
TTCAAGAATTCCTGAAGGAAGAGTGGTAGGCGTCCACGTATATTCCAGGTGTGCAGAGTACGTAGCAACCCAGCCCGCCATCACGTATCATAAGCCTTTTCGAGGTCAAAAAATATTCCGACTGTTTGACAGTTTTTAAGAAAGCCGTTCATAATCTGTGTCGACATGGACACAAGATGATCCACTGTTGAACGGCGTCGTCGAAAACCGCACTGGATGTTATTGAGTAGGTTGTGCGTTTCCAGCCACCATACAAACCGCCCATTTATCATGCAATAAAATCACTCAACTACTAAAAGTACATAAAAAATCCACTACTAAGACTAAGAATTAAAATTTCTAAAATCAACAAATTAAAAACAACACAGAGCTATTAAAAGTACATAAAAACCCCTTCCAAGTCTAATAATTTAAAATCGCTAAAATTAACAAATATAAAATCCAAGTTAGACTTGTTTATTAAAACCAATTTCGGTAACAAACCGCAGTGCCTTCATCACGGCCACTGGGTCGTCCCCTAAAATTCTTGGCAAGTTAGCTCCCAAGCCTATTGACTGGCGAACGCGGGCGTACTGCGGGCAATCAAGCAGTACGTGCCGCACCGTGAGGCGTACTGAACACGAGGCACACACAGGGGCCGGTTCCCCTCTTAGCAGATGTCCATGAGTTGCTCGTGTGTGCCCGATTCTCAGCCGGGTGAGTATCACCTCGGCTCGCCGGTTATCCCTGCAGGATGTTTGCCAGGGTTGTACGCTCTCCTTTATACCCCGTAGTTGTGTGCCTTCTATAGCTGTCCAGGATTGCTGCCAAGCAGATAGGAGATGGCGACGGAATAAACGCTGCACATCCTGGTATGGCACCGTAGATGTTAAACTCCGGGGCAAACGGCAAGCGGACTTAGCAGCCGCGTCCGCCTCCTCGTTCCCGGTAATCCCCACATGGCCTGGGGTCCAAGTAAAAACAAAATTATACCCGCGCCCGAGCATTTGCGAGATCTGGGCCTGTATTTTTAAAACGAGGGTCTGAGCGGCAGTGTGCTGTTGCAAAGCCTGAAGCGCACTCAGGGAATCAGTGCAAACAATAAAAGAGCCGGGAGCTAACTTGCAAATAAAAAGGAGCAAATAAAAGATGGCATACAGCTCTGCTGAGAAGACCGAAGTGGAGTCCAGAAGTCTAAATGTATGAGCCTCACCGTTAATAAAGAATGCGCAACCCGTAGCGTTACCTAACTGGGAACCGTCTGTGAAGACCGGAACATAGTTAGGGTAACGGCCCAGTAATTCGGCAAAAAGTTGATGGAACACCGAATGTGGGGTAGCGAGTTTAGTGTTGCTTGAAAGTGTTAGATCGAACTGCGCACGATTGAGCTGCCATGCAGGATAAGGGCAGATAGACGACCTCTCCACGCGAGGCATTCGAAGGTCATGTGAATGCAGTAGATCCCGAAATCTTATTCCCACGGGGCGTGTGTGAGAACCAGGGCGCATATAACGGTGGGCTAAATCTGGACGCAGAACTGGTTTAAAACAAGGATGATTGGGATGACTTGCCAGCTGCGAGACGTATGAGCAGAGTAACATCGAGCGACGAATATGCAGTGGAGGTTCGCCTGAGTCTGCATACAGGCAGTCGACTCGACTGGTGCGGAATGCTCCTGTGGCAAGGCGGATTCCAGTGTGATGCACGGTGTCTAAAAGGCGAAGTTTAGAGGCGGTCGCTGCGCCATAAATAAAACTGCCATAGTCCAGCTTGGACCGAACCAGAGAGCGGTACAGCCTCAACATTACAGTGCGATCGCCCCCCAGGATGCTCCAGATAATACCTTCAGCACCCGAAGAGAACGATCGCAAGAGGCTCGAAGGTGACGAATGTGGTGTTCCCAATTTAACTGTCGGTCCAAGTAGAGGCCCAAGAACTTCAGGTGTGAGACAAATGGCAGGGGTGTGCCGTTCAAATGAAGATCAGGAGGCGGGTGAATACCTCGTAGGCGGTGAAAGTGGATACACTGCGTCTTCGCAGCTGAAAAACGGAAGCCGTTTTGAAGAGCCCAAACTGCTAGCTGGGTAATGGTCAGCTGCAGTTGGCGCTCAATGTGATCTATGTTGGCAGACCTATAATAGACTGCGAAGTCGTCAACATAGAGGGATGATGGAATTCCACTTCGAACGGCACTAGTGATGCCGTTAATCGCTACGGCGAAAAGGGTGACGCTCAAAATCGACCCTTGAGGTACACCGTTCTCCTGTATCCGTTCCTGGGATATCGTTTTACCTATGCGCACACGAAAACGGCGAAGTTTTAAAAAATTACATAAAAACTCGGGTAGATGACCACGCATGCCGTAACCATGTAGGTTACGGAGTATGCCGTACCGCCAAGTGGTGTCATAGGATTTCTCCAGCTCGAGGAACACGCCCACGGTATGTTGCTTCAGTAGAAAGGAATCGGAAATATACCCCTCAAGGCGTGTTAGATTATCGACACTTGAGCGGTGGCGACGAAAACCGCATTGCAAGTTGGACAGATGGTTATGTTTTTCTAGCCACCAATTTAACCGAGCGTTTACCATTCGCTCGAATGTCTTACAGATGACACTCGTCAGGCAAATGGGGCGGTAGCTAGATGGAAGCGTGCGGTCCTTTCCGGGTCGAGGGATGGGGATGACAATACCCTCTCGCCAGGAGGAAGGGAAAACTCGCTCATGCCAAATGCGGTTATAGATGTTTAGTAGGAAACCTAGCGCCTCAGATGGAAGATGTAGCAGCATCTGTCGGTGTACGTCATCGGGACCTGGAGAAGAATCCTTTGCTAACGCTAGAGAATGGGCGAGCTCGGCAGCGGTAAACGGTTGGTTGTACGGCTCGGTGCAATCACTATTAAAATTTAGTTGTACCCGCTCCGCCTTTTCCTTAATAGGCAGGAAGAGAGCGTCATAGCGGGCAGTTTGGCTAGTAGCAGCAAATGTTGTAGCTAGGGCATCTGCTATGTCCTGCTCGGTGGTGCACATGGAACCGTTGATGGCAAGGCCCGGAATTACCGTCCGGCGATACTTGCCATACATCCGCCGAACAGCTGACCATACCTGTTGGTTAGAGCTGCGCCGGGAAAGCGAAGACACATAGGCTTCCCAGGATGTACGCTTTGCGTTGCGCAGTATAAAGCGTGCCCTAGCGCGAGAACGTTTGAAGGCGACAAAGTTCCCTTCAGTCGGGTGCCGCTGAAAAACGCGCAAAGCACGTTTGCGTGCTTTAACTGCCAAACTGCATTCCTCAGTCCACCACGGGACAGGGATACGCCGTGGTGTAGATGAACCTCGAGGAATGCTGGATTCTGCTGCGAGCAGGATCGAGCAAGTAAAATATTCGACCATTTCGTCGATGGTGTCGAAACCGTCATCGATAAGGTTTATCAGGGAATGGAATTTTCCCCAATTAGCTTTGGAAATAATCCAGCGAGGATGTCGAGAAGGTACACATTGTCGGCCAGAAAAATGAATGTTAATGGGGTAATGATCACTGCCAAAGAGGTCGGAAAGTACTGACCACTCAAGTAGTGGTACTAATGACGGACTGCAGAAAGAAAGGTCTAGTACGGAATGTGTACCATAAGCGGATGATAGGAATGTCGGGTCACCAGTATTTACAAGAAGAAGGTCAGACTTATCGAAGACGTCTACGAGGAGGCATCCACGGGCGTCATCGGTGTCTGATCCCCAGAGCGTGTGCTTGGCATTCAAATCTCCCACAAGGAGTAGTGGTGAGGGGAGCTGGGCCAATAGAGCTTGAAGATCACGCTCTGGAACTATACTGAGCGGCGGCAGGTACATGTTGCATATGGTAAAACTGATGCTCTCCAGCTGTAGCCGAACGGCCACAGCTTGCAATGGTGTGGTGAGAGGAACGTGGGCGGCTGAGATGTTAGGCGCCACTAAGGTAGCAACGCCACCGCTTGCACGCATACCTGCAAGAGAGTCGCTTCTAAATGCAGAGAAAGACTGAAGGTGTAACGAGTGATTGGGGTGTAAGTGGGTTTCCTGGAGACAAATAATTGATGGTGACCGTTGAGAAACTAAATGTTGTAGGTCTTGAGCACGAGCTCGAAAACCATTGACATTCCACTGGATTATTTCCATGAAGAGTTTTTAATGGGCCGTTTTAACCTTTTTCTTGACCTTGGCTGACCTGGGCCCTACGATTCGAAAATCGTTAGCCTCCTGTGACTCCGCTGATGATCGGGAGTCAGAACTCCTACGGCTCGTAGAACGAGACCGGGATCTAACAGAAGGCGAGCGACTTCGCGATCTATGTTGTGGTCGAGGTCGGTTTTTCGCATTTCCTACGGGATGGTTGTTACCCGCTGATGGCTTGGTGGCTGGAGTTTGTACGGTTGAAGCGGAGGTAGTGCTGGTGGATACACAAACAGTCTGAGACGAAGGTTTAACGGCTAGAAAATCAGTCTGCGTGGATGCGTGGGCGACAGGGACGTGTTGAACAGCAACAGTGGTATTAGGAGTACGGCGAGCTGCTAGTGCATATCCAGTAGTAGTGGTAGCAGGCTTCAGTTGTTCGAAGCGCCGTCGTGCCTCTGGAAAAGTCAGGCGTTCCTTTACACGTAGCTCCTGAATGCTCTTTTCGTCCATGAATTTTGGGCACTGTCGCGAACTGGAGGGGTGACTGCCGCCACAGTTCACGCAACAGGGTGTTCGACTGCAGTTTGGATCCTCGTGCTTCGGTAGGCCACATTGCTCACAAAGAGCAGGATTGGTACATGTGACCTTAGTATGTCCGAACCGCTGACATTGGAAGCAGCGCATGGGGTTCGGGACATACTGGCGGACGCTCGCACGTTCATAGCCGCAGTAGATGTACTCGGGTAATTTAGTCCCGGCGAAAGTAAGAAAAACCGTACGTAGTGGATACTCCTTACCATCTTGCTTTCGTGTTAGCCGGTACGCCTGACAAACAAGCTGGTCAGAGAGGCAACTCACTATTTCCTCATTTGCAAGACCATCTAGGCTGGAGGTGGTGACTACTCCTCTGCAGGTATTGAGGGTTTTGTGCGGGGCTACCCGGATCGGGTAGGAGCCCAACAAAGTCGCCTTTTGCAGTTTTCGAGATTGGTCTGCATTTGTGCTCTCCAATAGTAGAGTGCCATCTCGGAGGCGCGTCGCATTCTTTACAGGGCCACTGATCTTATCCAATTCACGCTTTATATAAAAAGGGCTGATATCCTTAAACGTTTTGCCATCACATGCCAAGGTCATTACTATGTACGGGTCGATGAAAGAGGTTTTGCGCGGATGCATTTTGAATAGGACCCCCATCCGGAACCGTCGGCGTCAGCCTGCCATCCGGGGGTTAAAGAAAGAAAGACACCGAATCTTCACGGTCTGTGCCGTCATGGGGACCCCACCCATGACCGATCTCATTTGTACTTCAGAAAAGCTACCCTTCAATATCCACTGCTTGTCTGTATGGGTAAACCGTTCACCACGCACACCCCGGCTTTATGCCCCTACCACAGGAATAACCGCCTGCGGCTCCCCACTTTAGGCCGCGCTGCTCATAAAGGGCACACGCGGATTCAGGGGACTTGTGGTTGATTACACCGGGGTTCCGTCAGCGGTAACACGTCCGGTCCGTGATACTAACCCAACGGCAAAACGCGGCCGTCGGGAGATTACCACAGACCGGGCCCTCAAGGAGCTACGTGGGTGTACTTGACGGTGTGGACGGGCTCCGCACCTAAGGCTACACATAGGGGCAGTGCGAAGGGTCCGCTCAACCTTCACTTTTGAGACCTCCGGAGAGCACACATGTCGGAAGCCGCGCTGAAAACCGTGGGACAGAACCACGGAGATAGGAAAGATCGCTGCTGGTGAGACAGGAGTTATAAACCTAAGACCTTAAGTGCTAATAATTATAATAAAAAACTAGAAGGGGAAGAAGGTGATGCTTACTGACAAGCAGTAGCTACACGTGGCACAGTTGATGGAGATGAGGGGGATGAATTGAGGGTGAATGGCTAGGGACCCCGGGATCGCCAATCCCGTACCTACCGTAGTAGGTCCCTGGGGGAAAATACCAGAGCCTCTTCTGCCAGTTTTCGGGGTTACTGATGGGCCTTCTCGGCAGCCGTAGCGGTCGTGGGTACACTAAGTCCCCACCGTACATCACCCCATCAGTCAGTCCCCTACTTCCTGTTGCCCACCCCTCGGGACCAGGACCACAGAGGTTGGATTTTGAGGGGCCAGTTGATGGAGATGAAGGGGATGAATTGAGGGTGAATGGCTAGGGACCCCGGGATCGCCAATCCCGTACCTACCGTAGTAGGTCCCTGGGGGAAAATACCAGAGCCTCTTCTGCCAGTTTTCGGGGTTACTGATGGGCCTTCTCGGCAGCCGTAGCGGTCGTGGGTACACTAAGTCCCCACCGTACATCACCCCATCAGTCAGTCCCCTACTTCCTGTTGCCCACCCCTCGGGACGAGGACCACAGAGGTTGGATTTTGAGGGGCAGGAGTACGACGAGCTGCTAGTGCATATCCAGTAGTAGTGGTAGCAGGCTTCAGTTGTTCGAAGCGTCGTCGTGCCTCTGGAAAAGTCAGGCGTTCCTTTACACGTAGCTCCTGAATGCTCTTTTCGTCCATGAATTTTGGGCACTGTCGCGAACTGGAGGGGTGACTGCCGCCACAGTTCACGCAACAGGGTGTTCGACTGCAGTTTGGATCCTCGTGCTTCGGTAGGCCACATTGCTCACAAAGAGCAGGATTGGTACATGTGACCTTAGTATGTCCGAACCGCTGACATTGGAAGCAGCGCATGGGGTTCGGGACATACTGGCGGACGCTAGCACGTTCATAGCCGCAATATATGTATTCGGGTAACTTCGTCCCAGCAAACGTTAGAAATACCGTACGTAGTGGGTACTCCTTGCCATCTTGTTTCCGTGTTAAGCGGTACGCATGACAAACAAGCTGGTCAGAGAGGCAACTTACTATTTCCTCACTCGCAAGACCATCTAAACTGGAGGTGGTGACTACTCCTCTACAGGTGTTCAGCGTATTGTGTGGGACTACACGGATAGGGTAGGAGCCCAACAAAGACGCTTTTTGCAGTTTTTTAGATTGGTCTGCAGTTGAGGTCTCTAACAGTAAGCTACCGTCTCGGAGACGCGTAGCGTTTTTTACAGGGCCACTGATTTTATCTAATTCACGTTTTATGTAAAATGGACTGACATCCTTAAACGTTTTGCCATCACAAGCCAAGGTCATCAATAAGTAAGGGTCAATGAAGGAGGTTTTGCGCGGAGACATGATGATATAGACCCCCTTCCGGAACCGTCGGCGTCAGCCTGCCATCCGGGGGTTAAAGAAAAAAGACACCGAATCTTCACGGTCTGTGCCGTCATGGGGACCTCACCCATGACCGATCTCATTTGTACGTCAGAAAAGCTACCCTTCAAAATCCACTGCTTGTCCGTATGGGTAAACCGTTCACCACGCACAACCCGGCTTTATTCCCCTACCACAGGAATAACCGCCTGTGGCTCCCCGCTTTAGGCCGCGCATGCGTGTAATAGGCACACGCGGATTCAGGGGACTTGTGGTTGATTACACCGGGGTTCCGTCAGCGGTAACACGTCCGGTCCGTGATACTAACCCAACGGCAAAACGCGGCCGTCGGGAGATTACCACAGACCGGGCCCTCAAGGAGCTACGTGAGTGTACTTGACGGTGTGGACGGGCTCCGCACCTAAGGCTACACATAGGGGCAGTGCGAAGGGTCCGCTCAACCTTCACTTTTGAGACCTCCGGAGAGCACACATGTCGGAAGCCGCGCTGAAGACCGTGGGACAGAACCACGGAGATAGTAGTAGTAGTAGTAGAGTTTCGGGGCGCACAACTGCTTGGGTTATTAGCGCCCTAACAACAGTAAAAGCTTAAAAGTAACAGGCATGTAGCCTGTGGGTACAATGGGTAAAAGAGTAGAACCATAACTAAAAACAGTGCCAGTAACGGTGAGAATAAACACCACATTGGCAAACGGCTAATGTGCAAAAGGTGTAAGAACAGTAAGTTATATACTGCGACCGAAGCCACTTAGTTGAATAAATCGTAATAGTTTCTCTACGGCGCCTGGAGTGTCAGCTAGGATATCTGTCATTGTCGCTGGTAGGTCCAAAGACGCACGTATGGGGGCTAAAAACTGGCACGTTGTTAAGATATGTCGCACCGTTAATGACTCGCTGCAACGAGGGCAAGCAGGTGCAGGTTCTGACTGTAATAAATGAGTGTGACTAAAACGGCAGTGCCCGATACGTAGTCTAGCTAAAGTGACTTCGTCCCGACGGCAGCCACGGGAGGAAGTCTGCCAGGTAACAGGTAGCGGTTTTACCTCCCGAAGTTTGTTGCGCGTAACAGCGTGCCAAGATGTCTGCCAGCGGGAAGTGTGAAGACTCCGTAAAATCGCGCTAAAATCGTCAGAGGGGATGTGAGAGCTGCTGCATCTACCACATGAGAGGGCAGCCTTCGCAGCAATATCAGCGTCTTCATTACCTGATAGGCCTACATGTCCAGGGACCCACACGAAAGACACCCTAATACTAGCATTAGCGAGCATGTGAAGGCGATCCTGGACACGCTGTACAAGAGGGTGGTAGGTGTACAGCGACTTGAGGCTTTGGAGGGCGCTTAAGGAATCGGAGCAGATCACCCAGCGCTGCAAACCTTGCCGATGAATATACAGAAGGGCTTGGTAAATAGCAAACAGCTCAGCGGTAAAAATCGAGCACTGCGATAAGAGGCGAAATTTGAAACTGCGTCTACCGTGAATAAAAGCACATCCCACGCCTTGGTTGTCCTTCGAGCCATCCGTGTATATAAAATTACAAGGGCCATAGTGAGCCTTTAGTTCTAAAAAGGACATGCTAATAGTCGAACGAGGGGTCGTTGATTTCGGCATGGCCGTTAGCCCCAGATCGACAAAATCTCCGGGCGGAGCCAGGGGGGAAAGAGGGATTCTTCCCGCTGAAACACGGACGGCAAAGTGATGTTCAAGAGTCGCAGAAGTAGGCGAAACCGAACGCCAGGAGGGAGCAACGCCAGGGGGCGCGTTGAGTACTGACGATCCAAAGAGTCGTTAAAAAAGGGTTTAAAAGAAGGATGTTCCGGCATACTTAAGAGCTTGCAAGCGTAAATGCACAAAAGAACATCGCGTCGATAGGAAAGCGGTGGTTCGGCGGCTTCCGCACACAAGCTCACTGCTGGGCTAGTGGGAAAAGCGCCAGTACTCAACCTGATTCCACGGTGGTGGATGGGATCGAGGCGACCTAGAACTGACGGACGAGCCGACGAATACACGACGCATCCGTAGTCAAGTTTAGATCGGACTATGCAACGGTAGAGTTGTAAAAGTACAGTCCGATTTGCACCCCAGGATGTGCTACTTAAAACGCGTATAATATTAAGAGACCGGTCACACCGTGCCCTTAAATACATAATATGAGACGACCAGCTGAGCTTTCTGTCGAAGATCAATCCCAAAAATTTCGCCTCGTCCGCAAAAGGAAGAACAGCAGGGCCGAGGTGTAGAGAAGGCGAATTAAACGCCTTCCGGCGCCAGAAGTTGACACAGACTGTTTTCTCGGCGGAAAACTTAAAGCCGTTTTGGATACTCCAAGTGTAGAGGCGATCTAGGCAACCTTGGAGGCGGCGTTCTAGCAAACAAGTTCGCCGAGAGCTGCAATAAATTGCAAAGTCGTCAACAAATAAAGAGGACGAAATGCCCGGTGGGACACACTCTACAATGGGATTGATAGCAATGGCAAACAGTGTGACACTGAGCACCGATCCTTGCGGTACTCCGTTCTCTTGAATAAAAACACGGGATAAAACTGAACCTACGCGCACGCGAAAGACTCTTTTCCTCATGAACTCTCGAATAAAGAGGGGTAGACGTCCTCGGATACCCCAACTGTGTAGTGTACGAAGAATGCTATACCTCCAACATGTGTCGTATGCTTTGGCGAGATCAAAAAAGACGGCAACCGTTTGATTCCTCCGCAAAAAATTGTCCATAATATGTGTTGATAGGGAGACAAGGTGATCAGTCGTAGAACGGAAGCGGCGAGAGCCGCATTGGACGTTGGACAACAAATGTGATTCCAGCCACCATGTCAATCGCCCGTGTATCATGCGCTCCATCACCTTGCAGATGACGCTGGTGAGGGAGATCGGGCGATAACTGGAAGGTAGATGGGGGTCCTTACCAGGCTTTAAAATGGGGACTATGGTGGCCTCGCGCCAGGCGGATGGAAATGTGACAGTATGCCAGATACAGTTGTACACGCTTAGAAGGAACCTTCTACCAGGGGAGGTAAGGTATTGGAGCATCAGAAGGTGTATACCATCTGGGCCAGGTGCAGAGGGCCTGGAAGAAGCCAGGGCCCGTTCTAGCTCGGTCTCGGAGAAATCCGTGTTGTAAAATTCCGTGTTAGATGAGGAAAACGAGAGTACATGGGATTCCACCCGGTCTTTCGTAGTTAAGAATGCTGCATGATAGTGGGAGGAACTGGAAACGTCAGCGAAGGCAGTTCCCAAGGCGTCAGCAACGGCTCCGGGGATAACGACAGTGTCGTTATTCAGCCTGAGGCCGGGAATCGTGAGCCTGGAAGCTTTGCCGGCGACGCGGCGAAGCCGATCCCATACAATAGAAGATGGTGTGAAGGGATTAAATGACTCAACAAAGCGCTTCCAAGAGGCCCGTTTACTGTCCATAATGATGTGACGAGCTCGGGCACGCAGTCGCTTATACGTGACCAGATTTTCAAGAGTAGGGTGGCGCCGAAATACTCGAAGTGCCTTCCTCCGTGCCTGGATGGCCGCCCGGCAGTCGTCGGTCCACCAAGGGACTGGCAGGCGTTTCGGATGGGATGACGACCTGGGTATCGCTTGTTCGGCAGCAGAAGTGATGAAGGAGGTAAGGTGATCCACCATGTCGTCGACGTTGTTAAAAAGGCGGTCTTCGAAGACCGCCAAGTTTGAGTAAAGGAGCCACTGAGCTCTGTGGAATTGCCAGTGGGGCACACGTGACGATGGAACATTGTGTGAAAGCAGGCGTGTAACACACGGAAAATGATCGCTGCCAAAGCTGTCAGAAATGACGTTCCACTGTAGGCGATGTGTAAGCTGTTGGGAGCAAACAGCTAGGTCGAGGTGAGAGAAACTGCCGCTGGAATCGGAAAGAAAGGTTGGTTGGCCGGTGTTTAGAACGAAAAGATTGTACTGGGAAAAGAATTCAACAAGGTCGTTCCCCCTTGCGCTAGCCCGTGGAGATCCCCATAGGGGGTGGTGGGCATTGAAGTCTCCCAACAGAAGAGTGAGTGAGTGAGTGTGGTTTTTAAGGGCCCGTCGACAACAAGGTCATTTTGGCCCCAAGTCAATACTAAAACCTAAAAGCTATAAACATTTAGCTCAAAAAAGGTAAAATATAATAAAACTCTCAACTGTTAAAAGGACATTAAAAACGATCTAAAGCCATATATTAAAAACTCTAAAAGTATTAAATATAAAAAGCAAGTCAGACTCCCTGGTTAAAACCGATTTCGGTAACAAACCGCAGTGCCTTAATAACGGCCACTGGGTCGTCCCCTAAAATTCTTGGTAAGTTAGCTCCCAAGCCTATTGACTGGCGAACGCGGGCGTACTGGGGGCAATCAAGCAGTACGTGCCGGACCGTGAGGCGTACTGCACACGGGGCACACACAGGGGGCGGTTCCCCTCTCAAAAGATGGCCATGAGTTGCACATGTGTGCCCAATCCTCAGCCGGGTGAGGATCACCTCGGCTCGCCGGTTATCCCTGCAGGAAGTTAGCCAGGGTCGTACGCTGTCTTTAATTGCCCGGAGTTGTGTGCCTTGTAAAGCTGTCCAGGAGTGCTGCCAAGCAGAGAGGAGTTGGCGACGGAAAAAACGTTGCACGTCCTGGAATGGCACTGTAGTTGTTAAACTCCGAGGCAAACGGCAAGCAGACTTAGCAGCCGCGTCCGCCTCCTCGTTCCCGCAAATCCCAACATGGCCTGGCGTCCAAGTAAAAACAAGATTGTATCCGCGACTGAGCATTTGCGAGATCTGGGTCTGTATTTTTGAAACCAGTGTGTGAGCGGTAGTGTGCTGTTGTAAGGCCTGAAGCGCACTTAGACAGTCAGTGCAGACGATAAAAGGGCCAGGAGCTAACTTGCAAATAAAAAGGAGCAAATAAAAGATGGCATATAGCTCTGCTGAGAAGACCGAAGTGGAGTCCAGAAGTCGAAATTTATGAGTCTCACCGTTAATGAAGAATGCGCAACCCGTAGCGTTACCTAACTGGGAACCGTCTGTAAAGACCGGAACGTAGTTAGGGTAACGGCCCAGTAATTCGGCAAAAAGTTGTTGGAACACCGAATGTGGAGTAGCGAGTCTAGGGTTGTTTGAAAGAGTTAGATCGAACCGCGCACGTTTGAGCTGCCATGCAGGATAAGGGCAGATGGACGACCTCTCCACGCGAGGCATTCGGATGCCATGGGAATGTAGGTGATCCCGAAATCTTATTCCCACGGGGCGTGTCCGAGAACCAGGGCGCATATAACGGTGGACTAAATCTGGACACAGAACTGGATTAAAACAAGGATGATTGGGATGACTTGCCAGCTTCGAGACGTATGAGCAGAGTAACATCGAGCGACGAATATGCAGTGGAGGTTCGCCTGAGTCTGCATACAGGCAGTCGACTCGACTGGTGCGGAATGCTCCTGTGGCAAGGCGGATGCCAGTGTGATGCACGGTGTCTAAAAGGCGAAGTTTAGAGGCGGTCGCTGCGCCATAAATAAAACTGCCATAGTCCAGCTTGGACCGAACCAGAGAGCGGTACAGCCTCAACATTACCGTGCCATCGCCCCCCCAAGATGCTCCAGATAATACCTTCAGCACCCGAAGAGAACGATCGCAAGAGGCCCGAAGGTGACGAATGTGGTGCTCCCAATTGAGTTGTCGGTCCAAGTAGAGGCCCAAGAACTTCAGGTGCGAGACAAATGGCAGGGGTGTGCCATTCAAATGAATATCAGGAGGCGGGTGAATACCTCGTAGGCGGTGAAAGTGGATACACTGCGTCTTCGCAGCTGAAAAACGGAAGCCGTTTTGAAGCGCCCAAGCTGCTAGCTGGGTGATGGTCAGCTGCAGTTGGCGCTCAATGTGATCTATGTTGGCAGACCTATAATATACTGCGAAGTCGTCAACATAGAGGGATGATGGAATTCCACTTCTAACGGCACTAGTGATGCCGTTAATCGCTACGGCAAAAAGGGTGACGCTCAAAATCGACCCTTGAGGTACACCGTTCTCCTGTATCCGTTCCTGGGATATCGTTTTACCTATACGCACACGAAAACGGCGAAGTTTTAAAAAATTACATAAAAACACGGGTAGATGACCACGCATGCCGTAACCATGTAGGTTACGGAGTATGCCGTACCGCCAGGTGGTGTCATAAGCCTTCTCCAGGTCGAGGAACACGCCCACGGCGTGCTGTTTCAGTAGAAACGCATCGGAAATCTACCCCTCAAGGCGTGTCAGATTATCGACACTTGAGCGATGGCGACGAAAACCGCATTGCAAGTTGGACAGATGGTTATGTTTTTCTAGCCACCAGTTTAACCGAGCGTTTACCATTCGCTCGAATGTCTTACAGGTGACACTCGTCAGGCAAATGGGGCGGTAGCTAGATGGAAGCGTGCGGTCCTTTCCGGGTCGAGGGATGGGGATGACAATACGCTCTCGCCAGGAGGAAGGGAAAACTCGCTCATGCCAAATGCGGTTATAGATGTTCAACAGGAAACATAGCGCCTCAGATGGAAGATGTAGCAGCATCTGTCGGTGTACGTCATCGGGACCTGGAGAAGAATCCTTTGCTAACGCTAGAGAATGGGCGAGCTCGGCAGCGGTAAACGGTTGGTTGTACGGCTCGGTGCAGTCACTATTAAAATTTAGTTGTACCCGCTCCGCCTTTTCCTTAATAGGCAGGAAGAGAGCGTCATAGCGGGCAGTTTGGCTAGTAGCAGCAAATGTTGTAGCTAGGGCTTCTGCTATGTCCTGCTCGGTGGTGCACATGGAACCGTTGATGGCAAGGCCCGGAATTACCGTCCGGCGATACTTGCCATACATCCGCCGAACAGCTGACCATACCTGTTGAGTAGAGCTGCGCCGGGAAAGCGAAGACACATAGGCTTCCCAAGATGTACGCTTTGCGTTGCGCAGTATAAAGCGTGCCCTAGCGCGAGAACGTTTGAAGGCGACAAAGTTCTCTTCAGTCGGGTGCCGCTGAAAAACGCGCAAAGCACGTTTGCGTGCTTTGACTGCCAAACTGCATTCCTCCGTCCACCACAGTACAGGGATACGCCGTGGTGTAGATGAACCTCGAGGAATGCTGGATTCTGCTGCGAGCAGGATCGAGCAAGTAAAATATTCGACCATTTCGTCGATGGTGTCGAAACCGTCATCGATAAGGTTTATCAGGGAATGGAATTTTCCCCAATTAGCTTTGGAAATAATCCAGCAAGGATGTCGAGAAGGTACACATTGGCGGCCAGAAAAATGAATGTTAATGGGGTAATGATCACTGCCAAAGAGGTCTGAAAGTACTGACCACTCAAGTAGTGGTACTAATGACGCACTGCAGAAAGAAAGGTCTAGTACGGAATGTGTACCATAAGCGGATGATAGGAATGTCGGGTCACCAGTATTTAGCAGGAGCAGGTCAGACTTATCGAAGACGTCCACGAGGAGGCATCCACGGGCGTCATCGGTGTCTGATCCCCAGAGCGTGTGCTTGGCATTCAAATCTCCCACAGGGAGTAGTGGTGAGGGGAGCTGAGCCGATAAAGCTTGAAGATCACGCTCTGGAACTATACTGAGCGGCGGCAGGTACATGTTGCAGATGGTAAAACTGATGCTCTCCAGCTGTAGCCGAACGGCCACAGCTTGCAATGGTGTGGTGAGAGGAACGTGGGCGGCTGAGATGTCAGGCGCCACTAAGGTAGCAACGCCACCGCTTGCACGCATACCTGCAAGAGAGTCGCTTCTAAATGCAGAAAAGGAGTTAAGGTGTAACGAGTGATTGGGATGTAAGTGGGTTTCCTGGAGACAAATAATTGATGGTGACCGTTGAGAGACTAAGTGTTGTAGGTCTTGAGCACGAGCTCGAAAACCATTGACATTCCACTGGATTATTTCCATAAAGAGTTTTTAGCGGGCCGTTTTAACCTTTTTCTTGACCTTGGCTGATTTGGGCCCTACGACTCGAAAATCGTTAGCCTCCTGTGACTCCGCTGATGTTCGAGAGTCAGAACTCCTACGGCTCGTAGAACGAGACCGGGATCTAATAGAAGGCGAGCGACTTCGCGATCTATGTGGTGGCCGGGATCGGTTTTTCGTATTTACTACGGGATGGCTGTTACCCGCTTATGGCTTGGTGGCTGGAGTCTGTACGGCTGAAGCGGAGGCTGTGCTGGTGGGTATACAAACAGTCTGAGACGTGGGTTTAACGGCTAGAAAGTCTGTCTGCGTGGATGCGTGGGCGACAGGGACGTGTTGAACAGCAACGGTGGTATTAGGAGTACGGCGAGCTGCTGATGCATACCCAGTAGTAGTGGTAGCAGGCTTTAGTTGTTCCAAGCGCCGTCGTGCCTCTGGAAAAGTCAAGCGTTCTTTGACACGTAGCTCCTGAATGCTTTTTTCGTCCATGAATCTAGGACACTGTCGCGAGCTGGAGGGATGACTACCGCCACAGTTCACGCAGCAAGGTGTTCGGCTGCAGTTTGGGTCGTCGTGTTTAGCTAGGCCACATTGCTCACAAAGAGCAGGATTGGTGCATGTGACCTTAGTATGTCCGAACCGCTGACATTGGAAGCAGCGCATGGGGTTCGGGACATACTGGCGGACACTCGCACGCTCATAGCCGCAATAGATGTACTCCGGTAACTTAGTCCCAGCAAACGTTAGAAATACCGTACGTAGTGGGTACTCCTTGCCATCTTGTTTCCGTGTTAGCCGGTACGCCTGACAAACAAGCTGATCCGAGAGGCAACTTACTATTTCCTCGTTTGCAAGACCGTCTAGGCTGGAGGTGGTGACTACTCCTCGACAGGTGTTAAGTGTTTTGTGTGGGGCTACCCGGATAGGGTAGGAGCCCAACAAAGTCGCCTTTTGTAGTTTGCGAGACTGGTCTGCACTGGTGCTCTCTAATAGTAAGCTACCGTCTCGGAGACGCGTAGCGCTTTTGACCGGGCCGCTGATTTTGTCAACTTCACGCTTTATATAAAACGGACTGATATCTTTAAAAGTTTTCCCATCACAAGCCAAAGTCATAACTAAATAAGGGTCAATGAAGGATTGTTTGCGCGGAGACATGATGATATAGACCCCCTTCCGGAACCGTCGGCGTCAGCCTGCCATCCGGGGGTTAAAGAAAAAAGACACCGAATCTTCACGGTCTGTGCCGTCATGGGGACCTCACCCATGACCGATCTCATTTGTACCTCAGAAAAGCTACCCTTCAAAATCCACTGCTTGTCCGTATGGGTAAACCGTTCACCACGCACACCCCGGCTTTATTCCCCTACCACAGGAATAACCGCCTGTGGCTCCCCGCTTTAGGCCGCGCATGCGTGTAATAGGCACACGCGGATTCAGGGGACTTGTGGTTGATTACACCGGGGTTCCGTCAGCGGTAACACGTCCGGTCCGTGATACTAACCCAACGGCAAAACGCGGCCGTCGGGAGATTACCACAGACCGGGCCCTCTAGGAGCTACGTGGGTGTACTTGACGGTGTGGACGGGCTCCGCACCTAAGGCTACACATAGGGGCAGTGCGAAGGGTCCGCTCAACCTTCACTTTTGATACCTCCGGAGAGCACACATGTCGGAAGCCGCGCTGAAAACCGTGGGACAGAACCACGGAGATAGGAAAGATCCCTGCTGGTGAGACAGGAGTTATAAACCTAAGACCTTAAGTGCTAATAATTATAATAAAAAAACTAGAGGGGGAAGAAGGTGATGCTTACTGACAAGCAGTAGCTACACGTGGCACAGTTGATGGAGATGAAGGGGATGAATTGAGGGTGAATGGCTAGGGACCCCGGGATCGCCAATCCCGTACCTACCGCAGTAGGTCCCTGGGGGAAAATACCAGAGCCTCTTCTGCCAGTTTTCGGGGTTACTGATGGGCCTTCTCGGCAGCCGTAGCGGTGCTGGGGTACACCAAGTCCCCACCGTACATCACCCCATCAGTCAGTCCCCTACTTCCTGTTGCCCACCCCTCGGGACGAGGACCGCAGAGGTTGGATTTTGAGGGGCCTGTATATTGAAAAATTTCCAACTCTTATGTATATTAGAACATTTTCTCAATAAAAAACTCTGTTCTTATCAGCTTAATATTCTGTAAGGACGGATCCTAATGGGGCCTTTGAGGATATTAAGCTGAACAATAAGGACTATACCATTCTCTCTTGTGCCAAAGTGCCGAAATACATACCATTTTATTATAACCATTGACCATAAATATTGCCAATGAAAAACAAACCTCTGTTCTTATCAGCTTAATATGCTGTAAGGACGGATTCTAATGGGGCCGTTGAGGATATTAAGCTGAACAATAAGGACTATACCATTCTCTCTTGTGCCAAAGTGCCGAAATACATACCATTTTATTATAACCATTGACCATAAATATTGCCAATGAAAAACAAACCTCTGTTCTTATCAGCTTAATATGCGATAAGGACGGATCCTAATGGGGCCGTTGAGGATATTAAGCTGAGCGAATAAGAACTATACCATTTTCTCTTGTGCCAAAGTGCCGAATATTTATACGAGTTAACCATTGTCTCAATAATATTGTACTAAAACACAAACAAACTCTGTTCTTATCAGCTTAATTAAGTGCTGTAAGGGCATGATATAGTGTGTATATAGTGTTTATTGTGTATATATTATTATTAGTTGTTATTTTCAGATATATTTATACTTGTTATTGCATATAGTAGTTTATTATGTACATATTTGGGGAAATGTTTATTTATATAGTGTTTTATTTTTAACTTAGGTATTACCTTTGGTTGTGGAGGTTCACCAGGGTGGGCTTGCTTACCCTGGTGGACGACATGGTTCGAATGCCCCGAGTTAACTGGGGACTAAGTGCTTCAGCCACAACCAAAGTGTAATGCCTAAGTGGGGGTAAATTATTATGGAGAGGCGAGTGCTAAGGGAGGGGGACACGCTAGTCATGTAGTAGTAGTAGTGGTGGGGCTTTAGGGCGCACAACTGCTAGGGTTATTAGCGCCCATTACAAAACAATAACGTTAAAAAGTTAAAACTGATTCCTCGGCTAAAGGACTAAAAACTTTAAAATAGTTAAAAGGTCACCAATACAGTGCCAAAAACTATAGTAGCAGAGCAACGAGACAATAAAACTGATAAAAAAAAACTCACATAAAAGGCTAAAAGATAATTGTGAATTATGGGAGTCATACACGGGTGCCCAGTCTGCTGCGATGAATAAAGCGTAAAACTCGATCCACTGCGCATGGAGTGTCTGCCAGCACTTCGGGCAGGGTCGTAGGCAGGTCCAAGGACACACGCAGCTGGGTTAAGAACTGGCACTGAACTAAGACATGCCGCACCGTCATGGGCTCATGACAATGAGAACAGAGCGGTGCAGCATCAGATGATAAAAGGTGACCATGGCTGAAACGGCAGTGCCCGATACGCAGTCGTGCTAAAATCACCTCTTCGCGACGAGAGGTGCGCGACGAAGTGCTCCAGATGATTGGGAGGGGCTTCACCACCCTAAGTTTGTTCCTCCGACGGGTATGCCAATGGCTGCTCCACATTGACAGGATGGCGCGACGTAAATATGAGCTAAAATCATCTGAGGGAACGCTAGACCCAAAACATCTGGGAGCTAAAACAGCTGCTTTCGCGGCAGCGTCGGCAGCCTCGTTTCCAGAGATGCCTACATGTCCAGGTACCCACACTAAGGATACGCAAGTGCCTGCACTGGCGAGAGTGTGAAGGCAGTCCTGGATCCGCTGTACAAGTGGATGAGAAGTGTACAGCATCCGTAGGCTCTGTAGGGCGCTCAAAGAGTCGGTGCAGAGAACACAAGACTGTAAGGCATGCCGGCGAACATATAAAAGAGCTTGGTAAATACCAAATAGCTCTGCCGTAAAAATCGAGCACTGCGGTAAAAGACAAAAGCTAAAACTCTTCCGACCGTGAATAAAAGCACATCCCACTCCCGTATTGTCCTTCGAGCCATCAGTGTAAATAAAACTACAGGGTCGGTACTGCGCCTGAACTTCTAAAAAGCCCGAACGAAGGACAGAATCTGGCGTCGAACATTTCGGCATGGACAGCAGGCTCAGATTTACCTGGATCCCGGAGCGGAGCCATGGGGGAAATCGGGTTTCTCCTTTGCAAAATGTCACAGGCAAATCGACGTCCAGCAGCCGAAGCATAGAGCGAAACCGAACGCCAGGAGGAAGGAGGGCCAGGGAGCGCGCTGAGTATTGACGGTCCAGAGAATCATCAAAGAACAAGCTAAACGACGGATGTCCCGGCAAACTAAGAAGCCGGCAAGCGTAATTACACAGGAGTACATCACGCCGATAGCGAAGCGGAGGTTCAGCGGCTTCCGCACAAAGGCTCAGGACCGGACTTGTTGGAAAGGCGCCAATACTCAAACGGATACCACGGTGTTGAACAGGGTCTAGGCGTTTTAAAATCGACGGTCGAGCCGAGGAATACACAATACAGCCGTAGTCTAGTTTGGATCGGATAAAAGAGCGATAGAGTCTTAAAAGAACTGTCCGATCTGCTCCCCAGGATGTGCCACATAAAACACGTAAAACACTAAGAGAACGTTCACACCTGGCCTTTAAAAAGGAGATATGGGATGACCAACTAAGCTTCCTATCAAACACCAATCCCAAGAATTTTGTCTCGTCTGCGTAAGGAAGTGCATCGGCTCCGAGATGCAGAGAAGGTGACGGAAATACTTTCCGGCGCCAGAAGTTTACGCAGACGGTCTTCTCGGCGGAGAACTTAAAGCCGTTTTCCACACTCCAGGTGAAGAGACGATCAAGGCACAGTTGGAGGCGGCGTTGAAGGAGTGAAGTCAGCCGAGAACTACTATAAATGGCGAAGTCGTCCACAAACAAGGAAGAAGAAATGCCCGATGGGACGCACTCTGCAATGGGATTGATGGCAATAGCAAATAGTGTGACACTAAGTACCGAACCCTGCGGTACTCCGTTCTCTTGGCTAAAAACACGAGATAAAACCGAACCCACACGGACCCGAAACACCCTATCTCGCAGAAACTCTCGAATAAAAAGCGGGAGTCTTCCACGAATGCCCCATTTATGGAGGGTACGGAGAATTCCGTATCTCCAGCAAGTGTCGTAAGCCTTCTCCAGGTCAAAAAACACAGCTACCGTTTGGCTCTTACGTAGAAAACCATCCATGATGTGCGTGGATAACGAGACTAGGTGGTCGACCGTTGAACGGTAGCGACGAAAACCACACTGAACGTTAGACAGAAGGTGTTGTGATTCTAGCCACCATGTCAAACGCCCGTTTGTCATACGCTCCAGCACCTTGCAAAGGCAACTGGTGAGGGGGGTGAGTGAGTGTGTGGAGTTTAAGGGCCCGTCGACAGCTAGGTCATTTGGGCCCTAAGTCAAGACTAAAACCTAAAATCTACATAAATTAGGCTAAAAAGGTAAAATACAATTAAATCACTCCACTATTAAAAGTACATAAAAACCATCCAAAAACTAATAAGTTAAAATCACTAAAAATAACAAATATAAAAAGCAAGTCAGACACGTTTTTTAAAATCGATTTCGGCAACAAACCGCAGTGCCTTACCTACGGCCACTGGGTCGTCCCCTAAAACATCCAGTAAGTTAGTTCCCAAGCCTACTGACTGGCGAACGCTGGCGTACTGTGGGCAATCGAGCAATACATGCCGCACAGTGAGGCGTACGGCACATGGAGCACAGACTGGGGCCGGCTCCCCTCTTAACAAATGGCCATGAGTGGCTCGTGTGTGTCCAATTCTCAGCCGGGTGAGTATCACCTCGGCTCGCCGGTTATCCCTGCATGAAGTTAGCCAGGGTTGTACGCTCTCTTTTATTGCCCGGAGTTGTGTGCCTTCCAAAGCTGTCCAGGAGTGCTGCCAAGCAGATAGGAGTTGGCGACGGAAAAAACGTTGCACATCCTGGTATGGCACAGTAGTTGTTAAACTCCGGGGCAAACGGCAAGCGGACTTAGCAGCCGCGTCCGCCTCCTCATTCCCGGAAATGCCCACGTGGCCTGGGGTCCAAGTAAAAACAAAATGGTATCCGCTACTAAGCATTTGCGAGATCAAGGCCTGAATTTTTAAAACTAGTGTGTGAGCTGCAATGTGTTGTTGCAAGGCCTGAAGAGCACTTAGAGAGTCAGTGCAAACGATAAAATTGCCAGGAACTAACTTACAAATAAAAAGGAGCAGATAAAGGATGGCATACAGTTCTGCAGAGAAAACAGAGGTGCAGTCCAAAAGGCGAAATTTATGTGCCTCGCCGTTAATGACGAATGCGCAACCCGTTGTGCTACCCAACTGGGAACCATCTGTAAAGCCCGGAACATAATTAGGGTAACGGTCCAGTACTTCGGCAAAAAGTTGTTGGAATACCGAATGTGGGGTAGCTAGTCTCGAGTTGGTGGAAAGAGCAAGATCGAACCGCGCACGCTGGAGCTGCCATGCGGGATAACGACCCAGGGACGACCGCTCCACGCGAGGCATTCGGAGGTCGTGTGTACGGGAGAGTTCCCGGAATCTTACTCCGGTTGGGCGTGTCCGAGAACTAGGGTGCGTATAACGGTGGGCTAACTCGGGATGCAGAACTGGTTTAAAACATGGATGGTTTGGGTAACTTGCCAACTTTGCAACGTAGGAACAGAGTAGCGTCGAGCGACGAATAGAAAGTGGAGGCTCGCCGGAGTCGGCATACAAGCAGTCGACGCGACTTGTGCGGAAAGCTCCTGTGGCAAGGCGGATACCTGTATGCTGTACGGTGTCTAAAAGGCGAAGTTTAGAGGCGGTCGCTGCGCCATAAATAAAACAGCCGTAGTCCAGCTTGGATCGGACCAGGGAGCGATACAGCCTCAACATTACCGTGCGATCGCCCCCCCAAGATGCTCCAGATAATACCTTCAGCACCTGCAGAGAACGATCGCATGAGGCTCGAAGGTGACGAATGTGGCGCTCCCAGTTGAGTTGTCTGTCCAAGTAGAGGCCCAAGAACTTCAGGTGCGAGACAAACGGCAGGGGTGTGCCGTTCAAGTGCAGATCAGGTGGAGGGTGAATACTTCGTAGACGATGGAAGTGGACACATTGTGTCTTCGCAGGAGAAAAACGGAAGCCGGTGCAAAGCGCCCAGGCTGCCAGCTCGTTGATGGTCAACTGCAGTTGACGCTCTATATGATCTAAGCTATAAGAGCGATAATATATAGCGAAGTCGTCAACATACAGGGACGACGGAATTCCGCCACGAACGACACTAGTGATGCCGTTAATAGCCACGGCAAAAAGGGCGACGCTGAGAATCGACCCTTGAGGTACACCATTCTCCTGGATCCGCTCCCTTGAGATACTCTTCCCTATTCGGACACGAAAACGACGTAGTGCTAAAAAATTTCTTAAAAATTCCGGTAAGTGGCCTCGCATACCGTAACTGTGAAGGTTACGTAGTATGCCATACCGCCAAGTGGTGTCATAAGCCTTCTCCAGGTCAAAGAATACTCCCACCACATGCTGTTGCAGTAGAAAGGCATCATGAATGTAAGCCTCAATGCGTGTTAGATTGTCAACACTAGAGCGATGGCGACGAAAACCACATTGAAGGTTGGACAGCTGGTTATTAGTTTCGAGCCACCACACTAACCGAGAGTTTACCATTCGCTCAAAGGTCTTACAGACGACACTCGTCAGGCAAATAGTAGTAGTAGTAGTAGAGTTTCGGGGCGCACAACTGCTTGGGTTATTAGCGCCCTAACAACACTAAAAGCTTAAAAGTAACAGGCATGTAGCCTGTGGGTACAATGGGTAAAAGAGTAGAACCATAACTAAAAACAGTGCCAGTAACGGTGAGAATAAACACCACATTGGCAGACGGCTAATGTGCAAAAGGTGTAAGAACAGTAAGTTATATACTGCGACCAAAGCCACTTAGTTGAATAAATCGTAATAGTTTCTCTACGGCGCCTGGAGTGTCAGCTAGGATATCTGTCATTGTCGCTGGTAGGTCCAAAGACGCACGTATGGGGGCTAAAAACTGGCACGTTGTTAAGATATGTCGCACCGTTAATGACTCGCTGCAACGAGGGCAAGCAGGTGCAGGTTCTGACTGTAATAAATGAGTGTGACTAAAACGGCAGTGCCCGATACGTAGTCTAGCTAAAGTGACTTCGTCCCGACGGCAGCCACGGGAGGAAGTCTGCCAGGTAACAGGTAGCGGTTTCACCTCCCGAAGTTTGTTGCGCGTAACAGCGTGCCAAGATGTCTGCCAGCGGGAAGTGTGAAGACTCCGTAAAATCGCGCTAAAATCGTCAGAGGGGATGTGAGAGCTGCTGCATCTACAACATGAAAGGGCAGCCTTCGCAGCAATATCAACGTCTTCATTACCTGATAGGCCTACATGTCCAGGGACCCACACGAAAGACACCCTAATACTAGCATTAGCGAGCATGTGAAGGCGATCCTGGACACGCTGTACAAGAGGGTGGTAGGTGTACAGCGACTTGAGGCTTTGGAGGGCGCTTAAGGAATCGGAGCAGATCACCCAGCGCTGCAAACCTTGCCGATGAATATACAGAAGGGCTTGGTAAATAGCAAACAGCTCAGCGGTAAAAATCGAGCAATGCGATAAGAGGCGAAATTTGAAACTGCGTCTACCGTGAATAAAAGCACATCCCACGCCTTGGTTGTCCTTCGAGCCATCCGTGTATATAAAATTACAAGGGCCATAGTGAGCCTTTAGTTCTAAAAAGGACATGCTGATAGTCGAACGAGGGGTCGTTGATTTCGGCATGGCCGTTAGCCCCAGATCGACAGAAATCTCCGGGCGGAGCCAGGGGGGAAAGAGGGATTCTCCCCGCTGAAACACGGACGGCAAAGTGATGTTCAAGAGTCGCAGAAGTAGGCGAAACCGAACGCCAGGAGGGAGCAACGCCAGGGGGCGCGTTGAGTACTGACGATCCAAAGAGTCGTTAAAAAAGGGTTTAAAAGAAGGATGTTCCGGCATACTTAAGAGCATGCAAGCGTAAATGCACAAAAGAACATCGCGTCGATAGGAAAGCGGTGGTTCGGCGGCTTCCGCACACAAGCTCACTGCTGGGCTAGTGGGAAAAGCGCCAGTACTCAACCTGATTCCACGGTGGTGGATGGGATCGAGGCGACCTAGAACTGACGGACGAGCCGACGAATACACGACGCATCCGTAGTCAAGTTTAGATCGGACTAGGCAACGGTAGAGTTGTAAAAGTACAGTCCGATTTGCACCCCAGGATGTGCTACTTAAAACGCGTATAATATTAAGAGACCGGTCACACCGTGCCCTTAAATACATAATATGAGACGACCAGCTGAGCTTTCTGTCGAAGATCAATCCCAAAAATTTCGCCTCGTCCGCAAAAGGAAGAACAGCAGGGCCGAGGTGTAGAGAAGGCGAATGAAACGCCTTCCGGCGCCAGAAGTTGACACAGACTGTTTTCTCGGCGGAAAACTTAAAGCCGTTTTGGATACTCCAAGTGTAGAGGCGATCTAGGCAACCTTGGAGGCGGCGTTCTAGCAAACAAGTTCGCCGAGAGCTGCAATAAATTGCAAAGTCGTCAACAAATAAAGAGGACGAAATGCCCGGTGGGACACACTCTACAATGGGATTGATAGCAATGGCAAACAGTGTGACACTGAGCACCGATCCTTGCGGTACTCCGTTCTCTTGGATAAAAACACGGGATAAAACTGAACCTACGCGCACGCGAAAGACTCTTTTCCTCATGAACTCTCGAATAAAGAGGGGTAGACGGCCTCGGATACCCCAACTGTGTAGTGTACGAAGAATGCTATACCTCCAACATGTGTCGTATGCTTTGGCGAGATCAAAAAAGACGGCAACCGTTTGATTCCTCCGCAAAAAATTGTCCATAATATGTGTTGATAGGGAGACAAGGTGATCAGTCGTAGAACGGAAGCGGCGAGAGCCGCATTGGACGTTGGACAACAAATGTTGTGATTCCAGCCACCATGTCAATCGCCCGTGTATCATGCGCTCCATCACCTTGCAGATGACGCTGGTGAGGGAGATCGGGCGATAACTGGAAGGTAGATGGGGGTCCTTACCAGGCTTTAAAATGGGGACTATGGTGGCCTCGCGCCAGGCGGATGGAAATGTGGCAGTATGCCAGATACGGTTGTACACGCTTAGAAGGAACCTTCTACCAGGGGAGGTAAGGTATTGGAGCATCAGAAGGTGTATACCATCTGGGCCAGGTGCAGAGGGCCTGGAAGAAGCCAGGGCCCGTTCTAGCTCGGTCTCGGAGAAATCCGTGTTGTAAAATTCCGTGTTAGATGAGGAAAATGAGAGCTCATGGGATTCCACCCGGTCTTTCGTAGCTAAGAATGCTGCATGATAGTGGGAGGAACTGGAAACGTCAGCGAAGACAGTGCCCAAGGCGTCAGCAACGGCTCCGGGGATAACGACAGTGTCGTTATTCAGCCTGAGGCCGGGAATCGTGAGCCTGGAAGCTTTGCCGGCGACGCGGCGAAGCCGATCCCATACAATAGAAGATGGTGTGAAGGGATTAAATGACTCAACAAAGCGCTTCCAAGAGGCCCGTTTACTGTCCATAATGATGTGACGAGCTCGGGCACGCAGTCGTTTATACGTGACCAGATTTTCAAGAGTAGGGTGGCGCCGAAATACTCGAAGTGCCTTCCTCCGTGCCTGGATGGCCGCCCGGCAGTCGTCGGTCCACCAAGGGACTGGCAGGCGTTTCGGATGGGATGACGACCTGGGTATCGCTTGTTCGGCAGCAGAAGTGATGACGGAGGTAAGGTGATCCACCATGTCGTCGATGTTGTTAAAAAGGCGGTCTTCGAAGACCGCCAAGTTTGAGTAAAGGAGCCACTGAGCTCTGTGGAATTGCCAGTGGGGCACACGTGACGATGGAACATTGTGTGAAAGCAGGCGTGTAACACACGGAAAATGATCGCTGCCAAAGCTGTCAGAAATGACGTTCCACTGTAGGCGATGTGTAAGCTGTTGGGAGCAAACAGCTAGGTCGAGGTGAGAGAAACTGCCGCTGGAATCGGAAAGAAAGGTTGGTTGGCCGGTGTTTAGAACGGAAAGATTGTACTGGGAAAAGAATTCAACAAGGTCGTTCCCCCTTGCGCTAGCCCGTGGAGATCCCCATAGGGGGTGGTGGGCATTGAAGTCTCCCAACAGAATATAAGGCGTTGGGAGTTGCGCTACTAAAGCCGCGAGATCAGCAAGAGGGAGGGGAGAAGAAGGTGGAAAATAAACAGAACAAAGTGTAAACGAAAAACCAGGACAGCGGACGATGGCAGCAACAGCTTGAAGGTGAGTGGTGAGCCGAAGAGCTTGATAATAAGTGTTGTCACAAAGGAGCATCATAACACCCCCATGGGCAGGAGAACCAGGTTCCGGTGGGAGATCGAATCGCACCGGCACGTACCCGGGAAAAGTGAAAGTATCCTGCCGCTGGAGCTTGGTTTCCTGCAAGCACAAAATACGAGGTGACAGCGACGTCGTAAGGAGCTGTAATTCGGCCTTATGTGCACGAATGCCACGTATATTCCACTGGACAATCGACATTAGGAGGTAAAGAAGAAGTTGGTGTAGCACTTTACTTGACCACAGGCTGCCGCTTCAATTTGCCTTTTTGTGTGCGCGTAGGGCTAGGACTTTTGGGAGGGGTAGGATCTTCCTCCATAGGCTCCGCTTCAAGAGGAGGCTCGGAGTCACCGGAAACCGAAGTCAGGGTGTCGAACCGGTTACCGGTGGCCACGGGCGTTGGCGAGACTCGTGGAGTGCGGTTACGCCCTCTGCCATCTTGAGATTTGGATCTCCGAGGTGGTGAAGGAGAGGAGGCTTTTGAAACAGTCGGTTTACTGGCAGAAGTAGCCGGATTTTTTAGAAAGTCGGAGCGTTTTGGCTCGGTTTTAAACTTTCGAGGTTCGGTGCTGAGCGGAGTTTTCTTAGGGCTGCGTGATCCAGAAGGTTGTACCGGAGGTTTAGCCGGGACAACGGAGGAATCTGAGGATGTTTGGGTGCCAATTTCCCGCTTGGGTACTGGACCTGAAACCACAGAGCTAAACGTGCCAAATTTTAAAAGAGAAGGTTGGCGAGCAAGATGGCGTTTGCGGGCCTCAGTGAAAGAGAGGCGTTCTTTCACCCGCAGCTCCTGAATGGCCTTCTCATCCATATAACGTGGACAGTTGCTGGAAGATGCTGGATGGCTACCGCGACAATTGACACAGTAAGGAGGATTTGGACAGGCTCCGTCATGTGCGTCTTGGCCGCACACGGCGCAAATAGATTTTGTTAACTTGCACGATAACTTAGTGTGGCCAAATCGTTGACATTGAAAACAACGCAGAGGACGTGGTATATAGGGCCGAACGTTGATCACCTCGTAGCCAGCCTTAATCTTCGCCGGGAGATCGAGCCGATCGAAGGTAAGGAAGAGCGTACGAGTGGGCACTGGAACACCATCACGCATTGCTTTTACGCGATATACGGAGGTCACGCCCTGGCTGGAGAGGTAGCCTTGGATTTCTTCCTCCTGCATGCCATCTAGAAGGTGTGATGTAATGACGCCTTTACAAGAGTTCAGGCTTCGGTGCTTCTCAACTCGGATGGGATATCCGTGGAGGAGTTTCGCCTTCAGCAGTCTGTCAAACTGTAGTGTAGAGTACGTTTCAACGAGCAAGGAACCATTTCTGAGACGGGTACAAGACTTCACTGGACCGGCTAGTTTATCAAGTCCCAGCTGTATGACAAAGGGATTTACTGTGAGAAATGTCTGAGCTTCAGCCAAACGATTTATGACTAGGTAACGAGCACCTGATGCTTCGTGTACCTCTTTTACTTCATTTGCCTGTCGTTTTCTTTTGGGTGTAAGTGTTGCCATAGAAGACGTTATTTGAGTTCATCCCCCAATGCTCCCCACCCACCACGGAGCCCAACAAGGGGTCATCCCACTGGGATGACAGGGCTACATAGGGGATATAGCGGGCTCGCCGTCCCACTCACCCTGGAGTTCAGTGTGACACCTTGTCCTGGCCGATTGATTAGGGGTGGGTTAGTCCCTAACCTCCCGTTTAGCTGAAGCAGTAGCCAAAGTGGTATATTGGAAATGCGCACCCTTCCCGAATTCAGAAAAAGACTGTTACGAGCTCAGATACGCATCCCTCAACCACCAGGACAAACATTTCCACCGACACGGGTCTCCACGCACGGCCTACACGTGGGTGGGCCTATTGACCGTCTCCCTCAACCACGAAGAGGAGCCCACACGAGGGAGACTGTTGGCTCGGGACCCCGGGATCGCCACTACCCGTACCTACCGTAGTAGGCCCCTGGGGGGCGTCAGGCAAATGGGGCGGTAGCTTGATAGAAGTGTGCGGTCCTTTCCGGGTCGAGGGATGGGGATGACAATACCCTCTTGCCAGCAAGATGGAAAGACCCGCTCATGCCAGATGCGGTTATACATGCCTAAAAGGAAAGACATCGCATCGGGTGGAAGATGTAGCAGCATCTGTCTGTGGATGTCATCGGGACCGGGAGAAGAGTCCTTAGCTAGGGCTAAAGAATGTGAAAGCTCGGCAGCGGTAAAAGGTTGGTTGTACGGCTCGTTACATTCGCTATTAAAATTAAGTTTTGTTCGCTCAGCAGCTTCCTTAATAGGAAGGAAGAGGGCGTCGTAACTAGCCGTTTGGCTAGTAGCAGCGAATGAGGTGGCAAGGGCTTCGGCTATATCTTGCTCGGCAGTGCAGATGGAACCGTTGAGGGCAAGTCCGGGAATGACCGTTCGGCGATACTTGCCATGCATCCGCCGAACAGCTGACCATACCTGTTTGGTGGAGCTGCGATGAGAAAGGGAAGACACGTAGGCCTCCCAGGATGTTCGTTTCGCATTGCGAAGCACAAAACGTGCCCTAGCTCGACAACGTTTAAAAGCAACGAAGTTCTGTTCTGTCGGGTGCAACTGAAACAGCCGCAGAGCACGTTTGCGTGCTTTTATTGCCACACGGCATTCCTCAGACCACCAGGGTACAGGGGTATGACGTGGGGTAGAAGAACCTCGAGGAATGCTGGATTCAGCGGCGAGCAGGATGGAACATGTAAAATATTCCACCATTTCATCGACGGTGTCAAAACCATCGTCGGTGAGGTGTATATGGGAATTAAACTTTTCCCAGTCAGCCTTGGAAATAATCCAGCGAGGATGTCGCGAAGGCGCATGGTGGCGGCCGGATAAACGGATGTTAATTGGGTAATGATCGCTCCCAAAGAGGTCGGAAAGCACAGACCAATCAAGGAGTGGAACTAGTACCGGGCTACAGAAAGAGACGTCTAGTACCGAGTGCGTACCATAAGCGGATGACAAGAATGTCGGGTCACCAGTGTTCAGCAAAATCAGGTCATGCGAATCAAACGTGTCTGCTATGAGGCAGCCACGAGCATCATCAATGTCGGAGCCCCAGAGCGTGTGTTTGGCATTCAGATCTCCCAAGATGAGTAACGGTGAGGGGAGCTGAGCCAAAAGAGCCTGAAGATCCTGCTTTTGTATTACACAGAGCGGGGGCAGGTAAATGTTGCAGATGGTAAAAGAGATGCTCTCTCGCTGTATACGAACAGCGACAGCTTGCAACGGCGTGGTTAATGGTATATTGGTGGCATAGATGTTAGGCGCCACCAAAGTAGCAACGCCGCCGCTTGCTCGTGTGCCTGCAACGGAGTCTCCCCTAAATGCCGAAAAAGTGCTTAGGTGTAATGAGTGATAGTGATGCAAATGGGTGTCTTGGAGACAAACGACTGATGGTGACCGTTGAGAAACTAAACATTGTAGGTCTTGAACGCGAGCTCGGAAACCATTGACGTTCCACTGGATTATTTCCATAAAGAGGTTTTAGCGGGCCGTTTTAACCTTTTTCTTGACCTTGGCTGATTTGGGCCCTACGACTCGAAAATCGTTAGCCTCCTGTGACTCCACTGATGTTCGGGAGTCAGAACTCCTACGGCTCGTAGAACGAGACCGGGATCTAATAGAAGGCGAGCGACTTCGCGATCTATGTGTTGGCCGGGATCGGTTTTTCATGTTTACTACGGGAATGTTGGTATTCCCTAATGGCTTGGTGGCTGGAGTCTGTACGGCAGAAACGGAGGTAGTGCTGGTGGATATACAAACAGTCTGAGACGTGGGTTTAACGGCTAGAAAGTCTGTCTGCGTGGATGCGTGGGCGACAGGGACGTGTTGAACAGCAACAGTGGTGTTCGGAGTACGGCGAGCTGCTAATGCATATCCAGTGGTAGTGCTAGGAGGCTTCAGTTGTTCGAAGCGCCGCCGTGCTTCTGGAAAAGTCAGGCGTTCCTTTACACGTAGCTCCTGAATGCTCTTTTCGTCCATAAATCTAGGGCACTGTCGCGAACTGGAGGGGTGACTGCCACCACAGTTCACGCAACAAGGTGTTCGACTGCAGTTTGGATCGTCGTGCTTCGGTAGGCCACATTGCTCACAAAGAGCAGGATTAGTACATGTGACCTTAGTATGTCCGAACCGCTGACATTGGAAACAGCGCATGGGGTTCGGGACATACTGGCGGACGCTAGCACGTTCATAGCCGCAATAGATAAATTCAGGTAACTTAGTTCCAGCAAAAGTTAGAAAGACTGTTCGTAAGGGGTATTCCTTGCCATCTTGTTTTCGGGTAAGCCGGTACGCCTGACAAACAAGTTGATCAGAGAGGCAACTTACTATCTCTTCATTCGCAAGACCATCTAAGCTAGAGGTGGTGACTACTCCTCTACACGTATTCAGCGTTTTGTGTGGGGCTACCCGGATAGGGTAGGAGCCCAACAAAGACGCTTTTTGCAGCTTTTTAGACTGGTCTGCAGTTGAGGTCTCTAATAGTAAGCTACCCTCTCGGAGACGCGTAGCGTTTTTGACCGGACCGCTGATTTTATCTAGTTCGCGCTTTATGTAAAATGGACTAATCTCTTTAAACGTTTTCCCATCACAAGCCAAGGTCATTATCAAAAAGGGGTCAATGAAAGATTGTTTGCGCGGAGACATGATGATATAGACCCCCATCCGGAACCGTCGGCGTCAGCCTGCCATCCGGGGGTTAAAAAAGAAAGACACCGAATCTTCACGGTCTGTGCCGTCATGGGGACCTCACCCATGACCGATCTCATTTGTACTTCAGAAAAGCTACCCTTCCACATCCACTGCTTGTCCGTATGGGTAAACCGTTCACCACGCACACCCCGGCTTTATTCCCCTACCACAGGAATAACCGCCTGTGGCTCCCCACTTTAGGCCGCGCTGCGCATAAAGGGCACACGCGGATTCAGGGGACTTGTGGTTGATTACACCGGGGTTCCGTCAGCGGTAACACGTCCGGTCCGTGATACTAACCCAACGGCAAAACGCGGCCGTCGGGAGATTACCACAGACCGGGCCCTCAAGGAGCTACGTGGGTGTACTTGACGGTGTGGACGGGCTCCGCACCTAAGGCTACACATAGGGGCAGTGCGAAGGGTCCGCTCAACCTTCACTTTTGAGACCTCCGGAGAGCACACATGTCGGAAGCCGCGCTGAAAACCGTGGGACAGAACCACGGAGATAGGAGAGATCCCTGCTGGTGAGACAGGAGTTATAAACCTAAGACCTTAAGTACTAATAATCATAATAAAAAACTAGAAGGGGAAGAAGGTGATGCTTACTGACAAGCAGTAGCTACACGTGGCACAGTTGATGGAGATGAAGGGGATGAATTGAGGGTGAATGGCTGGGGACCCCGGGATCGCCAATCCCGTACCTACCGTAGTAGGTCCCTGGGGGAAAATACCAGAGCCTCTTCTGCCAGTTTTCGGGGTTACTGATGGGCCTTCTCGGCAGCCGTAGCGGTCGTGGGGACTGGTGAGGGAGATCGGACGATAGCTGGAAGGCAGATGGGGATCCTTTCCAGGTTTTAAGATGGGGACAATGGTGGCCTCGCGCCAAGCGGACGGAAAAGTTGCTGTGCGCCAGATATGGTTATATACTTGCAAGAGAAAGTGCTTATCTGCTGAAGACAGGTGTTGCAGCATAAGGATGTGGACTCCATCCGGCCCCGGTGCGGAAGACCTGGAACAGACCAGGGCCCGCTCCAGCTCTTGCATGGTAAAGAAGGCGTTATAACACTCACGGTTCAAGGAGTGGAAGGAGAGTTCATGACTCTCAGCCCGGTGTTTGATGGGCAGAAAGTCCGCGGAATAATGGGAGGAGCGAGAGACATCAGCAAAAGCACCTCCCAGGGCATCAGCAACCGCTCTAGGGGAAACTATGATGTCGTTGTTAACCCGCAGGCCAGGCACAGGAACACGAGAAACTTTGCCGGCCACGCGTCGCAGCTTGTTCCAGATCACAGAGGATGGTGTGAAGCGGTTAAATGCCTCCACAAAGCGCTGCCAGGACGTCCTCTTGCTAGCCTGAATTACGCGACGGGCATTGGCTCGTAAGCGCTTAAAAGTGACCAAGTTATCCAGAGTAGGATGGCGCTTAAATGCCCGCAGTGCTGCCCGACGTGCACGCACCGCCACCCGGCATTCGTCGGTCCACCAGGGAACGGGTAAACGCCGAGGTTGGGCTGACGAGCGAGGTATAGCACGTTCGGCGGCAGAGGTGATCACAGATGTAACGTGCTCCACCATCTCGTCAACGTCTTCCGATACACGGGAGTCGAAAATAGCCAGGCTGCAAAAAAGAGGCCAGTTCGCTTTCTGTAGCTGCCAGGTGGGTACACGGGACGGTGGTGTATAATTCGAAAGCAGGTTAATCAGGCAAGGAAGGTGATCGCTGGAAAATGTGTCCGAGACGACGTTCCAATGAAAACGATGAGCAAGCTGTGCCGAGCAAACAGATAAATCCAGGTGAGAAAGGGTGCTGGTTGAATTAGATATAAAGGTAGGTTCGCCTGTGTTGAGAAGAGAGAGTTGGTTCTGAAGAAAGAATTCGGCTAGGTGCTTCCCCCTTACGCAAGCCCTAGGTGATCCCCAAAGAGGGTGATGGGCGTTGAAGTGCCCCACAAGCAAGAAGGGTGTCGGGAACTGGGACACTAGATCCGAGAGGTCCGAAATGGAAAAGGGAGAAGAAGGCGGTAGATATACGGAACATAAAGTAAAAGAAAGGCCTGGGAGTGTTAGAGAAACGGCAACGGCTTGCAATGCACTAGAGAGTGGAAGAGGTTGGTAAAATATATCGTCTCGAATTAAAAGTAGAACACCCCCATGTGCAGGAGAACCGGGCTCCGGTGGTAAGTCAAATCTCACCGGAGTAAAACCAGGAAAGGTGAAAGTATCCTGCTGTTGAAGTTTCGTCTCCTGCAGACAGAAAATACTGGGGGACAGCGAATTACGCAACAATTGCAGCTCAGATTTACGCCTGCGCACGCCACGTGCATTCCACTGGATAATGGACATCCTGGGGCGAATGGAAAAGTCTGGTCACTAGAATCACTTGTTCGGCGGCTGTCGTTTTAATTTGCCCTTCTGATTCCGCGTGGGACTCGGGCTTTTGGGAGCACTTGCGTCGTGCTCCATAGGCTCCTCAGATGGAGGAGGGTCCGGGTCACTGGATATCATAGTGAGAGGCAGAAAACTGTTGCCAATACTTAAGGCTGGAGGGGAAAGCCCCTTCACGCGACTGCGCCCCCTGGTATCTTGGGAGCCAGGGCGCCGGGCAGGTGAAGGGGAGCCAGCCGGTGCGGCACACCTGCCGCTGGTGGACGCCGGAGGGTCCTTAAGGAAGTCTGATCTCTTGGGTGAAACTTTAAATTTTCGGGTCGCGGTACTGACAGAAACAGTTTTGGAGTGGGCGGTAGCGGAAGTTGGCAGTGCTACAGGAGGAGCCACGGCGGAAGGTGCGGGGCAAGTTTGGGTGCCCATGTCACGCTTTGGTACTGGTTTGGAAAGAACAGAACTAAAAGTACCAAACTTCAGGAGAGAGGGCTGGCGAGCTTGATGGCGTTTGCGGGCTTCCGAGAAGGATAGATGTTCTTTCACACGCAGCTCTTGGATCGCCTTCTCATCCTGGTATCGCGGACAATCGCGAGAGGTCGCCGGGTGGGGACCTTGGCAGTTTACACAACTGGGAGCAGATGGACAAGCTCCGTCATGATCGTCCTTTCCACAGTTGGCACACACCGCGACAGTAGCCTTGCAAGAGGTCTTAGTATGACTATAGCGTTGGCACTGGTAGCAACGCATAGGCCGTGGAACATACGGGCGGACAGGAATAACTTCATAGCCTGCCTTGATCTTCTGAGGCAGGTCGAGTCGATCAAAGGTAATGAAGAGCGTGCGGCTTGGAACCAGAACACCATCACGCTTGACTTGAACACGGTAAACGTCCGTGACACCCTGGTCCGCAAGATACCGTTGTATCTCCTCCTCCGGCATACCGTCCAGCAGGGGGCTGGTGATGACGCCCTTGGAAGAGTTGAGGCTCCTGTGTTTCTCTACACGGATGGGGTATCCGTGTAGGAGTTTTGCCTTCAATAACTTCTCAAACTGCGTGGCACTGTAACTCTCGACTAACAGGGAACCGGAACGTAGGCGGGTACAGGATTTAACTGGACCGGCGATTTTGTCTAGACCCGACTGAATAACAAAAGGGTTTACCTTAAGGAAAGATTGACCCTCTTCTGTACGGTGAATTACTAGGTAACGCGCAAATGACGATACGTGTACCTCTTTTTCATCAGTTACTTGTTTTCGTTTTTTCGGTGTAAGTGTAGCCATAAATAGCTGAGAATAAATTTCATCCCCCAGTACTCCCCACCCACCACGGAGCCCAACAAGGGGTCATCCCACTGGGATGACAGGGCTATACAGGGGATATAGCGGGCTCGCCGTCCCACTCACCCTGGAGTTCAGTGTAACACCTTGTCCTGGCCGATTGATTAGGGGTGGGTTAGTCCCTAACCTCCCGTTTAGCTGAAGCAGTAGCCAAAGTGGTATATTGGTAATGCGCACCCTTCCCGAATTCAGAAAAACACTGTTACGAGCTCAGATACGCATCCCTCAACCACCAGGACAAACATTTCCACCGAGACGGGTCTCCACGCACGGCCTACACGTGGGTGGGCCTGTTGACCGTCTCCCTCAACCACGAAGAGGAGCCCACACGAGGGAGACTGTTGGCTCGGGACCCCGGGATCGCCAATACCCGTACCTACCGTAGTAGGCCCCTGGGGGGGCTAGTCATGTACCACCCTACCCCGGACTGTTTTCGCTGTACAGAGGGGTGCAGCGCAAAGTTCAAGTCTAAGGACTGGACTTCAACCAAGCGTTCTCTGGAGAGGCATCTCTGTAGGGAGCACGGTGTGAAGATTGGCAAAACCACGAACATATGCCATGGATGCCGGCGCGAACTAGGGTTAAGACCCCGCTCTCACAGATGTTCGGTAATGCGCGAACCGGCCAGCCAGGAGGCCGACTTCCACCATGCTTGTGGTAGGTGTGGGAGCACCTTTCCATCGAGGAGGGCCCTATATAACCATGAGCGATGGCACAAAGTGCAGGACATTCAGGCTCAGGCAGAAGGTGCTCCTATAGTTGAAGTGGATGAAATCCCGGCAGCTGAGGAAGAACCTACAGAAATGCCCCACATTGGTTCCCCGTTCCAGAAACCAGAGGAGGTGAATGTCGCAGCGGTCGTGAGGCCGGAAAGTCCGACGGGAAATGCTGTGCCTTCCCCAGTGGCAGGTACCTCAGATGGGTCAGCCGCCATAGTGGTGGTCGATTCTGCTGAGCTGGCAGGGGACGGTGAGATCGGCCTCGCCGAGGAGGACTCCCAGGAACCCGGAGAGACTACGCCTCGAGACACCCAGACAGACGAGGAAGCCGCCCCATCTGACGGTGACATGGGGTCTGACGATGAAGAGGTCGACGACCCAGGGGAGGACCGAAGGGTAACCGAACCAGCCGTGACACCGGGCCTGGCACCCAATGATGAGACGCCCCTGCACAGCCACCTTCCCCGCATAAAGAGGATCCTCTCGGAGGGCACCTCTGAGGAGGGCTGGCAGAGATTTCAGGAAATAATGGAGGCAGTCACCAAGGATGTCCAGAAGCATCTGAAGATTTCCGTCGCGAAGCCGGGCGAGGCAAGGGCTCAACCAGACCCAGAGGAACCAAAATTTATCCAGCGTCTCTACAGGCGCAACAGACGTAGAGCGATGCGCCTAATTCTCGGGGAAGAGTCGGAGCTGTGCTCCCTCCCCAAGGACATTGTGGAAGCCCACTTCGCCAATGCCGGCGTAGCGACGGAGGTGTCGTCGCAGCTGTATGACGCGAACCAGGGAGGCGATGCACCGGTGGCGCTGCACCGAATCACACCGGAGGAGGTGCAGCATCGTCTACGGAAGTGTGAAAACTCGGCCCCGGGGGACGACCGTACCACCTATCACCATTGGAAGGCGGTCGACCCCGGGTGCACGATGCTGGCAGCCATCTTGGACGTCTGCCTCAAATACCTGAATATCCCAAACACCTGGAAGCAGAGCAGGACCATCCTGGTGTACAAAGGGAAGGGACCCAAGGAGGATCTGGGCAGCTGGAGGCCCATTGCACTAACTTGGACAATTTATAAGCTGTTCACAGGCATCCTGGCCGGCCGGGTGTCCCAGTGGGCTGAACAAACCAGCGTGCTGTCACCGGCCCAAAAGGGCTTCAGGCCCTATGACGGAGTACTCGAGCACAACTTTGTGCTCGACACAGAGTTGAACAGGGCCAGGAACAACGGCGGAGACCTCTTCATCGCCTGGCTCGACTTCTCCAATGCCTTCGGCTCGCTCCCACATGATGCCATCCAAGCGAGCCTGAGGCACTATGGAGCCGGCGAGAAGTTCCAACAGCTGGTGGGGCGTCTATACGATGGGTGCACAACCACGGTGGTGACAAAGGATGGACCAAACAACCAGCTTGATGTAAGGAGAGGCATCAAGCAGGGTTGCCCACTCAGTGGGCTACTTTTTAACCTGGCAGTGGACCCGATTCTGCGGAGAACCCAGGGAGACGCAGCAACAGTAAAGATCCTGGCCTTCGCAGATGATGTGGTTCTGCTGTCAGGAAACAGGGAGGAGCTCCAGCAGAACATCACCAACATGGAATCCCTGGCAGGAGGAGTGGGGATTTCACTAAATCACCAGAAGTGCTGCAGCCTGCATCTCAGTGGGCGAACGCCGAGAGGTTGCCGCCCAACTCCTTTCTTCGTCAATGGGCAAGTCATCCGGCAACTTCGAGACGGAGAGGCCACCAGCTTCCTCGGCAAACCAACCGGTTTCACCATCCTGCCGGGGAAGCAGGACATGGAGCAGATAATGCGCAGGGGGTTGAGGATTCTGGATTCCAAACTGGCCCCCTGGCAACAGCTGGATGCTCTGAAGGCATTCTTCTTTCCGGCCCTCAACTTCCCGATGAGGATGGGGACATTCCCCAAAACGCAGTGGGCCGAAATGGACAGAAAGCTGGCGGCCAGATTGAGGAAAATCCTCTATCTTCCGCAGAACTCCTCCTTGGATTATATCCACGGGAGCCGTCAGAAGGGGGCACTGGGAATTCCAAACGCAGCAGCTGGCTCGGATTTCCACCTGGTCGACTCGGCCTTCAATATCCTAAACTCGATCGACCAGAGGGTGTCCGAGCTCGGAAGAAAGGAGCTGGAAGCTGCGGTTAAAGACAAGACCCACAGCGACCCCACAGGAAAGGACTGCGCCAGGTACCTGTCAGGGGACCTACAACAGGACATGAGCAACCCGGCATCAACGAGCCGGAACATGTGGACCCGTGCCAGGGTGGCCTCCCGGAGGGTAGGAGTGGAATGGGTGGAGGACGACGACGCGCTGGGCTTGCGAGTGGGAGACACAGTGCTGCACCAAGGAGAGAGACGCCGTGTCCTGCGGTGCCTCAGGGCCGAAAACAGAAAACACCACGACGATCGGCTCCGGGGTCTTGTGCGGCAAGGGAAAGCTCTCCAATATGTCTCCCTCGACAAAAGCTCGTCGCACTTTATCTCCAGCGGCGAATACACACGATTTGCCGACTGGAGATTTATACACAAAGCGCGTCTGGATCTCCTACCCCTGAACGGCCGGCCGGAAGAGGAACCCGGAAGATAACAAGGCATGTAGGCGATGTGGCTACAACTCGGAGACTCTCCCCCACGTCATCTGCCACTGCATGCACTACAGCCAACTCTTCACCCGGCGTCATAACGCCATTGTGGAGCGGGTGAAGAAAGCAGCAGGGCAGAAATTCAGGCTGCTGTTCGAGAACCGGGCACCTTGCGGCCAGGACTACGCCCGGATCTCGTCATTCAAAATGACCAGCAGACTGTGATCGTGGACATCACAGTCCCGTTCGAGAGCTCTCCGGAGGCGGTGCAGGAGGCCAGGGATAGGAAGCTGGAGAAGTATCGGGCACTCGCTGAGGAGATGTCGGCTACCTACCACAACGTCTCAGTGGAGGCAATCGTGGTGGGGGCCCTCGGGTCCTGGGACCCCAAGAACGACAATCTACTGCGCAAGATGTGTTCCCGGAAGTACCTGGGCCAGATGAAGAAACTCTGTGTTTCGGACTGCATTCGCTGGTCCAGGGACATATACATCGAACACTTAACCGGGTAACGTCAAGTGTAGAAAGTGCCAGTGAAAGTGATAGTGAAAGTGTTTTGTTACAGGCAGAACTAAAAAACACTAACAAACAATAACCCAGATTATGCCTGGTCTGAGGGAAGATAAAAGAAATAAATTCTGAAATGTAA
The DNA here is from genome assembly GCA_030765055.1 of Mantis religiosa. Classification (NCBI taxonomy): domain Eukaryota; kingdom Metazoa; phylum Arthropoda; class Insecta; order Mantodea; family Mantidae; genus Mantis; species Mantis religiosa. The sequence continues at coordinate 35,538,607 of CM060952.1, read as the reverse complement.
ATACCACAAATGTATATATTGTATAGTTTTCTAAGACATGTAACATTCCTGTTACTGAATATTGTATAGTTTTTCTCTAATGTGTAAGACATGTAACATTCCTGTTGCAAAAACTCTGTATATACCTCTTATTTTGACACAATGTAATTTAGAAGATTCTTCAATAAAAAAATCTGTTCTTATCAGCTTAATATGCTGTAAGGACGGATCCTAATGGGGCCGTTGAGGATATTAAGCTGAACAATAAGGACTATACCATTCTCTCTTGTGCCAAAGTGCCGAAATACATACCATTTTATTATAACCATTGACCATAAATATTGCCAATGAAAAACAAACCTCTGTTCTTATCAGCTTAATATCTGATACGTCCCCCATTGGGGGACCAGAATATTAAACTGATTTTTGGAAAATGACTGAGTGCTAGGGGCTTGCTCCACCTCTGTCACGGGTTGGCCTGGCATTGCAGTACCGCCAGGATCGGCCCACCTACTAATCTAAACCAAACATAGTCCTTTGCACATGCTGTTGCAACACACAGTGTGTAATTGCACTTATCTAGGTGCCCCGACCATGCCCGGTCGAGTGTCCTAGTTACGCGGCGGTTGAGGGAGATCCCTTCAACTTGCACCGCTGTCAGTGCAGAGCCAGGACTACCCCCCGTGTCAGAGCAAGACACCTATCAGTTCGTCGCATTCCAAAAGTCAGTGTAATATACTGGTGCCCCAAATTTGGGACGTATCACATATTAAGCTGGTGCCGCGGTCCAGTGGTTAGTTAGACCGCTTGGCTTTCACTCAGGCGGCCAGGGTTCGATACCTGGCGACAGCAAAGGGCGATTTGTGGCGGGGCGTGCGTGCTCCGGTTTCCCCTGCCAGCATTTCACCAGTTGCTGCTATATCAATATCGCTCCTATCACTTCATCACGCCCTCTTTCTCTCTTCCACTGCCTTCACCCAGTGGATTCCTCAACCCTCAGAGTTAAAGAATACCCTGACACCACCACGTAGAACGCGCTCCGTTTATTGATCCATTGCTCATCTACTATATTGTGCCCGCCTCGGGAGCGTGGATGGTAGCGTATCTACCTCACATTACAGAGGTCCCGACTTCGAATCTCGGTCGGTGCGGGTTTGCTGGCTCAGGTTTTTGTTTATTTTTTTTTTATTTATTTATTTATTTTGTAATTTTTATTTTTATTTTTATGTTTAGTTTCATTTTTAGTTTTATTTTTATTTAGTCCGGGTTTTTCCCTTATCCAAAAAGACGGAGGTCTAAACCCCACGAACCTCGGACTACCTTGAGCTACGTTTCACCTAATTGATTCATCGTCCGATGTAGCTTCAAGTTGGAGTACGTAACTAAACAGAAAACAAAAGAACATCGCATACTGTACTGTGTGTGTGTGTGTGTGTGTGTGTGTGTGTGTGTGTGTGTGTGTGTGTGTGTGTACACTTTCGTTCGCGTTGCCAGAAGAGGAGAGCGCCAACAAGCGTAAGACGGACGGAGAGAAGGAGAGAGGGAGAGAAGGAAAGAGGGAGGGAGGGAGGAGAGCAAGAAAGAAAGAAAGAAAGAAAGAAAGAAAGAAAGACACCCAGACGTGTGCACTGGATTCTGCAAAGGGCGAAACTGATTACAGTGAATATCGGGTTGTGTGCAAATGGAATCGGGCTTTCTAGTGACATCCGCCTCCACGAGCTCTTGTTTTCAAGCATTCGAAGCACGCGGTCCAACACAGCCAAGGCAAACTGCACGGGGCGGCGCTCCTACACTACCTCGATGCTAGCCTCCTCTCCCGAGAGATAGCGCGCATGTCGCATGTATATACTTTTCAGCAGAAAATAAAGTCGAATTATCGCATCAATTCACAGCAAGCTTGCAATGCACCTTGCTTTCACGAAAGATAGGGCATTCAAAGCGCCTGCGCTCGGCAACGTACAAGAATCCCATCCGTTGTAAGGTTTGCGAATGGGGCAAGTTGCGTTCCGCGGGGCAAGTGACTATGGGATTTGGTTGAAATTGAGCAAATTTCCAAAATTTTGTATCGCTTCTCGGCCTTTTGGCTAAGATCAAAGTGTAGTTTTTTTTTTTAACCATATACAAAAATTTTACCTTGGTTTTACATTTTATATTTGGGCTTGGCTTTAAAGTTTGTAAGTCTATTGTTTTGCCCGTTTTCGCTGCACTGTATCCTATACATGAGTGAGTGAGTGTGGGGTTTTAGGGCCCGTCGACAACAAGGTCATTTGGGCCCTAAGTCAGCACTAAAATCTAAAAGCTACCCAAAGTTAAAAAGTAAGATAAAATAGAAACACTCAACCATTAAAAACACATTAAAATTCGTCCCAGTACTAAAAATTTAAAATCTCTAAAAGCAATAGATATAAAACACAAGTCATACTTGTTTATTAAAACCGATTTTAAAAATAAGCCGCAGTGCCTTTTCCACGGCCACTGGGTCGTCACCTAAAATACTGAGCAAGTTAGCTCCCAAGCCTATTGACTGGCGAACGCGGGCGTACTGCGGGCAATCAAGCAGTACGTGCCGCACCGTGAGGCGTACTGTACACAAGGCACACACAGGGGCCGGTTCCCCTCTTAGCAGATGGCCATGAGTTGCTCGTGTGTGCCCAATTCTCAGCCGGGTGAGTATCACCTCGGCTCGCCGGTTATCCCTGCAGGATGTTTGCCAGGGTTGTACGCTCTCCTTTATACCCCGTAGTTGTGTGCCTTCTATAGCTGTCCAGGATTGCTGCCAAGCAGATAGGAGATGGCGACGGAATAAACGTTGCACATCCTGGTATGGCACCGTAGATGTTAAATTCCGGGGCAAACGGCAAGCGGACTTAGCAGCCGCGTCCGCCTCCTCGTTCCCGGTAATCCCCACATGGCCTGGGGTCCAAGTAAAAACAAAATTGTACCCGCGCCCGAGCATTTGCGAGATCTGGGCCTGTATTTTTAAAACGAGGGTCTGAGCGGCAGTGTGCTGTTGCAAAGCCTAAAGCGCACTCAGAGAATCAGTGCACACAATAAAAGAGCCGGGAGCTAACTTGCAAATAAAAAGGAGCAAATAGAAGATGGCATACAGTTCTGCGGAAAAAACTGAAGTGGAGTCCAGAAGGCGAAGATGAGATGATGATGATGATGATGATGATGATGATGTGTATAGGGGCGCTCAACTACGGCGGTCATCAGCGCCCTTTAAAAAACAAGTCATGGCAAAAGCCAGATATAAAGATTTCTAAAAATATATATTATCTATAAACCTGTTAAAACTACACACATATATATACTAAAAAAAAATAACAAAAAAGATACTTGATGTTAAATTCTAAAATCCACAGCTGAAACAAATGCTAAAACTTTGCCCACTGCCGTTTCGTCATCCGCGAGGATATCCGCCAAGCTGGCCGGCAGCTGGAGAGACCTGCGGAGACGTGCCAAGCTATAACAATCTAAAAGCAAGTGACGGACACTCAGGTCACCACTGCACAGTGGGCAAACGGGAACCGGGGTTCTATTCAATAAAAAGCTGTGGCTAAAATAACAATGCCCAATGCGCAACCGAGCCAAAGTCACCTCCTCGCGACGAGATGACCGACAGGAGGTAACCCAGGGAATCGGAAGTTCCTTAATAGATCTAAGTTTATTATTGCGGAGAGCGGACCACTCTTCCTGCCAGCAGGTTAGCACAGCTCTCCGTAATACCGCCCTAAAATCTTCCGATGTCACATATGGTAGTCGTACCCTGGGCTTCATGGTAGCCATCTTGGCTGCCGAATCCGCCATTTCATTCCCCCGCAAGCCTACGTGACCAGGAATCCATGCACACACCACGCTCACGCCAGAAGCGGGTAAAACGTGGAGGGCATCCTGTATCCGCTGCACAATAGGGTGGTAGTTGTACAGCTGCTGTAGGCTTTGAAGTGCACTGAGGGAATCACTCAAGATTAAGCAGTTCCCCAACTTTCGTCGACGTACATGCAAAATGGCCCGGTATATTGCATAGAGCTCTGCGGTAAAAATGGAAGTGCTAGTGTGGAATCCGAATGTATAGGGTTCGGTTCCACACACGTAAGCACAACCAACGCCATCTGAATTCTTGGACCCATCGGTGTAAATTTTAATATGGTCCTGATATCGCGATAAAAATTCTAGAAAGCATATGCGGATACTAGACATAGACATGGTAGATTTATCATGTGTGGTCATGCCCAGATCAACGTGGGGCGCTCTGCACAACCAAGGAGGGTATGTCCTCTCCCCCCTAGGATACATCTTGGGCATTTCAGTATTAAGATGTCTAAGGAGCTCCCGGAAACGAAAACCAGGTGGCTTTGGTTTAACAGAAGTGTTCCTATAACGCACGTCCATGAAGGTGTTAAAGAACGGCGGAAACGTTGGATGTGTGGGCATGCAATTAAGTCCACAGCCATAATTTGCTAATAGCATGTTGCGCCTGTACTGCAGAGGAGGTTCTGCAGACTCAGCATACAGGCTTATAACTCGGCTCGTTGGAAATGCCCCAACTGCTATACGTATGCCACAATTATGGACTGTGTCTAATCTCTTCAGCACAGATGGTCGTGCTGAGCCATAAACGATACTACCATAATCTAATTTGGAACGGATAAGTGTGCGATACAGTCGCAATAACACTGTACGGTCCGCTCCCCACGATTTTCCACTTAGTACCCGCAAGATATTTAAAGATCGGTCACATCGTGCTTTCAGTTGTGCTATATGCGACGACCAACTAAGTTTTCTATCAAATATCAATCCAAGGAACCTCGTCTCATCTGCAAAAGGTAGTAGATCAGCGCCTAGCCGGAGCCTTGGAGGTGGTCGACTCCGCTGACGCCAGAAGTTAACACAGATGGTTTTCTCAGCAGAGAATCGGAAGCCGTTCTTTAAACTCCAAACCTTAAGGTTGTCCAAGGTAGTCTGGAGACGGCGCTCTATAAACGAAGTGCGCTGAGATGTACAGTAGACGGAAAAGTCGTCTACAAATAGGCATGACGAGACCCCCGGAGGTACACATTTCGAGATAGAATTAATCGCAATGGCAAACAATGTAACACTTAGCACCGATCCCTGTGGTACACCGTTCTCTTGAACGAAAAGGTTCGAGAGAACCGAGCCCACCCTTACTCGGAATACGCGGTCTTTCAAGAATTCCTGAAGGAAGAGTGGTAGGCGTCCACGTATATTCCAGGTGTGCAGAGTACGTAGCAACCCTGCACGCCAACACGTATCATAAGCCTTTTCGAGGTCAAAAAATATTCCGACTGTTTGACAGTTTTTAAGAAAGCCGTTCATAATCTGTGTCGACATGGACACAAGATGATCCACTGTTGAACGGCGTCGTCGAAAACCACACTGGATGTTATTCAGTAGGTTGTGCGTTTCCAGCCACCATACCAACCGCCCATTTATCATGCGTTCCATCACCTTGCAGACGCAACTGGTGAGGGAAATAGGACGGTAGCTAGAAGGGAGGTGACGGTCCTTGCCAGCTTTCAAGATAGGTATAATGGTGGCTTCTCGCCACTTGTCCGGAAACGTGGCATCAACCCAAACACGGTTATAGACCTCAAGCAGGAATGCCTTACCTTCAGGTGAGAGATGTTGTAACATTTGAACGTGGATTCCGTCCGGTCCTGGTGCTGTCAGTCGCGATGATGAAAGAGCGTGTTCTAACTCCGCCAAGGTGAAAAGGCGGTTATAATCCTCAAGGTTTCTGGAACTGAACACGAAACCATGAGATTCTACCTGAGTCTTAATTGAGATAAACTCAGGAGCATAATTACTTGAGCTAGACACCTGAGCGAAAGCACAGCCGAAGGTGTTAGCCACGTCAAACGGATCAACAACAACTCCTGCAGGTGTTTTCAGACCAGCGATTCGCATGTGGGTTGATTTTCCAGCCACGCGCCTTAACCTATCCCATACAACAGATGATGGTGTCCATCTGTTAAACGATGAGACAAAGTTGTTCCATGAGATCTTTTTGCTATCCTTAATTATTTGCCTAGACTGTGCACGCGCTTTCTTGTACTCAATTAGATTACTTTGAGTAGGGTGTCGTTGAAATACCCGTAGAGCACGTCTACGAGCACGAATAGCATTCCGGCAGTCGTTGTTCCACCACGGGACAGGAAGTCGACCGGGTTGGGTAGCCGAACGTGGAATAGACTCTCCTGCAGCGGAAAGAATTTTCTCTGTGAGATGATCGACTAGATCATTCACAGAATCGTGCTCGTTGAAATCAAAGACAGCCAACTGGGTGTAAAGGTTCACCAGCACAGTTGACACATTTTACCGGGGATGTGCAGGCATCCTCGTGTTTAGGCTGACCACACTCAACACATGTTGGCACACCCTTACAAAATTCACTTGTATGACCGAAGTGTTGACATTTGAAACATCTGAGGGGGTTGGGTATATATGGCCTAACCTCCATGGTCTCATACCCTGCCCTAAGCCTTTGCGGGAGGTCTACCCGATCAAAGGTCAGGAACAGGGTACGGGTAGGCACCAACTGCCCTCGTTCTCTGCGTTGTACTCGGTATACAGCGGTGACACCCTGGTCTTGTAGGTTCTCCTTGATTTCCTCATTTGACATCCCGTCCAACGCACGAGTGGTGACGACCCCGCGGGAAGAGTTCAGGGTCTTGTGCACCGCAATTGTGACGGGATAGCTGCCCAATAACGTGGCTTTTAATAACGTTGCTGCCTGGGAAAACGAGTGCGCTTCCACAAGGAGCGTGCCGTTTCTGGAGCGAGTACACGACTTGACTGGACCGGCAATTTTATCTAAGCCCTTCTGGATGATAAACGGGTTCACTGTCAAAAAGTTCTTGCCTTCCTCCTTTCTTGTTACAACTAAGTAGCGAGGACCACTAGACTCCACTACTTCTTTTCCATCTTTCTTAAGTGTGAGTGAGTGGGTGAGTGTGTGGGGATTTAGGGCCCGTCGACATCAAGGTCATTTGGGCCCGAAGTCAATAATAAAACCTAAAACCTACACAAATCTAGCTAAAAATGTACAATAAAATAAAACACAACCATTAAAAGCACATAAAAACCATCTAAAAATTAATAATTTAAAATCTCTAAAATTAATAAATATAAAATACAAGTTAGACTTGTGTATTAAAACCTATTTGTGAAACAAACCGCAGTGCCTTATCCACGGCCACTGGGTCGTCCCCTAAAACATCCAGCAAGTTAGCTCCCAAGCCTACTGACTGGCGAACGCGGGCGTACTGTGGGCAATCGAGCAATACATGCCGCACAGTGAGGCATAACTGCACATGGAGCACACACTGGGGCCGGCTCCCCTCTTAACAAATGGCCATGAGTGGCTCGTGTGTGTCCAATTCTCAGCCGGGTGAGTATCACCTCAGCTCGCCGGTTATCCCTGCAGGAAGTTAGCCAGGGTCGTACGCTGTCTTTAATTGCCCGGAGTTGTGTGCCTTGTAAAGCTGTCCAGGAGTGCTGCCAAGCAGATAGGAGCTGGCGACGGAAAAAACGTTGCACGTCCTGGAATGGCACTGTAGTTGTTAAACTCCGGGGCAAACGGCAAGCAGACTTAGCAGCCGCGTCCGCCTCCTCGTTCCCGCAAATCCCAACATGGCCTGGGGTCCAAGTAAAAACAAAATTGTATCCACGACTGAGCATTTGCGAGATCTGGGTCTGTATTTTTAAAACCACTGTGTGAGCGGTAGTGTGCTGTTGTAAGGCTTGAAGCGCACTTAGACAGTCAGTGCAGACGATAAAAGGGCCAGGAGCTAACTTGCAAATAAAAAGGAGCAAATAAAAGATGGCATACAGCTCTGCTGAGAAGACCGAAGTGGAGTCCAGAAGTCGAAATTTATGAGCCTCACCGTTAATGAAGAATGCGCAACCCGTAGCGTTACCTAACTGGGAACCGTTTAAAGACCGGAACATAGTTAGGGTAACGGCCCAGTAATTCGGCAAAAAGTTGTTGGAACGCCGAATGTGGAGTAGCGAGTCTAGGGTTGTTTGAAAGAGATCGAACCGCGCACGATTGAGCTGCCATGCAGGATAAGGGCAGATGGACGACCTCTCCACGCGAGGCATTCGGAGGCCATGGGAATGTAGGTGATCCCGAAATCTTATTCCCACGGGGCGTGTCCGAGAACCAGGGCGCATATAACGGTGGACTAAATCTGGACACAGAACTGGTTTAAAACAAGGATGACTGGGATAACTTGCCAACTTCGACACGTATGAGCACAGTAACAGCGAGCGACGAATATGGAGTGGAGGTTCGCCTGAGTCTGCATACAGGCAGTCGACTCGACTAGTGCGGAAAGCTCCTGTGGCAAAGCGGATGCCAGTGTGATGCACGGTGTCTAAAAGGCGAAGTTTAGAGGCGGTCGCTGCGCCATAAATAGTGAGTGAGTGTGTGGAGTTTAAGGGCCCGTCGACAGCAAGGTCATTTGGGCCCTAAGTCAACACTAAAATCTAAAAGATACACAAATTAAGCTAAAAGGTAAAATAAAATCACTCAACTACTAAAAGTACATAAAAAATCCACTACTAAGACTAAGAATTAAAATTTCTAAAATCAACAAATTAAAAACAACACAGTGCTATTCAAAGTACATAAAAACCCCTTCCAAGTCTAATAATTTAAAATCGCTAAAATTAACAAATATAAAATCCAAGTTAGACTTGTTTATTAAAACCAATTTCGGTAACAAACCGCAGTGCCTTCATCACGGCCACTGGGTCGTCCCCTAAAATTCTTGGCAAGTTAGCTCCCAAGCCTATTGACTGGCGAACGCGGGCGTACTGCGGGCAATCAAGCAGTACGTGCCGCACCGTGAGGCGTACTGAACACGAGGCACACACAGGGGCCGGTTCCCCTCTTAGCAGATGCCCATGAGTTGCTCGTGTGTAGTAGTAGTAGTAGTAGTAGAATTGGATTAAGGGCGCACAACTGCTAAGGTTATCAGCGCCCTTACAAAGCTAAAAGGTCTACACAGTTAAAACCTACATCTCAAAACAGTAAAATCGCACAAGTCCATTAAAGGTTAAAACACAAACCATAAAACACTAAAAACATGTCGGTTTATGCAGAAGGCAAAGGATAAAGTAAGTGAAATAAAATATCGGCAACCAGAAGGTGCCTCGAATTGGTCAGAGCAGGTGCCAGAACCCACTCTGCCGGATAAAATCAAGTACGCCTTCCACAGCACGCTCCCTGTCTGCCAATATGGCAGAAAGAGTGGCTGGCAGCGACAGAGTTGCGCGTAATTGAGTTAAAAGCCGACATGCAGTTAAGATGTGACGTACCGTTAGCGGTACGTCGCAATGGTCACACATTGGTGCGGGTTGATCTCTCAACAAGTGACCATGGCTAAATCGACAGTGTCCGATACGTAAGCGGGCTAAAATAATTTCTTCCCTCCTGGAAACTCGGGCAGAGGTTGCCCAGGCAATAGGAAGGGGTTTAATCGTCCGAAGCTTGTTCCCACGCAAAGTCGTCCACTCATCGTGCCAACGTAGTGTAATGGCTTGGCGTAAAGATAAAAATAAATCAGTTGAGGGAACAAGAGAAAAAGAGGTATCAGGCGAGGAAATGGCAGATTTAGCCGCGGCGTCTGCAGCCTCATTGCCAGGAACTCCCACATGACCAGGCGTCCACAGGAAAGTGATCCTGGTGCCAGAGACAGCCAGGCAGTGGACTCTATCCTGAATACGCTGCACCAGAGGATGGTAGTGGTACAGCATTAAGAGGCCTTGAAGCGCACTGAGGGAGTCCGTGCAGATCACGCAGGTACGGAAAGAATGCCGCTCAATATATAAAATCGCCTGGTAAAGACTAAAAAGTTCCGCGGTAAAAATCGAACACTGTCGCCGTAAACCAAAGGTAAAACTCCTACGATTAAAAACAAAAGCACATCCGACTCCAGCTTCGCTCTTAGATCCGTCCGTATAGATAAAATTGCAATCCCCGAATTGCGCCTTGAGCTCTAAAAAGGCGGAACGATATATGGGTAAAGGTGTTGTATCTTTAGCCAGGGATGCCAGCCCAAGGTTGCAACGGACCTCGTCGCGTATCCAGGGAGGAAAGCGAGATTCTCCCCTAGGAAGTGTTGGTGCTACGTCGACATTCAGCTGTTGTAGAAGAGAGCGGAAGCGGACCCCCGGGGGCTGTAAGGCCGACGGTGTAACTGCATATTGGTGATCCAGAGAGTCGTCAAAAAACAGCCGAAAACTGGGGTGATTAGGTAAGCTGGAAAGGCTACACGCATAGCTGCACAGAAGAATCTCCCGACGATGGTATAAAGGGGGTTCTGAGGCCTCAGCATACAGACTCACTACTGGGCTAGTGGGAAATGCCCCAGTAGCAACACGAATGCCACGATGGTGAACGGCATTTAGACGTCGGAGAACAGAGGGTCTCGCCGAAGAATATACAATGCAGCCATAATCTAACTTAGATCGCACTAGAGAACGATACAAATGCAGCAGTGTAGTCCGATCAGCTCCCCAAGATGTGCCACTTAAAATACGTAAAATGTTCAGAGAACGGTCACACCTAGCTCGCAGATAAGCAATATGAGATAGCCAACTGAGTTTCCTATCGAAAATCAGGCCCAGGAATTTCGCCTCAACTGCGAAATGGAGGGCGTCCTGCCCAAGATATAACTTAGGTGGAGGAAACGCCTTCCGTCGCCAAAAGTTTACGCAGATAGTTTTCTCGGCAGAAAACGTAAAGCCAGATGTAAGACTCCAATCGTGAAGACGATCGAGACAGGATTGGAGACGGCGCTGAAGAAGGCAGGTCCGCCGAGAACTAAGGCAGATAGCAAAATCATCTACAAATAAGGAGGACGAAATTCCAGGAGGAACACAGTTGATGATAGGATTGATGGCTATGGCGAAAAGTGTGACGCTAAGTACCGAGCCCTGAGGTACCCCGTTCTCTTGAGTAAAAAATCGTGAGAAAATCGAGCCCACGCGAACCCGAAAGATGCGGTCCTTCATGAACTCCCGAAGAAAAATAGGGAGACGGCCACGAAAATTCCATCCGTGGAGGGTACGGAGAATACCATACCTCCAGCAGGTATCATATGCCTTCGCCAGATCAAAAAATACAGCAACGGTTTGGCACCGTCTGAGAAAGGCATTCATGATCTGGGTAGAGAGGGAAACTAGATGGTCGACCGTGGAACGACGACGACGAAAGCCGCACTGCGCGTTCGACAGGAGATTCCGAGATTCAAGCCACCACGTTAAACGGCCATTAATCATCCGCTCCATTACCTTGCAAATGGAACTGGTGAGAGAGATAGGCCGATAGCTGGAAGGTAGCTGTCGATCCTTCCCAGCCTTCAAAATTGGGATGACGGTGGCTTCCCGCCACTTCTCAGGAAAACTGCCCTCAACCCAGACACGGTTATACACCTCGAGTAGGAACGCTTTCCCTTCGGGAGAGAGATGTTGTAAGAAGCGCACGTGGATACCGTCTGGTCCTGGTGCAGATGGTCGCGAAGATGAAAGTGCGTGTTCTAGCTCTGCCATGGTGAACAGGCAATTGTATTCCTCAAGGTTTCCGGAACGGAAGACCAAACCTTGAGATTCCACCTGATTCTTAAGTGCCAGAAACTCAGGGGCATATTGATCGGAGCTAGACACGTGAGCAAAAGCACTGCCGAGGGTGTTAGCCACGACCAACGGATCCACAACGACTCCTGCAGGAGTTTTCACACCAGCAATTGGTATGTGGGTCGATTTGCCGGCCACGCGCCTTAACCTATCCCACACTACTGAAGAAGGTGTATGGCGATTAAAAGAAGAAACAAAACCCTTCCAAGATGCCCTTTTGCACTCCTTAATTACTTGCCGAGCCCTGGCACGCATCTTCTTGTACTGGATTAGGTTGTCCAGTGTGGGGTGGCGTCGGAAAACCCGCAGAGCACGCCTACGAGCACGGATTGCATTCCGGCAGTCATCCGTCCACCACGGGACAGGACGTCGACGGGGGTTGGGAGACCAACGCGGAATAGATCGTTCTGCGGCGGAAAGTATCCGCTCGCTGAGATGTTCTACGAGCTCGTTGACGGAGGCCTGCTCCTCATAAGTAAAAACCGCCAACTGGGTGTAAAGGGCCCAGTTGGCGTGATCGAAACGCCAGGTGGGCAAGCGTGTGGAACACACGTTGTGTGACAGGAGACTGATAATACACGGAAAGTGGTCACTAGAGTGAAGGTCAGAGATGACGTTCCAGTGGAGGGACACTGCTAACTGCGTGGAGCATACTGCCAGATCTAGATGCGAGAAGGTGTTGAACGCATCGGAAACGAACGTGGGTTCTCCGGTGTTCAGGAGAACTAGGTTGTTACTGTCCAGGAGGTCGGAGACAACTCTACCTCTTGCACAAGGTCGAGTAGAGCCCCAGAGAGGGTGATGGGCATTGAGGTCTCCAACCAGCAGAAAAGGGGTGGGTAACTGGACAACAAGATCTTGGAGCGCAGTAAGTGATAGGTCGTCTGAAGGTGGCACGTAGATGCTGCAGACGACCAACTGTAATGTCGGCAGTATTACGCGGGCAGCAACTGACTGGATAGTAGTGCGTAAGGGTATATCATCCACATAGATGTCATCCCTGACCAGCAACATAGTGCCTCCGTGCGCAGGGATACCGTCTTCAGGAGCAAGATCACGCCTGAAGGGTGTATACCGCCGTAGTTGGAAAGAATCACGAGGACGTAGCTTTGTCTCTTGTAGGCATACGACTAGTGGGTCGTGCTTGCTGATCAACAATTCAAGCTCGGGGCGATGTGCCCTTAGCCCACGTATGTTCCACTGTATGATCGCCATTATAACTGTGTAATAGTGGAATAAGGGATTAAGGCTTTATGAGGATTTTGATGGTGGCCGAATCAATTTGCCCTTCTTTTTGGGTTTAGGGCTAACCTCTTTAACGTCCGGATGGTCGGGTCGTTTTCTGCGTACCTGCCTGCCTGTGTGGTCCGTATCCTCTTGGTCCATCTCCTCTACAGATGAGGCCCCTTTACCAATGGAGAACTTCGGTTCAAGGACCCCAAATCTATTGGACACGGAGATCGACGAAGATGATAGGCGTCGATCCGAGTCTTCACCTGAAGACTCCTCAGAGGAGGAGCTTTTAGAAGCCCTGGCACTCTTCTTTGGGCTGGACGGTTTGGTGGTATCTTTTAGAAAATCTGACTTCTTATACACGGTTTTAAACGTCTTTGGTGGTGCATCATACACAATAGGCTTGTTCTTGGCGGTTGAGGCTTTACCCGGTGACTCTGCTGGCGATCTCCTTCCCGATGAAGGTTTGGTCGGCGTAGGTGCGGACAAGGTGGTCTTCGCAGGCTTCGGGGATGGGATGAGAACCTTTTCAGAGATTGTGGCCTCACGTATATCGCTCGTCTGTGTGGCGATCTCGCGTCGCGGCACCGGCTTAGCTGCTACTGAGCTATAAGTAGCAGATCGCGGGAGGGATGGTATTCGCGTACGCGCGAGTTTCCGGGCTTCCGAGAAGGACACCTCTTTCACCCGGATCTCCTGGATCGCCTTTTCCTCGATAAAACGTGGGCAATCTCGAGAGCTAGATGGATGCTCTCCAGCACAGTTCACGCATTTAACGGGCGATGTGCACGCACTCTCGTGCTGCGACATCGCACAGTTACAACAAGTAGGCGTCCCATTGCAGAAAGCGCTGGTGTGTCCAAAGCGCTGACATTTGTAACATCTTAGGGGATTCGGGATATAGGGGCGCACCTCGATGGTCTCGTACCCTGCCCTGAGCCTTTGTGGGAGATCTACCCGATCAAAGGTCAGGAACAGAGTACGGGTGGGCACCAATTCCCCTCGCTCCCTTCGCTTGACACGGTAAACAGCCGATACACCTTGGTCTTGGAGGTTCTCTACTATTTCCTCATCCGTCATGCCATCCAAAGCACGGGTGTTGACCACTCCGCGCGAGGAGTTAAGGCTCTTGTGGACGGTAATGGTCACCGGATAGCTGCCTAGCAAATTCGCTTTCAACAAGATTGCTGCCTGGGAGACAGAGTGTGCTTCTACCAGGAGCGTGCCATTGCGTGAACGAGTACAAGACTTTACCGCTCCAGCTATCTTATCCAAACCCTTTTGGATGACGAAAGGGTTTAAGGACAGAAAGTTCTTGCCTTCTTCCGCTCTAGTTACCACCAAGTAGCGAGGACCACAGGGCTCAACTACTTCCTTTCCATTAGCTTTCTCAGTTGTGTGTTTAAATTTAGGTCCCATTGCGGTAATGTCCTCCACCATTGCAGACGTCTCCGATGGCGTGCTCACAACCTGGGCGCCACCCCGGCTTAGGTGAGAGTCCTGGCCTGGACCTTGTTCACCCTAGGGTCACACCTCCCAGTGTAATGACGGAGGGACCCAATCGCCTTCAGGTGTGTAACAGCTCATGCAATGGCCCCTCCCCGGGACTGACCTTTATCAGCGGATACGAGCACAGTCCTACATGGTAACAAGGGGCTGGGGGTTACGCGTTACCCAGTCACCCCTTGCGCTTCCCACTCCGACCACCCGCGCTATGTTACCCGTCAGACATGTGCTCAGGGAGGAAAAAGAAAAGGAACAAAAAATAAATGGGGTCAAACACCGAAGTGGACCATATTTTGGGCGTTTGAAGGAACACTCTCACCTCGCGGAGGAACCCAATCGAGAGATTACACCAGGGCCTCTTCTGCCAGTTTTCGGGGTTACTGATGGGCCTTCTCGGCAGCCGTAGCGGTCCTGGGGTACAAGAAGTCCCCACCGTACATCACCCCATCAGTCAGTCCCCTACTTCCTGTTGCCCACCCCTCGGGACGAGGACCACAGAGGTTGGATTTTGAGGGGCTTGCTCGTGTGTGCCCGATTCTCAGCCGGGTGAGTATCACCTCGGCTCGCCGGTTATCCCTGCAGGATGTTTGCCAGGGTTGTACGCTCTCCTTTATACCCCGTAGTTGTGTGCCTTCTATAGCTGTCCAGGATTGCTGCCAAGCAGATAGGAGATGGCGACGGAATAAACGCTGCACATCCTGGTATGGCACCGTAGATGTTAAACTCCGGGGCAAACGGCAAGCGGACTTAGCAGCCGCGTCCGCCTCCTCGTTCCCGGTAATCCCCACATGGCCTGGGGTCCAAGTAAAAACAAAATTGTACCCGCGCCCGAGCATTTGCGAGATCTGGGCCTGTATTTTTAAAATGAGGGTCTGAGCGGCAGTGTGCTGTTGCAAAGCCTGAAGCGCACTCAGAGAATCAGTGCAAACAATAAAAGAGCCGGGAGCTAACTTGCAAATAAAAAGGAGCAAATAAAAGATGGCATACAGCTCTGCTGAGAAGACCGAAGTGGAGTCCAGAAGTCTAAATGTATGAGCCTCACCGTTAATAAAGAATGCGCAACCCGTAGCGTTACCTAACTGGGAACCGTCTGAGTGTGAGTGAGTGAGTGAGTGTGTGTTGTTTAAGGGCCCGTCGACAACTAGGTCATTTGGGCCCTAAGTCAACTTTAAAACCTAAAAGCTACCCAGATTTCGCTAAAAGGTTAAAATAAAATAAAAACACTCAACGTTTAAAAGCACATAAAAACTCATCCCAGACCCAATAATTAAAACCACTAAAATTAATAAATATAAAATTCAAGTCAGACTTGTTTATTAAAACCAATTTCCTCCACAAACCGCAGCGCCTTATCTACGGCCACTGGGTCATCCCCTAAAACATTGAGCAAGTTAGCCCTTAGGCCCAAAGACTGGCGAACGCGGGTGTACTGCGGGCAATCCAGCAGTACATGCCGTACAGTGAGGCGTACTGCACACGGGGCACACACAGGGGCCGGTTCCCCTCTCAAAAGATGGCCATGAGTTGCACGTGTGTGCCCAATTCTGAGCCGGGTGAGTATCACCTCGGCTCGCCGGTTATCCCTGCAGGAAGTTAGCCAGGGTCGTACGCTCTCCTTTATTGCCCGGAGTTGTGTGCCTTGTAAAGCTGTCCAGGATTGCTGCCAAGCAGATAGTAGGTGGCGACGGAAAAAACGTTGCACATCCTGGTATGGCACAGTAGTTGTTAAACTCCGGGGCAAACGGCAAGCGAGCTTTGCAGCCGCGTCCGCCTCCTCGTTTCCGGAAATCCCCACATGGCCTGGGATCCAAGTAAAAACGAAGTTGTACCCGCGCATGAGCATTTGCGAGATCTGGGCCTGTATTTTTAAAACGAGCGTCTGAGTGGCAGTGTGCTGTTGCAAGGCCTGAAGCGCACTCAGAGAGTCAGTGCAGACAATAAAAGAGCCAGGAGCTAACTTGCAAATAAAAAGGAGCAGGTAAAGGATGGCATACAACTCTGCTGAGAAGACCGAAGTAGAGTCCAGAAGGCGAAATTTATGAGCCTCACCGTTAATAAAGAAAGCGCAACCCGTAGTGCTACCTAGCTGAGAACCGTCTGTGAAGACCGGAACATAGTTAGGGTAACGACCCAGTAATTCGGCAAAAAGTTGTTGGAACACCGAATGTGGGGTAGCGAGTTTAGTGTTGCTTGAAAGTGTTAGATCGAACTGCGCACGATTGAGCTGCCATGCAGGATAAGGGCAGATAGACGACCTCTCCACGCGAGGCATTCGAAGGTCATGTGAATGCAGTAGATCCCGAAATCTTATTCCCACGGGGCGTGTGTGAGAACCAGGGCGCATATAACGGTGGGCTAAATCTGGACGCAGAACTGGTTTAAAACAAGGATGATTGGGATGACTTGCCAGCTGCGAGACGTATGAGCAGAGTAACATCGAGCGACGAATATGCAGTGGAGGTTCGCCTGAGTCTGCATACAGGCAGTAGACTCGACTGGTGCGGAATGCTCCTGTGGCAAGGCGGATTCCAGTGTGATGCACGGTGTCTAAAAGGCGAAGTTTAGAGGCGGTCGCTGCGCCATAAATAAAACTGCCATAGTCCAGCTTGGACCGAACCAGAGAGCGGTACAGCCTCAACATTACAGTGCGATCGCCCCCCCAAGATGCTTCAGATAATACCTTCAGCACCCGAAGAGAACGATCGCAAGAGGCCCGAAGGTGACGAATGTGGTGTTCCCAATTTAACTGTCGGTCCAAGTAGAGGCCCAAGAACTTCAGGTGTGAGACAAATGGCAGGGGTGTGCCGTTCAAATGAAGATCAGGAGGCGGGTGAATACCTCGTAGGCGGTGAAAGTGGATACACTGCGTCTTCGCAGCTGAAAAACGGAAGCCGTTTTGAAGAGCCCAAACTGCTAGCTGGGTAACGGTCAGCTGCAGTTGGCGCTCAATGTGATCTATGTTGGCAGACCTATAATAGACTGCGAAGTCGTCAACATAGAGGGATGATGGAATTCCACTTCGAACGGCACTAGTGATGCCGTTAATCGCTACGGCGAAAAGGGTGACGCTCAAAATCGACCCTTGAGGTACACCGTTCTCCTGTATCCGTTCCTGGGATATCGTTTTACCTATGCGCACACGAAAACGGCGAAGTTTTAAAAAATTACATAAAAACTCGGGTAGATGACCACGCATGCCGTAACCATGTAGGTTACGGAGTATGCCGTACCGCCAAGTGGTGTCATAGGCCTTCTCCAGGTCGAGGAACACGCCCACGGTATGTTGCTTCAGTAGAAAGGAATCGGAAATATACCCCTCAAGGCGTGTTAGATTATCGACACTTGAGCGATGGCGACGAAAACCGCATTGCAAGTTGGACAGATGGTTATGTTTTTCTAGCCACCAATTTAACCGAGCGTTTACCATTCGCTCGAATGTCTTACAGATGACACTCGTCAGGCAAATGGGGCGGTAGCTAGATGGAAGCGTGCGGTCCTTTCCGGGTCGAGGGATGGGGATGACAATACCCTCTCGCCAGGAGGAAGGGAACACTCGCTCATGCCAAATGCGGTTATAGATGTTTAGTAGGAAACCTAGCGCCTCAGATGGAAGATGTAGCAGCATCTGTCGGTGTACGTCATCGGGACCTGGAGAAGAATCCTTTGCTAACGCTAGAGAATGGGCGAGCTCGGCAGCGGTAAACGGTTGGTTGTACGGCTCGGTGCAATCACTATTAAAATTTAGTTGACCCGCTCCGCCTTTTCCTTAATAGGCAGGAAGAGAGCGTCATAGCGGGCAGTTTGGCTAGTAGCAGCAAATGTTGTAGCTAGGGCTTCTGCTATGTCCTGCTCGGTGGTGCACTTGGAGCCGTTGATGGCAAGGCCCGGAATTACCGTCCGGCGATACTTGCCATACATCCGCCGAACAGCTGACCATACCTGTTGGTTAGAGCTGCGCCGGGAAAGCGAAGACACATAGGCTTCCCAGGATGTACGCTTTGCGTTGCGCAGTATAAAGCGTGCCCTAGCGCGAGAACGTTTGAAGGCGACAAAGTTCCCTTCAGTCGGGTGCCGCTGAAAAACGCGCAAAGCACGTTTGCGTGCTTTGACTGCCAAACTGCATTCCTCAGTCCACCATGGGACAGGGATACGCCGGGGTGTAGATGAACCTCGAGGAATGCTGGATTCTGCTGCGAGCAGGATCGAGCAAGTAAAATATTCGACCATTTCGTCGATGGTGTCGAAACCGTCATCGATAAGGTTTATCAGGGAATGGAATTTTCCCCAATTAGCTTTGGAAATAATCCAGCGAGGATGTCGATAAGGTACACATTGTCGGCCAGAAAAATGAATGTTAATGGGGTAATGATCACTGCCAAAGAGGTCGGAAAGTACTGACCACTCAAGTAGTGGTACTAATGACGGACTGCAGAAAGAAAGGTCTAGTACGGAATGTGTACCATAAGCGGATGATAGGAATGTCGGGTCACCAGTATTTAGCAGAAGAAGGTCAGACTTATCGAAGACGTCTACGAGGAGGCATCCACGGGCGTCATCGGTGTCTGATCCCCAGAGCGTGTGCTTGGCATTCAAATCTCCCACAAGGAGTAGTGGTGAGGGGAGCTGGGCCAATAGAGCTTGAAGATCACGCTCTGGAACTATACTGAGCGGCGGCAGGTACATGTTGCATATGGTAAAACTGATGCTCTCCAGCTGTAGCCGAACGGCCACAGCTTGCAATGGTGTGGTGAGAGGAACGTGGGCGGCTGAGATGTTAGGCGCCACTAAGGTAGCAACGCCACCGCTTGCACGCATACCTGCAAGAGAGTCGCTTCTAAATGCAGAGAAAGACTGAAGGTGTAACGAGTGATTGGGGTGTAAGTGGGTTTCCTGGAGACAAATAATTGATGGTGACCGTTGAGAAACTAAATGTTGTAGGTCTTGAGCACGAGCTCGAAAACCATTGACATTCCACTGGATTATTTCCATGAAGAGTTTTAATGGGCCGTTTTAACCTTTTTCTTGACCTTGGCTGACCTGGGCCCTACGATTCGAAAATCGTTAGCCTCCTGTGACTCCGCTGATGACCAGGAGTCAGAACTCCTACGGCTCGTAGAACGAGACCGGGATCTAACAGAAGGCGAGCGACTTCGCGATCTATGTTGTGGTCGAGGTCGGTTTTTCGCATTTCCTACGGGATGGTTGTTACCCGCTGATGGCTTGGTGGCTGGAGTTTGTACGGTTGAAGCGGAGGTAGTGCTGGTGGATACACAAACAGTCTGAGACGAAGGTTTAACGGCTAGAAAATCAGTCTGCGTGGATGCGTGGGCGACAGGGACGTGTTGAACAGCAACAGTGGTATTAGGAGTACGGCGAGCTGCTAGTGCATATCCAGTAGTAGTGGTAGCAGGCTTCAGTTGTTCGAAGCGCCGTCGTGCCTCTGGAAAAGTCAGGCGTTCCTTTACACGTAGCTCCTGAATGCTCTTTTCGTCCATGATTTTTGGGCACTGTCGCGAACTGGAGGGGTGACTGCCGCCACAGTTCACGCAACAGGGTGTTCGACTGCAGTTTGGATCCTCGTGCTTCGGTAGGCCACATTGCTCACAAAGAGCAGGATTGGTACATGTGACCTTAGTATGTCCGAACCGCTGACATTGGAAGCAGCGCATGGGGTTCGGGACATACTGGCGGACGCTCGCACGTTCATAGCCGCAGTAGATGTACTCGGGTAATTTAGTCCCGGCGAAAGTAAGAAAACCGTACGTAGTGGATACTCCTTACCATCTTGCTTTCGTGTTAGCCGGTACGCCTGACAAACAAGCTGGTCAGAGAGGCAACTCACTATTTCCTCATTTGCAAGACCATCTAGGCTGGAGGTGGTGACTACTCCTCTGCAGGTATTGAGGGTTTTGTGCGGGGCTACCCGGATCGGGTAGGAGCCCAACAAAGTCGCCTTTTGCAGTTTTCGAGATTGGTCTGCATTTGTGCTCTCCAATAGTAGAGTGCCATCTCGGAGGCGCGTCGCATTCTTTACAGGGCCACTGATCTTATCCAATTCACGCTTTATATAAAAAGGGCTGATATCCTTAAACGTTTTGCCATCACATGCCAAGGTCATTACTATGTACGGGTCGATGAAAGAGGTTTTGCGCGGATGCATTTTGAATAGGACCCCCATCCGGAACCGTCGGCGTCAGCCTGCCATCCGGGGGTTAAAGAAAGAAAGACACCGAATCTTCACGGTCTGTGCCGTCATGGGGACCCCACCCATGACCGATCTCATTTGTACTTCAGAAAAGCTACCCTTCAATATCCACTGCTTGTCCGTATGGGTAAACCGTTCACCACGCACACCCCGGCTTTATGCCCCTACCACCGGAATAACCGCCTGTGGCTCCCCACTTTAGGCCGCGCTGCTCATAAAGGGCACACGCGGATTCAGGGGACTTGTGGTTGATTACACCGGGGTTCCGTCAGCGGTAACACGTCCGGTCCGTGATACTAACCCAACGGCAAAACGTGGCCGTCGGGAGATTACCACAGACCGGGCCCTCAAGGAGCTACGTGGGTGTACTTGACGGTGTGGACGGGCTCCGCACCTAAGGCTACACATAGGGGCAGTGCGAAGGGTCCGCTCAACCTTCACTTTTGAGACCTCCGGAGAGCACACATGTCGGAAGCCGCGCTGAAAACCGTGGCACAGAACCACGGAGATAGGAAGGATCCCTGCTGGTGAGACAGGAGTTATAAACCTAAGACCTTAAGTGCTAATAAGAATAATAAAAAACTAGAAGGGGAAGAAGGTGATGCTTACTGACAAGCAGTAGCTACACGTGGCACAGTTGGAGATGAAGGGGATGAATTGAGGGTGAATGGCTAGGGACCCCGGGATCGCCAATCCCGTACCTACCGTAGTAGGTCCCTGGGGGAAAATACCAGAGCCTCTTCTGCCAGTTTTCGGGGTTACTGATGGGCCTTCTCGGCAGCCGTAGCGGTCGTGGGTACACTAAGTCCCCACCGTACATCACCCCATCAGTCAGTCCCCTACTTCCTGTTGCCCACCCCTCGGGACGAGGACCACAGAGGTTGGATTTTGAGGGGCGCGCCATAAATAAAACAGCCATAGTCCAGCTTGGACCGAACCAGAGAGCGGTACAGCCTCAACATTACAGTGCGATCGCCCCCCCAAGATGCTCCAGATAATACCTTCAGCACCCGAAGAGAACGATCGCAAGAGGCTCGAAGGTGACGAATGTGGTGCTCCCAATTTAGTTGTCGGTCCAAGTAGAGGCCCAAGAACTTCAGGTGCGAGACAAATGGCAGGGGTGTGCCGTTCAAATAAAGATCAGGAGGCGGGTGAATACCTCGCAGGCGGTGAAAGTGTATACACTGCGTCTTCGACGCTGAAAAACGGAAGCCGGTTTGAAGCGCCCAAGCTGCTAGCTGGGTAATGGTCAGCTGCAGTTGGCGCTCAATGTGATCTATGTTGGCAGACCTATAATAAAGTGCGAAGTCGTCAACATAGAGGGATGATGGAATTCCACTTCGAACGGCACTAGTGATTCCGTTAATCGCTACGGCGAAAAGGGTGACGCTCAAAATCGACCCTTGACGTACACCGTTCTCCTGTATCCGCTCCCGTGATATCGTGTTTCCTATGCGAACCCGAAAACGGCGAAGTCTTAAAAAATTGCATAAAAACTCGGGTAGATGACCACGCATACCGTAACTATGAAGGTTACGGAGTATGCCGTATCGCCAAGTGGTGTCATAGGCCTTCTCCAGGTCGAGGAACACACCCACGGCGTGCTGTTTCAGTAGAAACGCATCGGAAATATACCCCTCAAGGCGTGTTAGATTATCGACACTTGAGCGATGGCGACGAAAACCGCATTGCAAGTTGGACAGATGGTTATGTTTTTCTAGCCACCAATTTAACCGAGCGTTTACCATTCGCTCGAGTGTCTTACAGATGACACTCGTCAGGCAAATGGGGCGGTAGCTAGATGGAAGCGTGCGGTCCTTTCCGGGTCGAGGGATGGGGATGACAATACCCTCTCGCCAGGAGGAAGGGGGGGTATGTGGTGTTTAAGGGCCCGTCGACAACAAGGTCATTTGGGCCCCAAGTCAACACTAAAAAACCTAAAAACTATAAAAATTCAGTTGAAAAGGTAAAATACAATTAAAACACTCGACTATTAAAAGCACATTAAAATTCATCCCAGTACTAAAAATTTAAAAACTCTAAAATTAATAAACCTAACACACAAGTCAGACTTGTTTATTAAAGCCTATTTTAAAAATAAAGCGCAGTGCCTTATCAACGGCCACTGGGTCATCACCTAAAATACTGCGCAAGTTAGCTCCCAAGCCCAAAGACTGGCGAACGCGGGCATACTGTGGGCAATCGAATAAAATATGCCGCACAGTGAGGCGTACTGAACACGGAGCACACACAGGGGCCGGTTCCCCTCTTAATACATGGCCATGAGTGACTCGTGTGTGCCCAATTCTCCGCCGGGTGAGTATCACCTCGGCTCGCCGGTTATCCCTGCAGGAAGTTAGCCAGGGTTGTACGCTCTCTTTAATTGCCCGGAGTTGTGTGCCTTCCATAGCTGTCCAGGAGTGCTGCCAAACAGAGAGGTGTTGGCGACGGAAAAAACGTTGCACATCCTGGTATGGCACAGTAGTTGTTAAACCCCGGGGCAAACGGCAAGCTGACTTTGCAGCCGCGTCCGCCTCCTCGTTTCCGGAAATCCCCACATGGCCTGGGGTCCAAGTAAAAACAAAATTGTACCCGCGCCTGAGCATCTGCGAGATCTGGGCCTGTATTTTTAAAACGAGGGTGTGAGCGGCAGCGTGCTGTTGCAAGGCCTGAAGAGCACTCAGAGAATCAGTGCAGACAATAAAAGAGCCAAGAGCTAACTTGCAAATAAAAAGGAGCAAATAAAGGATGGCATACAGTTCTGCGGAAAAAACTGAAGTGGAGTCCAGAAGGCGAAATTTATGAGCCTCACCGTTAATAAAGAATGCGCAACCCGTAGCGTTACCTAACTGAGAACCGTCTGTGAAGACCGGAACATAGTTAGGGTAACGGCCCAGCAATTCGGCAAAAAGTTGTTGGAACACCGAATGTAGTAGTAGTAGTAGTGGGGCTTTAGGGCGCACAACTGCTAGGGTCATTAGCGCCCAGTAAAAAACCAATAACGTCAAAAAAATGAGAGTGAGTCCTCCGCTAAAACACCAAAAAACTTTACAACAGTAAAAAGGTCACCGATACAGTGCTAAGAACTGCACTACGTGAAATATGAGACACTAAAACTGATACAACTCGCACAAAAGGCTAAAAGTATGATAAAAGGATAATCTGGGTGTCATACACGTGTGCCCAGTCCGCTATAATATATGAAACGTAAAACACGAGCCACTGCACATGAAGTGTCTGCCAACACTTCAGGCAGGGTCGTCGGCATGTCCGAGGACACACGCAGCTGGGCTAAAGACTGGCACTGGACTAAAACATGCCGCACCGTCATGGGCTCGTGACAATGAGAACAGAGCGGTGTAGCATCAGAAGATAAAAGGTGACCATGGCTAAAACGGCAGTGCCCGATTCGCAGTCGTGCTAAAATCACCTCCTCGCGACGAGAGGTGCGCGAAGAAGTGCTCCAGATGATTGGGAGGGGTTTTACCTTCCTAAGCTTATTCCCCCGACGGGCATTCCAATGACTGCTCCACCTTAACAGGAGGGCGCGACGTAAATATAAGCTAAAATCGTCTGAGGGAACGCAAGAGCGAAAACATCTGGGAGCCAAAACAGCTGCCTTCGCGGCAGCGTCGGCAGCCTCGTTTCCAGATATGCCTACGTGTCCAGGTACCCACACAAAGGAGACGCAAGTGCCTGCACTGGCGAGAGTGTGAAGGCAGTCCTGGATCCGCTGTACGAGCGGATGATAGGTGTACAGCATCCGTAGGCTCTGGAGCGCACTCAGAGAATCGGAGCAGATAACCCAAGACTGTAAGGCTTGCCGACGAACATATAAAAGAGCTTGGTAAATACCGAACAGCTCTGCTGTAAAAACCGAGCACTGCGGTAAAAGACGAAAGCTAAAACTCTGCCGACCGTGAATAAAAGCACATCCCACTCCCGTATTATCCTTCGAGCCATCAGTGTAAATAAAACTGCAGGGTCGGTACTGCGCCTGAACTTCTAAAAAGCCCGAACGAAGGACTGAATCTGGCGTCGACAATTTCGGCATGGACAGCAGGCTCAGATTTACCTGGATCTCGGAGCGTAGCCATGGCGAAAATCGTGTTTCTCCTTTCCGAAATGTCGCCGGTAAATCAACATCCAACAGCCGAAGCAGAGAGCGAAAACGAACGCCAGGAGGGAGTAGGGCCAGGGAGCGCGCTGAGTATTGACGGTCCAGGGAATCATTAAAGAACGAGCTAAACGACGGATGATCCGGCAAAGTAAAAAGCCGGCAAGCGTAATTACAAAGGAGGACATCACGCCGATAGCGAAGCGGGGGTTCAGCAGCTTCCGCACACAGGCTGATGACCGGACTTGTTGGGAAGGCGCCAATACTCAAGCGGATACCACGGTGATGAACAGGGTCAAGTCTTTTTAAAATCGATGGTCGAGCGGACGAGTATACAATACAGCCGTAGTCAAGTTTAGATCGGACAAAAGAGCGATATAGCCTTAGAAGGACCGTCCGATCAGCTCCCCAGGAGGTGCCACTTAAAACACGTAAAACACTAAGAGAACGTTCACACCTGGCCTTTAAATACGAGATATGAGAAGACCAACTAAGTTTCCTATCAAACACCAATCCCAAGAATTTTGTCTCGTCTGCGTAGGGAAGGGCATCGGCTCCCAGATACAACGACGGCGGCGAAAATGCTTTCCTTCGCCAGAAGTTTACGCAGACGGTTTTCTCGGCGGAGAACTTGAAGCCGTTTTCCACACTCCAAGTAAAGAGTCGGTCAAGACACATTTGAAGGCGGCGGTGCAGGAGAGAAGTACGCCGAGAACTACAATAGATGGCGAAGTCGTCCACGAATAAAGAAGAAGAAATGCCCAATGGGACGCACTCCGTAATGGGATCGATGGCAATAGCAAATAGTGTGACACTGAGTACCGACCCCTGCGGTACTCCGTTCTCTTGAATAAAAGCGCGAGATAACTCCGAACCCACACGTACCCGAAACACCCTATCACGCATAAACTCTCGAATAAATAGGGGTAACCTTCCACGAATGCCCCATTTATGGAGGGTGCGGAGAATTCCATACCTCCAGCAAGTGTCGTATGCCTTCTCCAGGTCAAAGAACACAGCAACCGTTTGGCTCCTGCGTAAAAATCCATCCATAATGTGCGTGGACAACGAGACTAGGTGGTCGACCGTTGACCGGTAGCGACGAAAACCGCACTGAACGTTTGATAGAAGACGTTGGGATTCTAGCCACCATGTCAGTCGCCCGTTTATCATGCGCTCCATCACCTTGCAAAGGCAACTGGTGAGGGAGATCGGCCGATAACTGGAAGGCAGATGGCGATCCTTTCCAGGTTTTAAGATAGGGACAACGGTAGCCTCGCGCCAAGCGGTCGGAAATGTTGCTGTGCGCCAGATATAGTTATACACTTGCAAGAGAAAGAGCTTACTAACTGAGGACAGGTGTTGCAGCATGGCGATATGGACTCCGTCCGGCCCCGGTGTGGAGGGTCTGGAAGTTACCAGGGCCCGCTCCAGCTCTTGCATTGTGAAGAAGGCGTTATAACACTCGTGGTTTAAGGATTGAAAGGATAGGTCATGCGTCTCTGCCCGGTGTTTGATGGGCAGAAAGTCCGGGTGATAATGGGAGGAACTAGAGATATGAGCAAAAGCTCCTCCCAGGGCATCAGCGACAGCTCTAGGGGTAACTACGGTGTTATTGTTAATCCGTAGGCCAGGCACCAGAATACGAGGAACTTTACCGGCCACGCGTCGCAGCTTGTTCCAAACCACAGAGGATGGTGTGAAGCGGTTAAAAGTCTCCACAAAACGCTTCCAGGATGTCTTTTTGCTGGCCTGTATCACGCGTCGGGCATTTGCGCGTAAGCGCTTGAACCTGATCAAATTGTCCAGGGTAGGATGACGCTTAAAAGTTCGCAGTGCAGCCCGGCGCGCACGCACCGCCGCGCGGCATTCATCGGTCCACCAGGGAACGGGTAAACGCCGAGGTTGGGCTGAAGTGCGAGGTATAGCACGTTCGGCGGCCGATGTAATCACAGATGTAACGTGCTCTACCATCTCGTCGATGTTGTCGGATACATGGTCGTCAAAGATAGCCAGGTTGCAAAAAAGGGACCAGTCAGCTTTGTGTAGCTGCCAAGTAGGTACACGGGAAGATGGTGTGTAGTTGGAAAGCAGGCTAATCAGGTAGGGAAGGTGGTCACTGGAAAAGGTATCAGAGACGACGTTCCACTCAAAGTGATGAGCAAGCTGTGCCGAGCAAACGGATAAGTCCAGGTGAGAGAGAGTGCTGGTTGAATCAGAAATAAATGTAGGTTCGCCAGTGTTGAGAATTGAGAGGTGATTCTGAACAAGGAATTCAGCAAGGTGCTTCCCCCTTACGCAAGCCCTAGGTGATCCCCAAAGAGGGTGATGGGCGTTGAAGTCACCCAACAGCAAGAAGGGTGTTGGGAGCTGGGACACCAGATCGGAGAAGTCCGCAATGGCGAAGGGAGAAGAGGGCGGTAAATAAACAGAACATAAGGTAAAAGAGAGACCTGGGAGTCTAAGAGTAACGGCTACGGCTTGCAATGTACTATTGAGCGGAAGAGGTTGGTAAAAAACGTCGTCTCGGATTAAAAACATAACACCCCCATGTGCAGGAGAACCGGGCTCCGGTGGTAAATCAAAGCGCACCGGAGTAAAACCAGGAAAGGTGAACGTATCCTGCTGGTGAAGTTTCGTCTCCTGCAGGCAGAAAATACTGGGGGACAGCAAATTACCCAACAGTTGTAGGTCTGGTTTACGCCTGCGCACGCCACGTGTATTCCACTGTAGAATGGACATCCTGGGGTAAAGGGAAAAAGCCGGTCACTTAGTTCACTTTGCTGGTGGCTGTCGCTTTAATTTTCCCTTCGGGTTCCGTGTTGGGCTCGGGCTTTTTGGAGCACTTGCTTCGTGCTCCATAGGCTCCTCGGATGGAGGAGGGTCAGGGTCATTGGATAACGCGGTCAACGGGAGAAAACTGTTGCCAATACTCAAGGTTGGAAGGGAAGGCCCCTTCACACGGCTACGCCCCCTGGTGTCCTGGGAGCAAGAGCGCCGAGGAGGTGAAGGGGAACTGGCCGGGCCGGGACACTTGCCACTGGCAGGTGCCGGAGGGTCTTTGAGGAAGTCGGAGCGCTTTGGCGTGACTTTAAATTTCCGGGTGTCCGTACTCACTGAAATGGTTTTGGAGCTAGCGGTATTAGAAGTTGGCAATGCGACGCGAGGAGTAGCCACGGTTGAAGGCACAGGGCAAGTTTGGGTGCCCATGTCACGCTTTAGTATTGGTTTTGAAACTATGGAACTAAAAGTACCAAACTTCAGGAGAGAAGGTTGTCGAGCCTGATGTCGTTTGCGGGCTTCAGAGAAGGATAGACGCTCCTTCACCCGCAGCTCCTGGATGGCCTTCTCATCCTGGTATCGCGGACAATCGCGGGAGGTCGCCGGATGTTGACCTTGGCAGTTCACGCAACTTGGGGCAGAGGGACAAGTCCCGTCATGACTGCCCTTACCACAGTTGGCACATACCGCAACAGTAGCCTTACAAGAGGTCTTGGTATGGCCATAGCGCTGACACTGGTAGCAGCGCATAGGCCGCGGAATGTACGGGCGCACAGGGATAACTTCATATCCTGCCTTGATCTTCTGAGGCAGTTCGAGCCGATCGAAAGTAACAAAAAGTGTGCGGCTAGGAACCTGCACACCGTCACGCATGACTCTCACACGGTACACTTCCGTGACACCCTGGTCAGCCAGGTAACCCTGGATCTCCTCCTCCGGCATACCATCCAACAGCGGGCTGGTGATAACGCCCTTGGAAGAGTTGAGACTCCTGTGCTTTTCTACACGGATAGGATATCCGTGCAGGAGTTTAGCTTTCATTAACTTATCAAATTGGGAGGTAGAGTAGCTTTCAACCAACAATGAACCAGACCGTAAACGTGTACATGACTTCACGGGCCCAGTGATTTTATCCAGACCTGATTGAATTACGAAAGGGTTAACCTTTAAAAATGACTGACCCTCTTCTGTCCGATGGATAACTAGGTAACGCGCCGATAAAGACGTGTGTACCTCTCTTTCGTCTGCAACTTGTTTTCTGCGTTTAGGTGTAGTTGTGGCCATAAAACGTAGGAATAAATTTCATCCCCCAATGCTCCCCACCCACCACGGAGCCCAACAAGGGGTCATCCCACTGGGATGACAGGGCTACATAGGGGATATAGCGGGCTCGCCGTCCCACTCACCCTGGAGTTCAGTGTAACACCTTGTCCTGGCCGATTGATTAGGGGTGGGTTAGTCCCTAACCTCCCGTTTAGCTGAAGCAGTAGCCAAAGTGGTATATTGGAAATGCGCACCCTTCCCGAATTCAGAAAAATACTGTTACGAGCTCAGATACGCATCCCTCAACCACCAGGACAAACATTTCCACCGACACGGGTCTCCACGCACGGCCTACACGTGGGTGGGCCTGTTGACCGTCTCCCTCAACCACGAAGAGGAGCCCACACGAGGGAGACTGTTGGCTCGGGACCCCGGGATCGCCAATACCCGTACCTACCGTGGTAGGCCCCTGGGGGGGAACACCGAATGTGGAGTAGCGAGTCTAGAGTTGCTTGAAAGAGCGAGATCGAAACTCGCACGATCCAGTTGCCAAGCAGGATAAAGGCTGATGGACGACCTCTCCACGCGAGGCATTCGGAGGCCCTGGGAATGTAGGAGATCCCGAAATCTAATTCCCACGGGGCGAGTCCGAGAACCAGGGCGCATATAACGGTGGACTAAATCTGGACGCAGAACTGGTTTAAAACAAGGATGATTGGGATGACTTGCCAACTTTGAAACGTATGAGCAGAGTAACAGCGAGCGACGAATATGGAGTGGAGGTTCGCCTGAGTCTGCATACAGGCAGTCGACTCGACTGGTGCGGAAAGCTCCTGTGGCAAGGCGGATGCCAGTGTGATGCACGGTGTCTAAAAGGCGAAGTTTAGAGGCGGTCGCTGCGCCATAAATAAAACAGCAATAGTCCAGCTTGGACCGAACCAGAGAGCGGTACAGCCTCAACATTACAGTGCGATCGCCCCCCCAAGATGCTCCAGATAATACCTTCAGCACCCGAAGAGAACGATCGCAAGAGGCTCGAAGGTGACGAATGTGGTGTTCCCAATTTAACTGTCGGTCCAAGTAGAGGCCCAAGAACTTCGGGTGTGAGACAAATGGCAGGGGTGTGCCGTTCAAATGAAGATCAGGAGGCGGGTGAATACCTCGTAGGCGGTGAAAGTGGATACACTGCGTCTTCGCAGCTGAAAAACGGAAGCCGTTTTGAAGAGCCCAAACTGCTAGCTGGGTAATGGTCAGCTGCAGTTGGCGCTCAATGTGATCTATGTTGGCAGACCTATAATAGACTGCGAAGTCGTCAACATAGAGGGATGATGGAATTCCACTTCGAACGGCACTAGTGATGCCGTTAATCGCTACGGCGAAAAGGGTGACGCTCAAAATCGACCCTTGAGGTACACCGTTCTCCTGTATCCGTTCCTGGGATATCGTTTTACCTATGCGCACACGAAAACGGCGAAGTTTTAAAAAATTACATAAAAACTCGGGTAGATGACCACGCATGCCGTAACCATGTAGGTTACGGAGTATGCCGTACCGCCAAGTGGTGTCATAGGCCTTCTCCAGGTCGAGGAACACGCCCACGGTATGTTGCTTCAGTAGAAAGGAATCGGAAATATACCCCTCAAGGCGTGTTAGATTATCGACACTTGAGCGATGGCGACGAAAACCGCATTGCAAGTTGGACAGATGGTTATGTTTTTCTAGCCACCAATTTAACCAAGCGTTTACCATTCGCTCGAATGTCTTACAGATGACACTCGTCAGGCAAATGGGGCGGTAGCTAGATGGAAGCGTGCGGTCCTTTCCGGGTCGAGGGATGGGGATGACAATACCCTCTCGCCAGGAGGAAGGGAAAACTCGCTCATGCCAAATGCGGTTATAGATGTTTAGTAGGAAACCTAGCGCCTCAGATGGAAGATGTAGCAGCATCTGTCGGTGTACGTCATCGGGACCTGGAGAAGAATCCTTTGCTAACGCTAGAGAATGGGCGAGCTCGGCAGCGGTAAACGGTTGGTTGTACGGCTCGGTGCAATCACTATTAAAATTTAGTTGTACCCGCTCCGCCTTTTCCTTAATAGGCAGGAAGAGAGCGTCATAGCGGGCAGTTTGGCTAGTAGCAGCAAATGATGTAGCTAGGGCTTCTGCTATGTCCTGCTCGGTGGTGCACTTGGAGCCGTTGATGGCAAGGCCCGGAATTACCGTCCGGCGATACTTGCCATACATCCGCCGAACAGCTGACCATACCTGTTGGTTAGAGCTGCGCCGGGAAAGCGAAGACACATAGGCTTCCCAGGATGTACGCTTTGCGTTGCGCAGTATAAAGCGTGCCCTAGCGCGAGAACGTTTGAAGGCGACAAAGTTCCCTTCAGTCGGGTGCCGCTGAAAAACGCGCAAAGCACGTTTGCGTGCTTTGACTGCCAAACTGCATTCCTCAGTCCACCACGGGACAGGGATACGCCGGGGTGTAGATGAACCTCGAGGAATGCTGGATTCTGCTGCGAGCAGGATCGAGCAAGTAAAATATTCGACCATTTCGTCGATGGTGTCGAAACCGTCATCGATAAGGTTTATCAGGGAATGGAATTTTCCCCAATTAGCTTTGGAAATAATCCAGCGAGGATGTCGAGAAGGTACACATTGTCGGCCAGAAAAATGAATGTTAATGGGGTAATGATCACTGCCAAAGAGGTCGGAAAGTACTGACCACTCAAGTAGTGGTACTAATGACGGACTGCAGAAAGAAAGGTCTAGTACGGAATGTGTACCATAAGCGGATGATAGGAATGTCGGGTCACCAGTATTTAGCAGAAGGTCAGACTTATCGAAGACGTCTACGAGGAGGCATCCACGGGCGTCATCGGTGTCTGATCCCCAGAGCGTGTGCTTGGCATTCAAATCTCCCACAAGGAGTAGTGGTGAGGGGAGCTGGGCCAATAGAGCTTAAAGATCACGCTCTGGAACTATACTGAGCGGCGGCAGGTACATGTTGCATATGGTAAAACTGATGCTCTCCAGCTGTAGCCGAACGGCCACAGCTTGCAATGGTTTGGTGAGAGGAACGTGGGCGGCTGAGATGTTAGGCGCCACTAAGGTAGCAACGCCACCGCTTGCACGCATACCTGCAAGAGAGTCGCTTCTAAATGCAGAGAAAGACTGAAGGTGTAACGAGTGATTGGGGTGTAAGTGGGTTTCCTGGAGACAAATAATTGATGGTGACCGTTGAGAAACTAAATGTTGTAGGTCTTGAGCACGAGCTCGAAAACCATTGACATTCCACTGGATTATTTCCATGAAGAGTTTTAATGGGCCGTTTTAACCTTTTTCTTGACCTTGGCTGACCTGGGCCCTACGATTCGAAAATCGTTAGCCTCCTGTGACTCCGCTGATGATCGGGAGTCAGAACTCCTACGGCTCGTAGAACGAGACCGGGATCTAACAGAAGGCGAGCGACTTCGCGATCTATGTTGTGGTCGAGGTCGGTTTTTCGCATTTCCTACGGGATGGTTGTTACCCGCTGATGGCTTGGTGGCTGGAGTTTGTACGGTTGAAGCGGAGGTAGTGCTGGTGGATACACAAACAGTCTGAGACGAAGGTTTAACGGCTAGAAAATCAGTCTGCGTGGATGCGTGGGCGACAGGGACGTGTTGAACAGCAACAGTGGTATTAGGAGTACGGCGAGCTGCTAGTGCATATCCAGTAGTAGTGGTAGCAGGCTTCAGTTGTTCGAAGCGCCGTCGTGCCTCTGGAAAAGTCAGGCGTTCCTTTACACGTAGCTCCTGAATGCTCTTTTCGTCCATGAATTTTGGGCACTGTCGCGAACTGGAGGGGTGACTGCCGCCACAGTTCACGCAACAGGGTGTTCGACTGCAGTTTGGATCCTCGTGCTTCGGTAGGCCACATTGCTCACAAAGAGCAGGATTGGTACATGTGACCTTAGTATGTCCGAACCGCTGACATTGGAAGCAGCGCATGGGGTTCGGGATATACTGGCGGACGCTCGCACGTTCATAGCCGCAGTAGATGTACTCGGGTAATTTAGTCCCGGCGAAAGTAAGAAAAACCGTACGTAGTGGATACTCCTTACCATCTTGCTTTCGTGTTAGCCGGTACGCCTGACAAACAAGCTGGTCAGAGAGGCAACTCACTATTTCCTCATTTGCAAGACCATCTAGGCTGGAGGTGGTGACTACTCCTCTGCAGGTATTGAGGGTTTTGTGCGGGGCTACCCGGATCGGGTAGGAGCCCAACAAAGTCGCCTTTTGCAGTTTTCGAGATTGGTCTGCATTTGTGCTCTCCAATAGTAGAGTGCCATCTCGGAGGCGCGTCGCATTCTTTACAGGGCCACTGATCTTATCCAATTCACGCTTTATATAAAAAGGGCTGATATCCTTAAACGTTTTGCCATCACATGCCAAGGTCATTACTATGTACGGGTCGATGAAAGAGGTTTTGCGCGGATGCATTTTGAATAGGACCCCCATCCGGAACCGTCGGCGTCAGCCTGCCATCCGGGGGTTAAAGAAAGAAAGACACCGAATCTTCACGGTCTGTGCCGTCATGGGGACCCCACCCATGACCGATCTCATTTGTACTTCAGAAAAGCTACCCTTCAATATCCACTGCTTGTCCGTATGGGTAAACCGTTCACCACGCACACCCCGGCTTTATGCCCCTACCACAGGAATAACCGCCTGTGGCTCCCCACTTTAGGCCGCGCTGCTCATAAAGGGCACACGCGGATTCAGGGGACTTGTGGTTGATTACACCGGGGTTCCGTCAGCGGTAACACGTCCGGTCCGTGATACTAACCCAACGGCAAAACGCGGCCGTCGGGAGATTACCACAGACCGGGCCCTCAAGGAGCTACGTGGGTGTACTTGACGGTGTGGACGGGCTCCGCACCTAAGGCTACACATAGGGGCAGTGCGAAGGGTCCGCTCAACCTTCACTTTTGAGACCTCCGGAGAGCACACATGTCGGAAGCCGCGCTGAAAACCGTGGCACAGAACCACGGAGATAGGAAGGATCCCTGCTGGTGAGACAGGAGTTATAAACCTAAGACCTTAAGTGCTAATAAGAATAATAAAAAACTAGAAGGGGAAGAAGGTGATGCTTACTGACAAGCAGTAGCTACACGTGGCACAGTTGGAGATGAAGGGGATGAATTGAGGGTGAATGGCTAGGGACCCCGGGATCGCCAATCCCGTACCTACCGTAGTAGGTCCCTGGGGGAAAATACCAGAGCCTCTTCTGCCAGTTTTCGGGGTTACTGATGGGCCTTCTCGGCAGCCGTAGCGGTCGTGGGTACACTAAGTCCCCACCGTACATCACCCCATCAGTCAGTCCCCTACTTCCTGTTGCCCACCCCTCGGGACGAGGACCACAGAGGTTGGATTTTGAGGGGCGCGCCATAAATAAAACAGCCATAGTCCAGCTTGGACCGAACCAGAGAGCGGTACAGCCTCAACATTACAGTGCGATCGCCCCCCCAAGATGCTCCAGATAATACCTTCAGCACACGAAGAGAACGATCGCAAGAGGCTCGAAGGTGACGAATGTGGTGCTCCCAATTTAGTTGTCGGTCCAAGTAGAGGCCCAAGAACTTCAGGTGCGAGACAAATGGCAGGGGTGTGCCGTTCAAATAAAGATCAGGAGGCGGGTGAATACCTCGCAGGCGGTGAAAGTGTATACACTGCGTCTTCGACGCTGAAAAACGGAAGCCGGTTTGAAGCGCCCAAGCTGCTAGCTGGGTAATGGTCAGCTGCAGTTGGCGCTCAATGTGATCTATGTTGGCAGACCTATAATAAAGTGCGAAGTCGTCAACATAGAGGGATGATGGAATTCCACTTCGAACGGCACTAGTGATTCCGTTAATCGCTACGGCGAAAAGGGTGACGCTCAAAATCGACCCTTGACGTACACCGTTCTCCTGTATCCGCTCCCGTGATATCGTGTTTCCTATGCGAACCCGAAAACGGCGAAGTCTTAAAAAATTGCATAAAAACTCGGGTAGATGACCACGCATACCGTAACTATGAAGGTTACGGAGTATGCCGTATCGCCAAGTGGTGTCATAGGCCTTCTCCAGATCGAGGAACACACCCACGGCGTGCTGTTTCAGTAGAAACGCATCGGAAATATACCCCTCAAGGCGTGTTAGATTATCGACACTTGAGCGATGGCGACGAAAACCGCATTGCAAGTTGGACAGATGGTTATGTTTTTCTAGCCACCAATTTAACCGAGCGTTTACCATTCGCTCGAGTGTCTTACAGATGACACTCGTCAGGCAAATGGGGCGGTAGCTAGATGGAAGCGTGCGGTCCTTTCCGGGTCGAGGGATGGGGATGACAATACCCTCTCGCCAGGAGGAAGGGGGGGTATGTGGTGTTTAAGGGCCCGTCGACAACAAGGTCATTTGGGCCCCAAGTCAACACTAAAAAACCTAAGAACTATAAAAATTCCGTTGAAAAGGTAAAATACAATTAAAACACTCGACTATTAAAAGCACATTAAAATTCATCCCAGTACTAAAAATTTAAAAACTCTAAAATTAATAAACCTAACACACAAGTCAGACTTGTTTATTAAAGCCTATTTTAAAAATAAAGCGCAGTGCCTTATCAACGGCCACTGGGTCATCACCTAAAATACTGCGCAAGTTAGCTCCCAAGCCCAAAGACTGGCGAACGCGGGCATACTGTGGGCAATCGAGTAAAATATGCCGCACAGTGAGGCGTACTGAACACGGAGCACACACAGGGGCCGGTTCCCCTCTTAATAAATGGCCATGAGTGACTCGTGTGTGCCCAATTCTCCGCCGGGTGAGTATCACCTCGGCTCGCCGGTTATCCCTGCAGGAAGTTAGCCAGGGTTGTACGCTCTCTTTAATTGCCCGGAGTTGTGTGCTTTCCATAGCTGTCCAGGAGTGCTGCCAAACAGAGAGGTGTTGGCGACGGAAAAAACGTTGCACATCCTGGTATGGCACAGTAGTTGTTAAACCCCGGGGCAAACGGCAAGCTGACTTTGCAGCCGCGTCCGCCTCCTCGTTTCCGGAAATCCCCACATGGCCTGGGGTCCAAGTAAAAACAAAATTGTACCCGCGCCTGAGCATCTGCGAGATCTGGGCCTGTATTTTTAAAACGAGGGTGTGAGCGGCAGCGTGCTGTTGCAAGGCCTGAAGAGCACTCAGAGAATCAGTGCAGACAATAAAAGAGCCAAGAGCTAACTTGCAAATAAAAAGGAGCAAATAAAGGATGGCATACAGTTCTGCGGAAAAAACTGAAGTGGAGTCCAGAAGGCGAAATTTATGAGCCTCACCGTTAATAAAGAATGCGCAACCCGTAGCGTTACCTAACTGAGAACCGTCTGTGAAGACCGGAACATAGTTAGGGTAACGGCCCAGCAATTCGGCAAAAAGTTGTTGGAACACCGAATGTGGAGTAGCGAGTCTAGAGTTGCTTGAAAGAGCGAGATCGAAACTCGCACGATCCAGTTGCCAAGCAGGATAAAGGCTGATGGACGACCTCTCCACGCGAGGCATTCGGAGGCCCTGGGAATGTAGGAGATCCCGAAATCTAATTCCCACGGGGCGAGTCCGAGAACCAGGGCGCATATAACGGTGGACTAAATCTGGACGCAGAACTGGTTTAAAACAAGGATGATTGGGATGACTTGCCAACTTTGAAACGTATGAGCAGAGTAACAGCGAGCGACGAATATGGAGTGGAGGTTCGCCTGAGTCTGCATACAGGCAGTCGACTCGACTGGTGCGGAAAGCTCCTGTGGCAAGGCGGATGCCAGTGTGATGCACGGTGTCTAAAAGGCGAAGTTTAGAGGCGGTCGCTGCGCCATAAATAAAACAGCAATAGTCCAGCTTGGACCGAACCAGAGAGCGGTACAGCCTCAACATTACTGTGCGATCGCCCCCCCCCCCAAGATGCTCCAGATAATACTTTTAGCACCCGAAGAGAACGATCGCAAGAGGCTCGAAGGTGACGAATGTGGTGCTCCCAATTTAGTTGTCGGTCCAAGTAGAGGCCCAAGAACTTCAGGTTTGAGACAAATGGCAGGGGTGTGCCGTTCAAATGAAGATCAGGAGGCGGGTGAATACCTCGTAGGCGGTGAAAGTGGATACACTGCGTCTTCGCAGCTGAAAAACGCAAGCCGGTTTCAAGCGCCCATGCTGCTAGCTGGGTAATGGTAAGCTGCAGTTGGCGCTCTATGTGATCTATGTTGGCAGACCTATAATAGACTGCGAAGTCGTCAACATAGAGGGATGATGGAATTCCACTTCGAACGGCACTAGTGATACCGTTAATCGCTACGGCAAAAAGGGTGACGCTCAAAATTGACCCTTGAGGTACGCCGTTCTCCTGTATCCGCTCCCGTGATATCGTGTTTCCTATGCGAACCGGAAAACGGCGAAGTTTTAAAAAGTTGCATAGGAATTCGGGCAGATGACCACGCATACCGTAACCATGTAAGTTATGGAGTATGCCGTACCGCCAGGTGGTGTCATAAGCCTTCTCCAGGTCGAGGAACACGCCCACGACGTGCTGTTTCAGTAGAAACGCATCGGAAATATAACCCTCAAGGCGTGTTAGATTATCGACACTTGAGCGATGGCGGCGAAAACCGCATTGCAAGTTGGACAGATGGTTATGTTTTTCTAGCCACCAATTTAACCGAGCGTTTACCATTCGCTCGAATGTCTTACAGATGACACTCGTCAGGCAAATGGGGCGGTAGCTAGATGGAAGCGTGCGGTCCTTTCCGGGTCGAGGGATGGGGATGACAATACCCTCTCGCCAGGAGGAAGGGAAAACTCGCTCATGCCAAATGCGGTTCTAGATGTTTAACAGGAAACATAGCGCCTCCGATGGAAGATGTAGCAGCATCTGTCGGTGTACGTCATCGGGACCTGGAGAAGAATCCTTTGCTAACGCTAGAGAGTGAGCGAGCTCGGCAGCGGTAAACGGTTGGTTGTACGGCTCGGTGCAGTCACTATTAAAATTTAGTTGTACCCGCTCCGCCTTTTCCTTAATAGGCAGGAAGAGAGCGTCATAGCGGGCAGTTTGGCTAGTAGCAGCAAATGTTGTAGCTAGGGCTTCTGCTATGTCCTGCTCGGTGGTGCACATGGAACCGTTGATGGCAAGGCCCGGAATTACCGTCCGGCGATACTTGCCATACATCCGCCGAACAGCTGACCATACTTGTTGGGTACAGCTGCGCCGGGAAAGCGAAGACACATAGGCTTCCCAAGATGTACGTTTTGCGTTGCGCAGTATAAACCGTGCCCTAGCACGAGAACGTTTGAAGGCGACAAAGTTCCGTTCAGTCGGGTGCCGCTGAAAAACGCGCAAAGCACGTTTGCGTGCTTTGACTGCCAAACTGCACTCCTCAGACCACCACGGTACAGGGATACGCCGTGGTGTAGATGAACCCCGAGGAATGCTGGATTCTGCTGCGAGCAGGATCGAGCAAGTAAAATATTCGACCATTTCGTCGATGGTGTCGAAACCGTCATCGATAAGGTTTATCAGGGAATGGAATTTTCCCCAATTAGCTTTGGAAATAATCCAGCGAGGATGTCGAGAAGGTACACATTGGCGGCCAGAAAAATGAATGTTAATGGGGTAATGATCACTGCCAAAGAGGTCGGAAAGTACTGACCACTCAAGAAATGGTACTAATGCTGGACTGCAGAAAGAAAGGTCTAGTACGGAATGTGTACCATATGCGGATGATAGGAATGTCGGGTCACCAGTATTTAGCAGAAGCAGGTCAGACTTATCGAAGACGTCTACGAGGAGGCATCCACGGGCGTTATCTGTGTCTGATCCCCAGAGCGTGTGCTTGGCATTCAAATCTCCCACAAGGAGTAGCGGTAAGGGGAGCTGAGCCAATAGAGCTTGAAGATCACGCTCTGGAACTATACTGAGCGGCGGCAGGTACATGTTGCAGATGGTAAAACTGATGCTCTCCAGCTGTATCCGAACGGCCACAGCTTGCAATGGTGTGGTGAGAGGAACGTTGGCGGCTGAGATGTTAGGCGCCACTAAGGTAGCAACGCCACCGCTTGCACGCATACCTGCAAGAGAGTCGCTTCTAAATGCAGAGAAAGAGTGAAGGTGTAATGAGTGATTGGGATGTAAGTGGGTTTCCTGGAGACAAATAATTGATGGTGACCGTTGAGCAACTAAATGTTGTAGGTCTTGAGCACGAGCTCGAAAACCATTGACATTCCACTGGATTATTTCCATAAAGAGTTTTAGCGGGCCGTTTTAACCTTTTTCTTGACCTTGGCTGATCTGGGCCCCACGATTCGAAAATCGTTAGCGTCCTGTGACTCCGCTGATGTTCGGGAGTCAGTACTCCTACGGCTCGTAGAACGAGACCGGGATCTCATAGAAGGCGAGCGACTTCGCGATCTATGTTGTGGCCGGGATCGGCTTTTCATATTTACTACGGGATGGTTGTCACCCGTTGATGGCTTGGTGGTTGGAGTTTGTACGGTTGAGGCGGAGGCTGTGCTGGTGGATATACAAAAAGTCTGAGACGAAGGTTTAACGGCTAGAAAATCAGTCTGCGTGGATGCGTGGGCGACAGGGACGTGTTGAACAGCAACAGTGGTATTAGGAGTACGGCGAGCTGCTAGTGCATATCCAGTAGTAGTGGTAGCAGGCTTCAGTTGTTCGAAGCGCCGTCGTGCCTCTGGAAAAGTGAGGCGTTCCTTTACACGTAGCTCCTGTATGCTTTTTTCGTCCATGAATCTAGGACACTGTCGCGAGCTGGAGGGATGACTACCGCCACAGTTCACGCAGCAAGGTGTTCGGCTGCAGTTTGGGTCGTCGTGTTTAGCTAGGCCACATTGCTCACAAAGAGCAGGATTGGTGCATGTGACCTTAGTATGTCCGAACCGCTGACATTGGAAGCAGCGCATGGGGTTCGGGACATACTGGCGGACACTCGCACGCTCATAGCCGCAATAGATGTACTCCGGTAACTTAGTCCCAGCAAACGTTAGAAATACCGTACGTAGTGGGTACTCCTTGCCATCTTGTTTCCGTGTTAGCCGGTACGCCTGACAAACAAGCTGATCCGAGAGGCAACTTACTATTTCCTCGTTTGCAAGACCGTCTAGGCTGGAGGTGGTGACTACTCCTCGACAGGTGTTAAGTGTTTTGTGTGGGGCTACCCGGATAGGGTAGGAGCCCAACAAAGTCGCCTTTTGTAGTTTGCGAGACTGGTCTGCACTGGTGCTCTCTAATAGTAAGCTACCGTCTCGGAGACGCGTAGCGCTTTTGACCGGGCCGCTGATTTTGTCAACTTCACGCTTTATATAAAACGGACTGATATCTTTAAAAGTTTTCCCATCACAAGCCAAAGTCATAACTAAATAAGGGTCCATGAAGGATTGTTTGCGCGGAGACATGATGATATGGACCCCCTTCCGGAACCGTCGGCGTCAGCCTGCCATCCGGGGGTTAAAGAAAGAAAGACACTGAATCTTCACGGT
Organism: Mantis religiosa; assembly: GCA_030765055.1. Lineage (NCBI taxonomy): Eukaryota > Metazoa > Arthropoda > Insecta > Mantodea > Mantidae > Mantis > Mantis religiosa. Next base: position 35,498,317 of record CM060952.1, on the reverse strand, counting down.
CTGTGCCGTCATGGGGACCTCACCCATGACCGATCTCATTTGTACTTCAGAAAAGCTACCCTTCAATCTCCACTGCTTGTCCGTATGGGTAAACCGTTCACCACACACACCCCGGCTTTATTCCCCTACCACAGGAATAACCGCCTGTGGCTCCCCACTTTAGGCCGCGCATGCGTGTAATAGGCACACGCGGATTCAGGGGACTTGTGGTTGATTACACCGGGGTTCCGTCAGCAGTAACACGTCCGGTCCGTGATACTAACCCAACGGCAAAACGCGGCCGTCGGGAGATTACCACAGACCGGGCCCTCAAGGAGCTACGTGGGTGTACTTGACGGTGTGGACGGGCTCCGCACCTAAGGCTACACATAGGGGCAGTGCGAAGGGTCCGCTCAACCTTCCCTTTTGAGACCTCCGGAGAGCACACATGTCGGAAGCCGCGCTGAAAACCGTGGGACAGGACCACGGAGATAGGAGAGATCCCTGCTGTTGAGACAGGAGTTATAAACCTAAGACCTTACGTGCTAATAATAATAATAATAATAATAATAATAATAATAATAATAATAATAATAATAATAATAATAATAATAATAATAATAATAATAATAATAATAATAATAATAATAATAATAATAATAATAATAATAATAATAATAATAATAATAATAATAATAATAATAATAATAATAATAATAATAATAATAATAATAATAATAAAAACTAGAAGAGGAAGAGTGTGATGCTTACTGACAAGCAGTAGCAGTGCGTGGCACAGTTGATGGAGGTCAAGGGGATGGAATGATGGTGAGTGGCTAGGGACCCCGGGATCGCCAAACCCGTACCTACCGTAGTAGGTCCCTGGGGAAAAATACCAGAGCCTCTTCTGCCAGTTTTCGGGGTTACTGATGGGCCTTCTCGGCAGCCGTAGCGGTCGTGGGGTACATCAAGTCCCCACCGTACATCACCCCATCAGTCAGTCCCCTACTTCCTGTTGCCCACCCCTCGGGACGAGGACCGCAGAGGTTGGATTTTGAGGGGCAGCGGCGGTGAGTGAAGATCCTGGCCTTCGCAGACGACGTCGTTCTGCTGTCAGGAGTCAAGGAGGAGCTCCAGCAAAACATCAGCGGCGTCGAATCCATGGCAGAGGAGATGGGAATCGCCCTGAACCATCAGAAGTGCTGCAGCCTGCACTTGAGTGGAAGAACGCCGAGAGGGTGCCGCCCAACTCCATTCCAAGTGAATGGGCAGGTCATCCGACAGCTCCGCGACGGGGAGGCCACCAGTTTCCTCGGCAAACCTACCGGGTTCACCATCCTGCCGGGGAAGCAGGACATGGAGCAAATATTGCGCAGGGGGTTGAGGATCCTAGACTCTAAACTGGCCCCCTGGCAACAACTGGATGCGCTCAAGGCCTTCTTTTTTCCGGCCCTCAACTTCCCAATGAGGATGGGGACATTCCCCAAAACACAGTGGGCCGAAGTCGACAAGAAACTGACAGCCAGACTGCGGAAGATACTATACTTACCGCAGAACTCGTCCCTGGATTACATCTACGGGAGTCGCCAGAAGGGCGCACTGGGAATACCCAACGCGGCAGCCGACTCGGACTTCCACCTGGTCGATTCGGCCTTCAAGATTCTAAACTCGATCGACCAGAGGGTGTCCGAGTTTGGAAGAAAGGACCTGGAAGCCGCAGTAAAGGATAAGATTCGCAGCGATCCTTCGGCGAAGGACTGCGCCAGGAACTTGTCTGGCGACCTACAAGACGAGATGGGCGACCCGGCTTCAACAAGTAGGAACATCTGGACCCGTGCCAGGGTAGCCTCCCGGAGGACAGGAGTAGAATGGGTGGAGGACGACGACGCGCTGGGCTTGCGAGTGGGAGACACAGTGCTGCACCAGGGAGAGAGACGCCGTGTGCTGCGGTGCCTCAGAGCCGAAAACAGAAAACAACATGACGATCGGCTCCGGGGTCTCGTGCGGCAGGGGAAGGCTCTCCAATGTGTCTCCCTCGACAAAAGCTCATCGCACTTCATCTCCAGCGGCGAATACACCCGTTTTGCCGACTGGAGATTCATTCATAAGGCTCGGTTGGACCTCCTACCCCTAAACGGCAGGAAGATGAAGCCAGAGGACAATAAGGCGTGTAGGCGATGTGGCCTCAACTCCGAGACTCTCCCCCACGTCATCTGCCTATGCCTGCGCTACAGCCAACTCTTCACCCGGCGACACAACGCCATCGTAGAGAGGGTGAAGAAAGCGGCAGGGCAGAAATTCAGGCTGCTGTTTGAGAACCGGGCACCTTGCGGGCCAGGACTACGCCCGGATCTCGTCATTCAGAATGACCAGCAGACTGTCATCGTGGACATCACCGTCCCATTCGAGAGTTCTCCGGAGGCGCTGCAGGAGGCCAGGGACAGGAAGCTCGAGAAATATCGAGCACTAGCAGAGGAGATGTCGGCTACCTACCACAACGTCTCGGTAGAGGCAATCGTGGTGGGGGCCCTCGGTTCCTGGGACCCGAAGAACGACAACCTGCTACGAAAGATGTGTTCCCGGAAGTACCTGGCCCAGATGAAGAAACTCTGTGTTTCGGACTGTATTCGCTGGTCCAGGGACATCTACATAGAGCATCTAACCGGGAAGCGTCAAGTGTAAGCAGTGCATAGTGTGCAGTGATAGTGCTAGTGTTTACACAGGCAAAAACACAAAAGACACATAAACAATGATTCAGATTATGCCTGGTCTGAGGACATGTAAATATGCAAAAAAGGAAATGTAAATATGTAAATACTGTATAATTCTAATGATGATGATGATGATGATGTGTATAGGGGCGATCAACTACGGCGGTCATCAGCGCCCTTTAAAAAAAAAAAGTCATGGCAAAAGCCAGATATAAAGATTTCTAAAAATATATATTATTATCTATAAACCTGTTAAAACTGCACACATATATATACTAAAAAAAAGACAACAAAAAAAGATACTTGAGGTTAAATTCTAAAATCCACAGCTGAAACAAATGCTAAAACTTTGCCCACTGCCGTTTCGTCATCCGGGAGGATATCCGCCAAGCTGGCCGGCAGCTGGAGAGACCTGCGGAGACGTGCCAAACTATAACAATCTAAAAGCAAGTGACGGACAGTCAGGTCACCACTGCACAGTGGGCAAACGGGAACTGCGGTTCTATTCAATAAAAAGCTGTGGCTAAAATAACAATGCCCAATGCGCAACCGAGCCAAAGTCACCTCCTCGCGACGAGATGACCGACAGGAGGTAACCCAGGGAATCGGAAGTTCCTTAATAGATCTCAGTTTATTATTGCGGAGAGCGGACCACTCTTCCTGCCAGCAGGTTAGCACAGCTCTCCGTAATACCGCCCTAAAATCTTCCGATGTCACACATGGTAGTCGAACCCTGGGCTTCATGGTAGCCGTCTTGGCTGCCGAATCCGCCATTTCATTCCCCCGCAAGCCTACGTGACCAGGAATCCATGCACACCACGCTCACGCCAGAAGCGTGTAAAACGTGGAGGGCATCCTGTATCCGCTGCACAATAGGGTGGTAGTTGTACAGCTGCCGTAGGCTTTGAAGTGCACTGAGGGAATCACTCAGGATTAAGCAGTTCCCCAACTTTCGTCGACGTACGTGTAAAATGGCCCGGTATATTGCATAGAGCTCTGCGGTAAAAATGGAAGTGCTAGTGTGGAATCCGAATGTATAGGGTTCGGTTCCACACACGTACGCACAACCAACACCATCTGAATTCTTGGACCCGTCGGTGTAAATTTTAATATGGTCCTGATATCGCGATAAAAACTTTAAAAAGCAAGTGCGGATACTAGACGTAGACATGGTAGATTTATCGTGTGTGGTCATGCCCAGATCAACGTGGGGCGCTCTGCACAACCAAGGAGAGTATGTCCTCTCCCCCCTAGGATACATCTTAGGCAGTTCGCTATTAAGACGTCTAAGGAGCTCCCGGAAACGAAAACCAGGTGGCTTTGGTTTTATAGAAGTGTTCCTATAACGCACGTCCATGAAGGTGTTAAAGAAGGGCGTAAACGTTGGATGTGTGGGCATGCAATTAAGTCCACAGCCATAATTTGCTAATAGCATGTTGCGCCTGTACTGCAGAGGAGGTTCTGCAGACTCAGCATACAGGCTTATAACTCGGCTCGTTGGAAATGCCCCAACTGCTATACGTATGCCACAATTATGGACTGTGTCTAATCTCTTCAGCACATATGGTCGTGCTGAGCCATAAACGATACTACCATAATCTAATTTGGAACGGATTAGGGTGCGATACAGTCGCAATAACACTGTACGATCCGCTCCCCACGATTTTCCACTTAGTACCCGCAAGATATTTAAAGATCGGTCACATCGTGCTTTCAGTTGTGCTATATGCGACGACCAACTAAGTTTTCTGTCAAATATCAATCCAAGGAACCTCGTCTCATCTGCAAAAGGTAGTAGATCAGCGCCTAGCCGGAGCCTTGGAGGTAGTCGACTCCGCTGACGCCAGAAGTTAACACAGATGGTTTTCTCAGCAGAGAATCGGAAGCCGTTCTTTAAACTCCAAACCTTAAGGTTGTCCAAGGTGGTCTGGAGACGGCGCTCTATAAACGAAGTGCGCTGAGATGTACAGTAGACGGCAAAGTCGTCTACAAATAGGCATGACGAAACCCCCGGAGGTACACATTTCGAGATAGAGTTAATCGCAATAGCAAACAATGTAACACTTAGCACCGATCCCTGTGGTACACCGTTCTCTTGAACGAAAAGGTTCGAAAAAACCGAGCCAACCCTTACTCGGAATACGCGGTCTTTCAAGAATTCCTGAAGGAAGAGTGGTAGGCGTCCACGTATATTCCAGATGTGCAGAGTACGCAGCAACCCTACACGCCAACAGGTATCATAAGCCTTTTCGAGGTCAAAAATATTCCGACTGTTTGACAGTTTTTAAGAAAGCCGTTCATAATCTGTGTCGACATGGACACAAGATGATCCACTGTTGAACGGCGTCGTCGAAAACCGCACTGGATGTTATTCAGTAGGTTGTGCGTTTCCAGCCACCATACCAACCGCCCATTTATCATGCGTTCCATCACCTTGCAGACGCAACTGGTGAGGGAAATAGGACAGTAGCTAGTAGGGAGGTGACGGTCCTTGCCAGCTTTCAAGATAGGTATAATGGTGGCTTCTCGCCACTTGTCCGGAAACGTGGCATCAACCCAAACACGGTTATAGACCTCGAGCAGGTATGCCTTACCTTCAGGTGAGAGATGTTGTAACATTTGAACGTGGATTCCGTCCGGTCCTGGTGCTGTCAGTCGCGATGATGAAAGAGCGTGTTCTAACTCCGCCAAGGTGAAGAGGCGGTTATAATCTTCAAGGTTTCTGGAACTAAACACGAAACCTTGAGATTCTACCTGAGTCTTAATTGAGATAAACTCAGGGGCATAATTACTTGAGCTAGACACCTGAGCGAAAGCACAGCCGAAGGTGTTAGCCACGACAAACGGATCAACAGCTCCTGCAGGTGTTTTCAGACCAGCGATTGGCAAGTGGGTTGATTTTCCGGCTACGCGCCTTAACCTATCCCATACAACAGATGATGGTGTCCATCTGTTAAAAGATGAGACAAAGTTGTTCCATGTGATCTTTATGCTATCCTTAATTATTTGCCTAGACTGTGCACGCACTTTCTTGTACTCAATAAGATTACTTTGGGTAGGGTGTCGTTGAAATACCCGTAGAGCACGTCTACGAGCACGAATAGCATTCCGGCAGTCGTTGTTCCACCACGGGACAGGAAGTCGACCAGGTTGGGTGGCCGAACGTGGAATAGACTCTTCTGCAGCGGAAAGAATTGTCTCTGTGAGATGATCGACTAGATCATTCACAGAACCGTGCTCATTGTAATCAAAGACAGCCAACTGGGTGTAAAGGTTCCAGTTGGCACGATCAAAGCGCCATCTAGGGTTACGTGAGGTAGACACATCGTGTGCTAAGAGACTAAGAAGACATGGGAAGTGGACGCTGGAATGTAGATCAGAGATGACATTCCACTGCAATGAAACTGCTAATTGGGATGAACATACTGCCAAATCTATGTGCGAGATGATGATGATGATGTGTATAGGGGCGCTCAACTACGGCGGTCATCAGCGCCCTTTAAAAAAAAACAAGTCATGGCAAAAGCCAGATATAAACATTTCTAAAAATATATTTTATCTATAAATCCATTAAAACTGCACACACATATATATTTAAAAAAAAGGGAAAAAGAATACTTGAGGTTAAAATCTAAAATCCACAGCTGAAACAAACGCTAAAACTTTGCTCACCGCCGTTTCGTCATCCGCGAGGATCTCCGCCAAGCTGGCCGGCAGCTGGAGAGACCTGCGGAGACGTGCCAAGCTAAAACAATCTAAAAGCAAGTGACGGACAGTCAGTTCAGCACTGCACAGTGGGCAAACGGGAACGGGAGTCCTATTCAATAAAAAGCTGTGGCTAAAATAACAATGCCCAATGCGCAACCGAGCCAAAATCACCTCCTCGCGGCGAGATGACCGACAGGAGGTCACCCAGGGAATCGGAAGTTCCTTGACTGATCTAAGTTTATTATTGCGGAGAGCGGACCACTCTTCCTGCCAGCAGGTTTGCACAGCTCTCCGCAATACGGCCCTAAAATCTTCCGATGTCACACATGGCAGACGAACCCTGGGCTTCGTGGTAGCCGTCTTGGCTGCAGAATCCGCCATTTCATTCCCCCGCAAGCCTACGTGATGATAGAGACCCCCATCCGGAACCGTCGGCTTCAGCCTGCCATCCGGGGGTTAAAAAAGAAAGACACCGAATCTTCACGGTCTGTGCCGTCATGGGAACCTCACCCATGACCGATCTCATTTGTACCTCAGAAAAGCTACCCTTCAATCTCCACTGCTTGTCCGTATGGGTAAACCGTTCACCACGCACACCCCGGCTTTATGCCCCTACCACAGGAATAACCGCCTGTGGCTCCCCACTTTAGGCCGCGCTGCGTATAATAGGCACACGCGGATTCAGGGGACTTGTGGTTGATTACACCGGGGTTCCGCCAGCGGTAACACGTCCGGTCCGTGATACTAACCCAACGGCAAAACGCGGCCGTCGGGAGATTACCACAGATCGGGCCCTCAAGGAGCTACGTGGGTGTACTTGACGGTGTGGACGGGCTCCGCACCTAAGGCTACACATAGGGGCAGTGCGAAGGGTCCGCTCAACCTTCACTTTTGAGACCTCCGGAGAGCACACATGTCGGAAGCCGCGCTGAAAACCGTGGGACAGAACCACGGAGATAGGAAAGATCCCTGCTGGTGAGACAGGAGTTATAAACCTAAGACCTTAAGTACTAATAATCATAATAAAAAACTAGAAGGGGAAGAAGGTGATGCATACTGATCAGCAGTAGCACAGCGTGGCACAGTTGATGGAGGTGAGGGGGATGAAATGTGGTTGAGTGGCTAGGGACCCCGGGTTCGCCAATCCCGTACCTACCGTAGTAGTTCCCTGGGGAGAATACCAGAGCCCCTTCTGCCAGTTTTCGGGGTTCCTGATGGGCCTTCTCGGCAGCCGTAGCGGTCGTGGGTACACTAAGTCCCCACCGTACATCACCCCATCAGTCAGTCCCCTACTTCCTGTTGCCCGCCCCTCGGGACGAGGACCGCAGAGGTTGGATTTTGAGGGGCTCAAGAGACGAGTCAAAGAAAAGCTTGTACGTTGGGTGCGTGGGTAGAGAGGATAGACGGCATGCTTAGGTGCATAAAAGAATAGCTTGCCTATAGCACAGGGGAGGTTCAGCTGTTCCAGCGTACAGACTAGGGATGTGGCTGGTTGGAAAAGCACCAGTAGCTAGACGTATCCCCCGATTGTGCACAGGATCCAAACGACTCAAAATGGAAGGTCGTGCCGACGAATATACCACACTCCCGTAGTCAAGTTTTGATCGTACCAGGGACCGATAGAGCTGTAAGAGCACGGTCCGATCAGCTCCCCAGGATGTACCTGATAAGACACGTAAGATATTGAGGGACCGGGCACAGCGATATTTCAGGGAAGCGATATGAGAATCCCAGCTAAGCTTCCTATCGAACACCAACCCTAAAAATTTAGCTTCCTCTGCAAAAGGAAGCGTATGGGGACCGAGGTGGAGTGAGGGTGAATCAAACGCCTTACGGTGCCAAAAGTTCACGCACACGGTCTTCTCGGTGGAAAAATGGAAGCCGTTTTGGAGGCTCCAAGTGTAAAGGCGATCTAAACAGACCTGGAGCCGACGCTCCAAGATACTCGTCCGCCGAGAGCTACAATTTACGGCGAAGTCATCCAAAAATAAAGAAGAGGATATTCCAGCGGGAATACACTCAGTGATAGGATTGATGGCGATGGCAAAGAGGGTAACGCTGAGGACCGAACCCTGGCGTACCCCGTTTTCCTGATGGAAAACGCGGGATAAATTACACCCCACCCGAACACGAAAGGACCGCTCCATCATGAATTCCCGGAGGAAAATGGGAAGTCGACCACGAAGACTCCACTGATGTATGGTGCGTAGTATGCCAGTCCGCCAACAGGTGTCATAGGCTTTCGTAAGCTCAAGAAAGACGGCCACAGTTTCGCAGCGGCGCAGGTAGGCGTTCATGATATGAGTCGAGAGGGAAATCAGGTGATCGGTTCTGGAACGGTAACGGCGAAATCCGCATTGGATGTTGCACAGAAGGTTCTCCGACTCAATCCACCATCGTAAGCGTCCAGTAATCATGCGCTCCATCGCCTTACACACTGTACTGGTGAGGGAGATGGGGAGGTAACTGGAGGGCAAACGGCGGTCCTTACCCGGTTTTTGGGACCGGAATGATAGTGGCCTCGCGCCAAACTGTAGGGAAAACTCCGTCACGCCAGATGCGGTTGTACATGCGTAGCAGAAAGTCTTTACTAGCAAAGGAGAGGTGTTGAAGCATAGCCACGTGAACACCATCAGGCCCAGGAGCGGATTAGGGAGAGTAGCATAACGCCGAGTCCAGCTCCCGTAAGCTAAATTCTGCGTTGTAGCACTCCCGGTTAGCTGAGCGGAAAGATAATTCCTGGGCCCCAATCTGAGACTTGAGGACCCGAAACGTCGAAACGTAGTTGGCAGAGCTGGAGGCGGCAGCAAAAGTGCTACCCAGGCAGTTAGCAACATCAGCCGCATCTACAACAGTGAGAGGTCCATCCTGAAGTCCAGGAATGAATGAGGGTGGCCGTTTACCGGCAACACGACGGGGTTTCTCCCAAACCACAGAAGAAGGGGTGGTGTGCGAGAAAGAGGCAACAAAGGAAGTCCAGGACGCTCTTTTGCTAGCCCTAAAAACACGTCGGGTCGTGCGCGCAGCTGTTTATAAGCTACCAAGTTCTCGACGGTGGGGCGATGTTGAAATACCATAAGAGCTTTCCTGCGTGCGCGAAGGGCATCGCGGCATTCAAGAGTCCACCACGGGACAGGAAAACGCTGAGGCTCCGTAGAGGATTTCGGATTAGATTGCTCGGCAGCGGAGACAACTGAAGTGAAATGGTCGACCAGAAGGTCAATAGTAGTAAACTCTGAATCCTTGAATGTGGCAGCTTCGGAAAAGAGCGCCCGGTTAGCCTTGGAGAGTTGCCATGAGGCTGCACGCGAGCGGGGAACGTTGTCGGAGAGCAACGTTAGCACACATGGGCAGTGTTCACTGGAATGAGTGTCAGATACTATATGCCATTGGAAGCAATGAGCAAGCTGTGTGGAGCAGAGAGAAAGATCGAGGGGGGAGGGAATTCCGGTGGAATCGGGAAAAAAGGTGGGTTCACCAGTGTTTAAAACAAGGAGAGGAAACTGGTCAAAGAAATCAGTAAGTAGGCTTCCCTTTGCACACGCCCTAGGAGAGCCCCAACACGTATGATGGGCATTAAAATCCCCCAAAAGAAGAAAGGGTGTGGGGAGCTGCGAAACGAGTTGAGAGAGGTCGGCAGGAAGGACAGAGTCTGAAAGGGGAAGGTAAACTGTGCATAAGGTAAAGGATAAACCGGGAAGACTAAGCCGAAGAGCAACAGCTTGCAAAGTAGTGTTAAGTGGTAGAGGTTGACCAAAAACAGCAGCGCGTGTGAGGATCATGACACCACCATGAGCAGGAGAGCCCACTTCCGGCACAACGTCGAAGCGTGCCGGAATATAATGACGCAAATCAAAAGCATCCTGAGGGCGAAGTTTGGTCTCTTGTAAACAAACCGCTATGGGGTTGTAGGACCGCAACAAGAGCTGGAGCTCTGCCCTATGTGAGCGCACACAACGAATGTTCCACGTTAAAAGAGCCATGGAAAAGGCCTGTGGGGGAGCGGCGGTGTTAGGGAGAAAATTCAAGATTGCAAGGGCGCGAGGAATGCGGGTTCAGGTAGTCGGACGTCGTTTCTCTTTCTTCCGCGCTTCGGCGGACTTGGGACCGACAAACGGTCGCTCCATGGGCGACTCCTCAGATGTGCGGGAGTCAGAAGAGTACCTTCGAGAACGGGATCGGGAAACCAACTGAACAGAAGCCCTGCCGGTTCCTCGAATGCGACTACGGGAGCGGCAACCCGTAGAAGTACCGGGAGTAGTGCTTACCGACACGGAACGTGAAACAGCAGCTGGGGCAGTAGAGGAGCTAGACGAGGCTGCTGTTGCCAACACCTTAAAAGGAATGGCAGTCTCCAGCAAGTCGCATTGGGTTGAACCATCCGAAAAATTGAGGGTCCGTGTGGCAACAGACTGCGTCGCCTGCACAGGAGAGCGGCGAACTGCTGATGCGTAACCCAAGCTGGCAGCGGGTTTCAGTTCCTCAAACCGTCCTTTTGCCTCTAGAAAGGACAGGCGTTCTTTGACGCGCAGTTCCTGAATGGCCTTCTCATCAATAAACTGCGGACACTGCCGGGAGCTGGAGGGATGCGTACCACTGCAATTGACGCAGAGCGGGTCACGAGTACAGATAGCGTCGCCATGGGGAGGTTAACCGCAACGGTCGCATACAGCATCAAAAGTACAGCGGGCCTGAGTATGCCCAAACCGCTGACACCGAAAACAGCGCATGGGGTTTGGGACATACGGTCGCACTACAGCACGTTCGTACCCACAATAGATAGCGTCCGGCAATGCGGTACCTTTGAAAGTTAGGAAGACTGTCCGCAACGGAACAGACTGTCCATCACGTTTACCAAGGAGACGGTACGCCTCGCACACATTCTGGTCAGTCAAATTAGATACTATCTCCTCGTTAGAGAGGCCGTCCAAACTGGAAGTTGTCACGACCCCTCTACAGGTATTCAACGTCTTATGTGGGGCTACGCGGATGGAGTAGGAACCCAACAAGCAAGCCTTCAGGAGCTTACTGGACTGATCCTCGTTCTTTGTTTCCACCAAAAGGGTACCGTCTCTTAACCGAGTTGCAGATTTTAAAACGCCACATATCCGATCAAGCTCGCGTTGGATATAAAAAGGACTAATGTCTCGCATTGTCTTGTTTTCACAAGTCAGGGTCACGACCAAAAAGGAATCAAATGGGGAAGGTTTGCGCGGAGGAGCCATGGTTAGAGGACCCCCTTCCGGAACCGTCGGCATCAGCCTGCCATCCGGGGGCGAAAGAAAAAGACACCAAATCTTCACGGTCTGCGCCGTCATGGCCGACCCCTCCCACGACCGATCTCAGTTGTACTTCAGAAGAGCTACCGTCCAACTACTGTTGCCCAAATGTGAGAACCGTTCACTACGTGACACCCCGGCTTTAGACCCCTACCACAGGAATAACCGCCTGTGGCCCCCCACTTTAGGTCGTGCAGCAGTCAACAGACGCATGCACGGATTCAGGGGGCTTGTGGTTGATTACACCGGGGCTCCCGTCAGCGGTAACACGTCCGGCTGGTAATACTGGCCCAATGACTCACGGCCTTCGGACCATTAAAACCAGCCGGGCCACATGGAGACTACGTGAGTGTACATGACGGTGTGGACGGGCTCCGCACCTAAGGTCACACACAGGGCCAGTAGGGAGTTCACTACAACCTTCACGCCTGAGACCTCCGGAGAGCACGCAAGTCGGAAGCCGCGCTGGAACCGTGGGACAGGAACCACGGAGACAGAAGAAAGATCCCTGGTGGTGAGGCAGGAGTTTATAAACCTAAACAGCTAAAGCCAAAATAGAACAATAAACCTAGAAGAGGAAGAAGCTTAAAACTAAGGGTGACCAACGTGGCACAACCAAAATGGGGTGAGAGGGTGACGATGGGGATGACTGGCTCGGGACCCTGGATCGCCATGGCCGTACCTACCGTAGTAGGCCTCTGGGGGGCACTTGAATGTGAAATAGCAGAAAGTTCATGTAATATTATATTTCTACATATACATTTCATGCAATAAAATTAGAAAGTTCTAGTAACAACAAAATTTCCCACATAAATGATGCCTATTACCTGTATTCCTTTCATATGCTAATCATCTTCCCCCTTTCCTCCAACAGATGGATAGCGGTGGAAGATTTGATGGTATTATACAGTCACTGTCATTAGACATTCAAAGGGAGGAAAGATGTTAAAACTGTTTATTAGTTATAGAGCTATATATGTTTAATTTGACCAAGGCTATTGCAGGCTTGTGAGTGGATATGTCAGTGAATTATTTGTTGAATATGGTGTAGGATATCTAATTCAAACACATTTAATATACAACAACAATATAAATAAAACTAACCTCATCAGAATCAAATTCTGCCTCATCTCTTGAAAATTCCCGTGGAAGAGGTGCCACAAGATCCCATTCCATATCTGACAGGGAATCTTCCCCTGCATTCCCTTCAGGAGCAGGTGCTCCCCCAGTGCTCTTAAGGTTCTTTTTTTAGCTGAAAATCAGAAATGAAACATGCACTTATTAGTTTACATGATATAATTAGGACCTGATTCCTTACCATCAGGCACAGTTAACCTACATGGCTATTAAAATTCACTTAGCAGTTATTATATACCTGCTCCAGAATAATTTTATTTAACACCCGTTCTTATTATATATGCCACCATGGCAGTCTCTCGGTTAATGCATTTGGTTCATCTGCTCAATTTGTCTGCTCAATTCCCTAGGGAAGACTCAAGAAAAACTTTTGTATAACAGAATTCTGAAATATAGGATGATGCTGGGCATGACAGAAAATCAGCTTGGTTTTAGGAAGGGTATCTCCACTGAAGATGCTCTAAATTTTACAATAAACATAATAAATACGTGCAATAAAAAATACATAGTGGAAATATTTGTGGATATTGCCGGAGCTTTTGACAACCTGTGGTAGCCGCAATTATTTAAAATTATGAGATCAAAAATACCCTAGATGTCTATATAACTCTTTAAAAGATTACTGTAACAATAGAAGTGTAAAGGGTGAACTGAAAGCCTCTATTAATACACTGAATATTGTGGCCTATGCAGACGATCTCTTGTTATTAATGGAAGGTGATAGTCACTTAGAGTTAGAAAGAAAAGCCAATTTAACTATGAAACAACTGACTTCTTGGTGTAAGGAATCTAAATTATCTATTGCACCACAAAAATCAATATATATTCTATTTAAAGGTGCCTTAAAAAGAAACCCTATTATCAAAATAAATAATGAAAATATTAAAAAGAGTAAAGTTGTTAAATAGTTAGGAGTATTTTTAGATGAAAAAAGATATTACGATATACATCTAAAAGAAGTAATAAATAAGGCTAGGAAAATAATGATGAAATTATCAACATTAACCACAAGGACTTTTAAACTACCTATGGATACAGTAAGAATATATCACATGAGCTTTATTATAGGGACAATTGGCTATGGAGCTGTAATATGGGAAATAGATTGAAATATCAGAAATATATTAAAATAATTAGAAGTGTTCAAAGACAAGCTTTAATAACATGTTAGAAGTCGTAACAACACCAACTTTAGCTCTTTTAGTATGTTCGGCAATTTGGCCTACAGACTTAGTAATAAAACAGAGCAGCAAATTATTGGCTCAAAAGAAAAGATTTCTTAAAAATTGAACATGTTATATTGTATTGTATTGTGTTTATTTCATCCTTTGAAACATAATACATATGTTATAGGACACGTCAGTTCAAGATACAAAGATAAATATGATAAGTTACATAAGACTAAAAACGGTAACAGATACAGGATCCAACAAAAGTCTAAACTAGAAAAAGAAAATAAATATAAACTATATAAAGACCATAGAGAAATGCTATATAAAAGTAATTGTTCACAAATGTGGAGTTTACTCTACTTCATGATTTAATTCAATTTAATTCAATTCAATTTATTTTGTCCTTTTGATTGATATCAGACACGTCATAGTATAAAAATTACATAAATGACTACTGTCATTATTTATAATCACTTAAAACTAATTAAAATTTAACATAGGAGAATATTTCAGGAATAAAGCAGAAATCAACAGGAAGCTTTTAAGATATTGGCAACATGAATGGGATATATCATTTCAAGGAAGAAGAAACTTATAGTTTATATCCCAATTTAAATGAAAGATTAAAATTAAAAGATATAGTACCAACAAGATTAGGTAACCAATATGGGACATGGACCATATAATGTGTACTTTAAGAAAATAGGAAGGTCTGACACCAGTAATTGTGATCGATGTAATTTAGAAGACACTCCAGAACATGCCCTATTTGAATGTCATAAATATGAAATTTTACGTGAGGAAAGGAAACAGCTAGAACATAAACATGTTTGGGACGTATTTAGAAACACAAATGACTTCAAAATACTTGAAACGGCAACAGGGAAGGTTTCCACTATAATTATGGAGAAATATAAACAAGGTATAAGGGAACATAATAACCAAGTACTACAGGCCGGCGTCTCAAATCAGTCACCACAAATCAGAAGATATGAGAGAATTAGACAACGTAATAGGACAGTAATGTGAGATTTAATAAATAAAAGTTTGTAAAAATTCTTTCTACATATCTCTTCTACTTAGTTTACCTTGCAAATGTAAAGCTACTGATAGTAGCTAGTTAGGTTAGTTTTTGTAATGTAATTATAACATGTATCTGCAAAAACTATTTAATGTCTTAATGTAAAATTGTATTGTAAATAAGAAAATAATTAATATTGTATAAATAGGTCTCGGTGTAGCTTCTAGATGCCGAGACAAACATAAAGCAGAATTTAAATTTATAGGGAGTCGATTAATGACACTAAAAAACACTTACTTTTAAATTTCTCCAGAACATGTTTCAGAGACACAGTTGAGAGATTACACCAGAGCTTCTTCTGCCAGTTTTCAGGGTTACTGATGGGCCTTCTCGGCAGTCGTAGTGGTCCAGGGGTACACCAAGTCCCAACCGTACATCACCCCATCAGTCAGTCCCCTACTTCCTGTTGCCCACCCCTCAGGACGAGGACCGCAGAGGTTGGATTTTGAAGGGCTTTGACGCGATGTGAAACCCAACTGGCTTCTCCAGGAACTTATCAAACTCACCGTCTTCTAGATGTTTAATTTCTCCATCTCTGACATAAAACTTTGTGTCCCTGGTGCCAAATGGTGTCTTTCCAGATAAATGTAGACCGAAGCATTTTGTTGGATTAATCTTTATATTGATTTTCTCAGCCAAGGTATAGACTGTATTGATCATGTTTTGAAGATCTTGTGGCTCTTTGGCTAATAGCACCAGATCATCAGCATAGGCCAGGATCTTATGTTTTGCCTACAGTCCTTGGATGTTCCTTATGATCGAGTCGATGGCAATATTGAAGAGCAGGGCACTAATGGGGCATCCTTGCTTGATCCCGGCATTCAAATCTATAGTGTCTGTGGCACATTGACCCGTCCATACTCTAGTGGTGGTATCAGTGTACATATCCTTTATAATCCTTATAAACTTGGCACCAGTGCCTGTCCGTTCTAATCCCGCATAGATGGCTTGGCGCGGGACGGAGCCAGATGTGTTGGAGAAGTCCAACCAGGCTGCAATAAATTCGCCCTTCTCAGTTCTGGCAAGGTCGAACTTCCTCCTGCGCGTGTAGTTATGCTCAAAGACCCCGTTGTGAGGCATAAACCCCTTCTGAGCTGGTGCCAAGATGTCCTCGCTAGTCAGCCAGGTGGTGACCCTCTTTGCCAACACACCTGTGTATAACTTATAGATGGTCCGCATGATGGCTATTGGGCGCCAGTTTGCTATATCATGCGCATCACCCTTCTTATATATAATTGACATCATGGAGGTCTTCCACTCGTCAGGAATCTTCTCGTACTTCAGGCAGACATTGAAGATGCTGGCAAGTACGGAGCATGCTGGGTCGACCGCCCTTCAGTGATTTTATGTTATACGGTCGTCCCCAGGAGCACTGTTCTCGCATCTTGGCAGCCTCAACAGTACTTCGTTTGGCGTGATTCTGTTGGTCGTCACGCCTGGTCTGCCTTCAGCGTTCTCCTGGTGTTCTGGAGTGTAAAGGGACAGGTCACAATCCTTTCGTCTTGAAGACTCTTGAAGTGGGTCGTCACTATATCGTTCTCTATTTCGCACCTCTTGCCTTCCTCCCCTTCCAATACATAAGAAGGGCAACCAAAGTGATTGCTTAAACTATAGACTTATATGTCTCTCCCCGGTTGTATATAAAGTGTACACTAGAATCCTGGAACAGAAATTGAGGAAAATAGTAGAACAAGATTTAGAAGAAGCACAGGCTGCTTTCCGAATGGGTAGACAAACCCAAGACCAAATTTTCTCATTGAGAATGATAATAGAGAAAGCTATAGATAGAGGAAATGGTATTTATTTAGGATTCTTAGATTTGAAAGCAGCATTTGATTCGTTACCTAGGGAAGAAATTTGGAGAGCTCTAAAGAACAAAAAAGTACCTATGTATTTTATTGAAGCAATACAATCAGTTTATCAAGAACCAAAAGGGATAATAAGATTAGATGGACAAGAATCAGAACCATTTCTGATGAATAGAGGAGTTAAACAAGGAGATAGCCTCAGCCCATTCTTATTTATTATTGTGATGGATGAAATATGGAAAATTTGCAAAAGAAGAACAGCAAGAACTATGATAGGATATAGAAATTTAAGACCAGTTTGGGCACAATCGTTGATATATGCTGATGACATCATATAATAGCAAATAGTAATAATAATTTACAATTAGCGCTAAAGAAATGGAAAGAACAATTAACTAGAAAAGGTTTAGAATGAAACATACCCAAAAGTAAAACCATGTATATAGGAAGGAAAGAAGAAGAAGTTAAAATTAAATGTAATGATGAAATCTTAGAACAGGTAGACAGTTAGGAATACCTGGATACAATTATAAATAAGGATGGAAAAATAGAGCAGGAAATTTTAAACAGAATAAGAAAGGCCAATTCTGTCTACTATCAGATTAATAATACTATTGTGGGAAAAAAGGAAATAACAAAAGATACACAAATTATAGTATTTAAAACAATAGTACTACAAATTCTATTATATGGAGCAGAGAGCTGGACTTTCCTACAGAAACAAGAAAGCAAAATAACAGCTATGGAAATGAGATATTTAAGACGAGCTGTGGGGAAGACAAGAAGAGATATGATTAGAAATGTAACAATAAGGGAAGAGTTGGGTACACACTCCATTAAAGAAATACTGGAAAAAAGACAACTTAAATGGTATGGACATGTACTCCGCATGTTAGAAGAAAGAAAA